>JAMWYP010000025.1:3494467-3810635 GCA_025563575.1 Acacia pycnantha
TAAAAACCGCTACAAAACAGTTTTTAGCGGTTTATGTGACAGTTTTTGTAGCGGTCTCCGTTTGTAACCGCTACAAAAATTCATTGGTATTTTTTTAAAAAATAAATAAATTTCAAAATATCACATTTTGTAGCGGTTATACTAACAATCGCTACAAATATGAACATATTTTTTTGAAAAAATAAACTTGGCGGGATTCGAAATATTCAAATTTCAATATTATACACTTTGTAACGGTTGATGTAACAGTTTTTGTAGCAGTTCACATTTGTAGCGGTTTTTTTTTTTTTTTTTTTTTTTTTTTTTGCGTTTTGTAGCGGTTTCAAAACCGCCACTAATGGCGCGCCATATTTGTGACGGTTTGTATAAATAAACCGCTACAAATTTGATGCCAACTTCGCGCCATATTTTATAGCGGTTTGTTTATGATAACCGCTACAAATGTCGTTCATAAACCAGCGCGCCACTTTGCGCGAGTCATACCGCTACAAATATGTAGTGGTTTCGGTATAAACCGCTACAAATTCACATATTTGTAGCGGTTTATTTTGACCGCTACAAATTAACCGCCACAAAGTGGCATTTTTTTTGTAGCGATTGATATTTCTTTTATGCCTATGTTGCCCCGTAATTAATGCCCTAAATAGCTAATAAGGAAAATTATAATAAAGGACCTAGGATAAATAATACTTATTAAGAACAACTATAAAAATAGTAATTATTTTGAAAGACCGGAAATTAAAATAAAAAGACTAAATTGCTATTGGTCAGATTTTCTATCTTCTCTCTAATTGAATTTGGAGTGATTTTTTTTAATTAAGGATTTGAAATGATTGATGATTAATAACAAATAGATTTAAGTATTCTTCTGCAAATTCCCAACAAGCTTGCAGCAGCAAATGCTATATGTGTATATATATATATATGCATTTAATACGAGTGAAGAGGACTGTGTGAGATTAGTATTTAGCTCCGATCCAACCCACCTGTAACTTTATCTGATTAATTGGTTGACAACACATATAGCGATGCTTTATATGCTGCATATAGGATTGATTGAATGAATCGCGCATGACCCTTTAATGCCTGCGTAATTACCTCCGGCAACTTCTGCACGAGGCTGCTTTAGTGTCTAAGCCAACATCTCTTCCACCATAACAGATCCTCTACACTATTATTACAAAAAGCAAGAATGACCTCCCTAAAAAAAATGGACAAAAATGTCCATTTTTTTTAAAGAGGAAAGTAAAAAATAAAGATGATAATATTTTTATAATTATGTAGAGAAATTTGGAAATATTCAGCGTTCTTTTAACAAAAATAGATGTCAAAGGTATACTTTTGGCGTTCTAATTAGAAAAGAGATGTCAAAAGAAGGGGATTTTGGCGTCCCAATTATAAAAGGACCCTAAAAGTAGAGTTTTCGGCATCAAGAACACTAATTTTGACGTCTTTTTAGAATTGAGATGTCAAAAGTGATCTTTTAACGTCTCCAATTTAAAATTGGGATGCTTAAAATGATTTGATTTCCCGATCCTTATCAAAATTCTCAACACCAAGAAAAAAATCCTATCTCCTTCCTCTTCCCTTCGTCATTTTCTACTGTGTTCCTCTTTGTCCCTTTTTTTTCGTTCTCGCCCCCACAATACTCCGGCGATTTCAACAACTTTGCTCTACTTGATTGACCCGTCACCGCTGCCCGCAGTGTTTATTCTGCTTCCGAAATCTATCGCTCAAGCATCGTCCCCACTAATCGGCCAAAACCCAAAATCGCATTCCTCTTAATTCCTCACCAATTCGAATCTTTCCTTCGCTCCCTTATGGGGAAAATTCTTCAAAGGAAACCATGATCTCTTCAACATATACATCCACCAGATCCATCTATTACTTAATTTCTCCTAGTGGTGTCTTCTGTGGCAGATTCATCCCATCGAAGAATATTTTAAAATAATTTTTCAAGATCATGAGCTATTTTTTCAGCACCGGTTAGTATTATGAAATATCTCTTAAATATCCGTCAATACCCTCAGATATTTAAAAAAAGGTCTTCAACTGTACTATTTTGCACCAAAACGGCGCAGTTTTGGCGAAGAGGATGGCAGCGGACGCTAGTCGGGTTCGTCTCCAATTTATGCAAATCTTAATTGAGGCTTCTCTTGCCCTCCGTGCCCGCTCGAAGGAATAACCTAAGAGATCAAAACAAACCAACGTATGGGAAGAGGAAAAAGGTTTGAAATCAACATATATCATCACCACCTTAGCAACTTTGTAGAGATTGGAGATTGGCAAGTGGATAAAAGATACAATCCGGAGTCTGGATGAAGATATTGGAAAGGAAAGAGAGAAATGGTGAATTACACCATTAACAATTATATATTTAAAGGATGATGATATATTTAAAACATGATGATGATATATTTTAAGGGTACAAATGCAGTAATACATTAGAAACTTGATATTTATTATGTTAAGTACTCGATGTAAGGTTTTTTTTTTTTTTTTTGGTTTAAAAACCACTTTGTATATGTTTATTCACGGCATTAATGATTTATAAAAAAGGAGAAGCGAAAATTAATTTTATTGTTTTTAACAATAAACCAGAGTTATCTTAACCAGAGAAAAACAGACATGTAGTGTGGGAAGAATAGGTTTTATGTGTGTGTGTATTACATTTGTGGAATAACACGGTTAAATAAGTAATCTTCAATATATAATTTATATTTAATATTGGACACCCTTAGTGGTGTGGAAAAATGAAAAAAAATTATATATTAGTATATAATTATATTATACTCTCTCATATGCTTAATATAATATCTAATTAATTTTTTTGGAGAGATTAAGAAAGTTAAATAAATTATTTAATCATATCTAATGATGTATATCATTAGATTATATATCAATTTATAAGTTAGGTAAATAAGTTTAAACAAAAATAGTAATTATAAATATTTTAAAGTAACTTACTCCCTTCAGTTTACAATATAGGGTAGGGTACTTTTTGAAGGAATGCATGATCCATAATATAAATTACATCCAATTTAATTAATGTTATTTTTCCTATTTTGTGTATGTGATTAATAATCACTTTTCTCTTTAAGATAACATTTTCAATACAATAAAACAAAAAAAAATATATTTTATGACATATTAAATTATTTCATTGTCCTTTCTTTTTTCCTGTGATAAAGTTGAAGTACCTTATATAGTGGATCGGAGAGAATATTTAGCTTCCTTAGTCTTTAAAAAAAAAGTTAACTGAGTTTTGTATCTAGATATAAATTATAAATGGTTTCATATAAATGAAGAGCTAAGGGAGATAAAAGTTCAATGAATTAATAACCGTATTAAATTTTGCAAGACGGCTTTTTCACGGAAATGCGAATATAATGACAGATATGCCCCTGGACGAGGATGGATTGCCAATGAAATGTGTGTTCTTCCGGGGCCTATGCTTGTGCATTCACACTGAGCTCCACTTGTTTTCTGGGCTATAAATGGAAGTTACTTGACTATTTGTGCATTAAATTTTATATCCACTTGTTTTTATATTATAAATGGAAGCTATTTATTTTTCAAATAGAAAATCTCGGTTATATAGGGACAAGAGCTATTTTTTTATAATATTAATCTGGTTTATTCATAACTACTCTGGTACTTATTTTAAGTCCATTTTATAATAAATTTTTAGTTCTACGTATTAAGCTAGGAATTACAATCGCCCTTTAAAAAAATGAATTGACAACTTTTGGTGTTTTTTTAAACTAATCCTTTTAGAAATAATTAATGTCTAGTGACACACCAACCTAGAATTTTAAAAGATTAATGTTTATCTGATAATTTGGTTATTTGAATGGTTCATTGCTAATCCATATACGTCACTAGACAATGAACTTAAATAATTATATGTATAATTGTACGGATTATCACTATCAATCGCTATATTAAACTTTCTTTATATATAATCATACGTCCTTAATGTGCGATATATATTTACGCAATTTATAAAAATTAACGGAATTAATAAATAAATTATTTAATTATATTATATGTGATACAACCTCTCTAAAATGTTTTTACGTATACCAGTTCATAACTCAAGTAAATTAGTTTGAATAAAAAAATGTAAATATAAAAGACAACATGGAAAAATATAATATATATTTACTACCAAAATTTACTCTCAAAATAGGTCTTGCGTTTAGGATATGAGGAGTTTATGTATTTTTATCAAACTTGTGATTTAACTCTCCGAGTTTACCATTTTTATATTTCTAACTTACAAAACGTGTTAACTCACTCTTAAACTTATGCTAATTTTATCTATTTGATTATATTCAATGGCTTTGTATATGAATTTTACACAAATTCCCTTGTTAAGCATGATACATTATGAAGGTTGATGTACTTAATTTCAATTATTGGATTTATATCTTTTTCTTTCATGGTTGTCTTTTGTTAAAATATATTTAAATCAAATTTTTGTCATTTTTATATTTTCATTATATAATTATACACTATACACCTATTTAATGATAAGAGTTTACTATTCGAGTTTACATCACTTGTCAAATTCACAAACTCGTGACAGTGACATAAACTCGTATCGTAAACTCGAATCGGTAAACTCGTAAGAGTTTACTTTTATCATTAAATATGTATTAACAATGTATAATTAAATACTTTAAATATAAAAATGACAATAATTTGATTTAAATATATTTTAAATCCAAATAATTGAAATTAAATATATCAACATTCATAATTTATTATATTTAATAAAGAAATTTCTATAAAATTCATATATAAAGTTGTTGAGGATGACAAAATTGAAAAAAATTAACACAATTTTGTAAGCTACAAACGTAAAAACGGTAAATTCGGTGTGTAAACTCGTGAGTTCATCTAAGTTTACAGTTGACACAATTTTACTAGAGACTTAACTCGATTTAGTAAAGTAGGAACGTAAAAATGGTAAATTCGGAGAGTCAACTCGCGAGTTTGACAACAATGGTTATGAGTTTGACAACCTTATTATGCATTGTTGTCAAACTCGCGAGTTGACTCTCCGAGTTTACCGTTTTTACGTTTCTACCTTACTAAATCGAGTAGAGTCTCTAATAAACTTGTGTTAGCTATAAACTCAGTTAAACTCATGAGTTTGCACACCAAATTTACTGTTTTTACATTTATAGCTTACAAAATTGTGTTATTTTTTCCAATTTTGTCATCCTCAATAACTTTATATATGAATTTTATAGATTTTTATTATTAAATATACTAAATTATGAATGTTGATATATTTAATTTCAATTATTTGAATTTAAAATATATTTAAATCAAATTGTTGTCATTTTTTATATTTTAATTATACACTCTTAATACTTATTTTATGTTAAAAGTAAACTCTTACGAATTTACAATTCGAGTTTACGATACGAGTTTACGTCACTATCATGAGTTTGCTTAAACTCGTGAGTTTGACAACCTTGACCTTATGTATAAAGGGATAAAGGTGTGAACCAAATCTCTTAAATATAGAAATAAAAAATACATAATTGTTTTGTAATAGGTGTGCACATTAAAAGGAAACAATACAAAATAACTTATAATTTCAAAAATATTAATACTCGACAAGTTCTCCTATTCTTTCGGCTATATGGAAATTTCATATTTATACATTTCAAATTTTAAACTATAATATACGAACGTGGAGATCATGCGTGAGAGAGAAGTGGGACTCACACCTAGCTATGAGATGTAATTAAGTTTATACATGATTACATTTTTTATGGGTGCATAATTGCACTATTATATATATAAAATATATTTACTTTATTAAATATAGATGATCTGGAACCATTGATTATGTAATAATTATAATTGAAATTACTATAATACCTTGTTTTTTTAATGTACTCTAATATATATCTTCTTGAATAAGTGAAGTTTGTAAACCTGTTTTTTTTTTTTTAAGTATCTTAAAGGCAATAAATAAAAGGAAAAAAAAGCTATATCAGGTAAATAAAAGGCAAACTTTCATTGAAGATAGGGGAGTTTAAGGGTTAAAAGATATATTAAAAGGTAAATATTTGTGTTTTTTTTGGACAACAAAGTAAAACTTTCTTGATAACAAGGTAAAAAAATGATTCATCTCCTAAAACTATCATAGTCAACTTTGAAGTTTGATTAGTACTAATTTCTTTTTAAAAATAATATTATAGATATAAACTTAGATGAGAAGTTATGTTATTTTAGGATGTGATTAATTATGTGACCATTTATTTTTCTTTTCGAATTTTAATTTATCTTCATAAATATAGTTAAGCAATAGTCTATACAAGTCAAATACCTTATTTGAATGTGTAATAAATATCTTAGTTTAGAAATAGTTTGCTTGGTATATAAATTATAAATATCTAAGTATAGTATAAAAAATACAAAATATTTTTAAGAATATAAATTAATTAATTATGCTATTTTTTGCTCAAAAGTAGGAAAAAGATGCAGATAAAAATGATTAATTCACAACTATAAAAATGTAATAACCTTAAAGATGCTCCTATCTCTCCCAAACAAAGTAGACATTAACTATTACTCTCTCCTATCTTTTTTCACAACCAACTTTTTGTTCGGGTTCTTCCTTTTTATAAGCAACTGTCTTGTTATGTTTTAAAATTTAAATATTTCTTTCTTCATACGCCTCTTAAATATACATTTTTATATTAATTATCTTTCATTTACTTATTTATTACAAATTCTTTTTTATATTTTATAATTTATACTTATATTTTCTCATATTTGTTATTTATTCTCTCTCCTATGTTTTTTCCCATAAATAAGGGTATATTTAGAAGAAATATGACATTTTTGACACATTTATTATCTATGACTAATTTTAATAGACAGTTTATTTTATGGGGTTTAAACTTCTCATGTTGCATGAGAAGAAGAAGATTCCTACACACATGAAATGGTGGGACCCACACACACATATATATAATGCTAATTATATATATATGTGGGTCCCACCATTTCATATGTGTGTGACATGAGAAAACACTTCTCCTCTAACATGAGAAATGTTTTTCCCTTATTTTATATAATAAAGATAAAAATTGCTTATAAAAAAAACAAAATTAACGGACAAAAAAGTCAGATCCTCTTCCGATATTTTTCTGAATAAAATGAAAATATTTAAGAAGAAAAATGGAGGCCAGCTCACAGGAAATTTTATAGAAAAATAATAATAAATCAGCGTTATTGCAGATCGAAGACTCCGGAAGTCTAGCCGAAAATAAATATAAAAATCTGCTTATTTATGACTCTAGATAAGCAGATGGCAAATGGCAAATCGCACCTGTAATAAGTAGGTTCACTTATTTGGGCGAAAGAAAATAAGTACGTTCACTTATTGGGGCAAAAAGATAAGTATGTGCATTTATCCATCGATTATAAGTACGATGAATTATTACACAAGAGCCATGATTCCATCTCATATCGTGCTCGCTCACGCTGTTTAAACCGTCTCGATAAATTAATTTCGTCGCTTATTACATCCCTCTCCCTCTCTCTCCAACTCCCCTTTTTCCTCAAATCCCTAGCCCTTTCCTCTATAAATACTCCACCCAGAAGAGTTGCAAGAACTCCAAGAAGGAAAAAGTAGAGAGAGAAATCAGAGCGAGAGCCCACTGAAACCCTCCTTCATTATTCTCGTTCTGCTTCGAGGGTTATCGATCTGTGTAGGAAATCTCAGACAGGTGCGAAGATGTTCTGTCCTTCTCATTTGCATTTATCCTTTATTTTTCGTAATTTTTTTTACTTAATATCTGGATAATAATTTTCCTTCCAGATGAATTTTGATTTCTTTCACAGGGCCTTGAATTTTTTCACGTTGATGTACTTTTCGCTTAATTCAAGGTTTTGATGCTCAAGTGTTGTTGATCTATTCTGGTCTCGATCTTTCAGGCGGACTTATTTTAGTTGTTGGGGACACCGTCATGTCTTCGCTTAGCAGAGAACTGGTGTTTCTTATACTTCAGTTTCTAGATGAAGAAAAATTTAAGGAGTCTGTTCACAAGTATGCTAGTTTTCTACTTATCTTTTTTAATAAAAAAATAATTTAATTTTAATTTTAATTTCGCTTCTCGTTCCCTTTTGCTAATTGATTATTGTTTATCTAAATTGTGAACGTCTGTAGGTTGGAGCAAGAGTCGGGATTTTTCTTTAACATGAGATATTTCGAGGATATGGTAACGAATGGGGAGTGGGACGAGGTTGAAAAATATTTGTCTGGGTTCACGAAGGTGGATGATAATAGATATTCCATGAAGATCTTCTTCGAGATTAGGAAGCAGAAATACCTTGAAGCTTTAGATAAGTAGGTTATGGTGATGTTGAGCCGTTACTATTAATAAAATTTATTTATTCATTGGGTGAGAGAATTAAGTTTTTAAACAATTTCAGGCAAGATCGATCAAAAGCAGTGGATATTTTAGTGAAGGACTTGAAAGTGTTTGCAGCATTCAATGAGGATCTTTTCAAGGAGATCACTCAACTGTTAACTTTGGATAACTTTAGGTATGGACAATATGCTTGGCATAATGTTATGGTCCTTTTTCTCCACTTTCAATTACAATGCTCTTTATGAATTTACAGACATAATGAACAGCTATCTAAGTATGGAGATACAAAATCCGCAAGGGGGATAATGCTTGCTGAACTAAAGAAATTAATAGAAGCTAACCCTTTGTTTCGTGATAAGCTTCAGTTTCCTACCTTGAAGAACTCCAGGCTGAGGACTCTAATCAATCAAAGGTCATTATAAATATAATATCTTTTCCATGTGCATATATTCCATTATTTGCTTTTATCTGGTAACAATTATTAGTTTTATTCATTTTATTGTTGACTTGCAGTTTAAATTGGCAACATCAACTCTGTAAGAATCCAAGGCCTAACCCTGACATAAAGACCCTATTTGTGGATCATAGTTGCGGACAGCCAAATGGTGCACGTGCTCCATCCCCTGTTACTAATCCTCTAATGGGTGCTGTCCCCAAGGCTGGAGGTTTCCCGCCCCTTGGAGCTCATGGTGTAAGTAAAATAACTGGAAACAATTCTCCAATGCTGCACTGGTAATTTGTGATATACAAGTATAAAATGTTGGATATCTGATACCATTTATACATCTTATAGCCATTCCAGCAAGCACCACCTACTCTTCCAACATCACTTGCTGGATGGATGGCCAACCCATCCCCTGTTCCACACCCATCAGCTTCTGCAGTACCAATAGGTTTGACTGCAGCGAATAATGCAGGTGATTTGACATCTAGTCACCGTTTTGTCTGCCTTAACTAACATAAAATGGGAATTGTCTTCATCTACCTGCTCATTTTGTGCTGGTTTTTGTAAATCAAATCATGCCTAAAATTAAATTCATTCAATTATGTAACTGCAAAAGTGATATGAGGTTCAAAAAACTGATAAAATCTTGAAATGTTTTAGAGATTTTGTGATGGTTAGGTTATGTTGCATTTTTCTACAATGCTTGTTGTTGAATGATTGGCCATCTCCCTTTGTCACTTTATGTCATCACATTCCAACCTGATTTTCTTTTGCTCTCTCTGCTTTTGGTTATGGCAACAGCTATTTTAAAGCGCCCCAGAACTCCTCCTACTAATAATCCAGCTATGGACTATCAAACTGGAGATTCAGATCATGTATTGAAGAGGACAAGGCCTTTTGGCATATCAGATGAAGTATAAAGATGCATTCTATCTGTTTCTCTGTCTTTCTGATTTAAGAGTGAAAATGTGAATCTCATAATCATATCTGCATTTTCCATTTTCCTTCATGTACATGTCTATCAGATGAAGTATAAAGATGCATTCTATCTGTTTCTCTTTGTCTTTCTGATTTAAGAGTGAAAATGTGAATCTCATAATCATATCTGCATTTTCCATTTTCCTTCATGTACATGTCTTTTGAAGGGCAAGATGCTTGTTTCTTGGCGTGATATTTTGTTAATATAGGTGGAAGTTTGTGGCATTCCAAATTGCTTGGCAGCACACCTTCCGACCTTAGCATAGATTATCTTTCAACTATCAAACTGTGTTTACACTTAATACCATAGTTAGAGAATATCTAAGATAAAATTTTCATATTACCTAGAAGTTTTACTAATTTTTTCTGGGCTTTTCACATAAACTTTTTTTCTTGTTACCAAAACTGAACACTTTTGGGAACTTGTAAGGTGTACAATTTCAAAGAACTGAAGCTCAAAAAACTTATTCATATGGAAGCTTACTACATTACTGAATGAGAAAATATACTTTAGTTGCTTCTCTTTTCAATATCATTTTTGTTTCCATAATTTGGTGAGTTATATTAATGCTGAGAATAGAAATTGCTGCCATGCCCTCCAGGTGGGGGATGACAAGGATTTGTAGTATTTAAATTGGATTGGGTGGACTAGTGTGCGATGCATATATGCATGCTTTTCTTTACCATAAATTTTGAATTTATTTTAAAACTTAGGTACTAATTCATTCAGCTTTAAGTCTATCATTTAGAGAGTTTCTGCAGAAATTTGGTGTCATAACTTGTCCTGCATTTTGTTTGTTCTGGCAGGTCAATAATCTACCAGTAAATATGCTTCCTGTTGCATACTCCAGCCAAAGCCATGGTCAAAGCTCCTATTCGTCTGATGACTTGCCCAAGAACGTTGTGATGACTCTAAGCCAAGGGTCAACTGTCAAAAGCATGGATTTCCACCCACTCCAACAAATCCTACTTCTTGGTAAGCTGCTTTTCTCTTTACTTGCGCACGCTGACTGTAATGTCCTCAGTTTTTAGTTAGTTATTAATTTATAGATCTATATATTTAATTAATTTGTAAATTAATTTATTTTATAATTTTGTTGATGGTTAGTTGGAACAAACATGGGAGATGTCATGGTGTGGGACGTAGGTAGCCGTGACAGGATCGCTCTTAGAAATTTTAAGGTCTGGGACCTTGGAGTATGCTCAATGCCTCTACAGGTGTGTATCTTGAACTAAAGTTTATGACCACTGCCTATTTATTGATTCTGTTTGAAGTCAGCTTGTCAACTAGTGAGTAACTGTTATCTGACTCTTATGTAGGCATCTCTGGCTAATGATTACACAGCTTCAGTGAACCGTGTTATGTGGAGTCCTGATGGAACACTGTTTGGTATGCTCTAAGGATATTTTCTGCTTTCTATGGCTCTATTCACGTATTTTGTTTCTTGATGTATTCTGTTGATCCCTTGTTTACATCATTTGAAGGAGTTAAAAGTTTGAATTTTGTTTTGTTAATATTTCAGGTGTTGCTTATTCTAAGCACATTGTGCACTTATATTCCTATCACGGAGCGGATGATCTTAGGAACCACCTAGAGGTTGTTTGTCTCTCTATTGTCCAGCAAATAAGCTCTATTTGCTAGTTAATTATTTGTCTATTAAATTTATAGACGTTCTTTTGTTAAATTTATCTCCTATCTATACATAAGAACACCAAGGCCCATAACTTGTGTAATGTATACATTGCTGCTTGCTTGCTTTTGTTGTGACAGATTGAGGCGCATGTTGGGAGCGTCAATGACCTTGCTTTCTCTTATCCAAACAAGCAACTATGTGTTGTTACTTGTGGAGAAGATAGGGTCATCAAGGTTAGTTACTCTCTTAACTTTTCATGACAAGGTTGCAATACAAAATCATTTTTAAGTGTCCAAGGTTTACAGGTATGGGATGCAGTCACGGGTGCAAAGCAGTATACATTTGAGGGTCACGAAGCACCTGTATATTCTGTATGCCCTCACCACAAAGAAAATATTCAGGTAAGAAAAATCCGATACTAAAAAGTATTTGACTTCTCTTTGCTTGGGCTGCATAATGTGGCTCCTTTTAAGTGAGTATAATTTTATCTGCCACAGTTAGTTGATGGAAGAGCATCATGAGATGGAATAAATATTTTTAAATGGGGTAAAGCTGCAAAAATGCACATGTGCTTTGCTCTCAGGAGCGTCCAACACCAAATGCTTTTTTTGGGGTACAAAAGTACCCATGTGGTTACAATTTTGGAGCAAAAGTCACACCTGCTGTTAAAAGACAAAACGTCTGTTTGAAATTTGCCAGCGGTATATTCTTCCTCCATTGATTTCGGCATTATATTCTCAGCAACATCAGTAGGAGTCATCTGCGTCTCCTGAAACAATTCCTCAATTCTCGTATACAAATGATGGCTCTCAACATCCAAGTAATTCCTCGCAAGAACCTTGAACACTTCGTAGCAATAGTAGCACAATTCAATATGCTTATCCATGCGTCCTCTCCTTATAAGAGCAGGATCAAGCTTGTCCCCATAATTAGTTGTGAACACAATCACTCACTCTCCTCCACAAGCCGACCAAATCCCATCAATCACATTCAACAGTACTAAAAGTGTCACCTTACTCTCCCTATCTTCCTCTTCATCTAACACCTTCTTAACTACTGCGTCTTTGGATCCCTCCTCTGTCTTTCTTCTTCTTCCTCTGCCCGATAAGATCAAGAGAGCAATCAATGTCTTCAATCACTAAGATTGACTTACTAGAAGTTTCTATCAACAGCTTTCTAAGCTCGGCGTTCTCCTTCACAGCCGTCAATTCAAGGTCATAGATATTGTAGATCAAGAAATTTGTCATGGCGGCGATCATAGTAGACTTGCATGTTCTGGTGGACCATAAAGCAAATATGCTTTCTCCCAAGCCTTTCCGACCTTGGCATAGCAAAGTAGTCAATCCCAGATAGAGGCTGGCCCAAAAAACGCTATAGCGGTGTAGCGCATTGCGGGATGACCGCTACACCGAAGATACACACATAAATACTCAAAAATAAAATGTACTCTAGACATATTCATCATTAAACAATAAATCATTCAAGTCTCTAAAACCCATAAACAAAACAAAACATTAACATAACTGTGGCTAAAGTCTGGCTGTGACTGGGACGACATTTTTACTGTACAACTAGAAGATATTTTGGAAAGCTGAGAACTCACAAGTTAGAACTCAATCAAGCTTTGACCCCCAAAAAAAAAAAAGAACTCAATCAAGCAGATCGAGATCGACAGTCTCGCACTCGTTGAGAACTCAATCACGAGATTCACGACTGCGTCCCGCCCAGAACTCAATCATGACAACGTCTTCAGAAGACATGCGTCTCGCGGCTCTCGACGACTTTGTCTAAGTCTCTCGCGTCTTCGGGTCGGGCTTTAAACCCATTTTTGGATGCACTACGTCTCTCATATCTCGGTCTCTAACTCGATTTTTATTTTATTTAAAAAAAAACACCCTTAAATTGTGTGACATGGTGCGACCAGCAGCTCCGCAACTGGCGCTACCTACGCGATGCAAAAACGCACCTCAAAGGATTTATTGTGGCGGCCAGGCACTGTTTTGCTCCTCACCGACGCGATAGTGCCGCTATTGCGCGCTATTAACTACTCTGTGGCATAGTACTCCTTTCCTTTTTGAAACCCAAGATATCTTCTTTCATCTTGGGGTCTAAAGTGAGAATATCAAAACTCGTAGGATGCTAAAAAACGACATGGCTCCACTTGGTTCTCTTCCAACTGTACCAGTTATGGCTCGAGTTGTTTGTGTATAGCTTTAGTTGCCGGTTTGGGGTTGCGATGGCCTTTCGTTCGTCCAGCACGTGTTTAATATAAGAACGAGTGACGACGTCCTGGTGACGCCGGTGGAAGGTGAGCTTGTAGAAACGCTCCTTGTAGGAGGCAAGATAAAAGTAGAAGGACTGGTTGTTGCCGTCTAGTTTACAAGCGCACCACCACCTTAAAACTCGTCAGTGATCTCTTCGTTGTCGTTCATGTTGAGAACCAGAGGGGTCTGGCTGTCAGACTTCGGCTTTGAGCCTGGCAAATTTCAAATGGATGTTTTATCTTTTAACAACAAGTGTGACTTTTGCTTCAAAATTGTAACCACATGGGTACTTTTGTACCCAAAAAAAGCATTTTGTGCTAGGTGCTCCTGAGGGCAAAGCACATGTACATTTTTGTACTTTTGCCCTTTTAAATATGGAAGTTTGTGCTTCTTATGTCTGCTGGTTGTCAGACATTATTGATTAACAAACTAATATCCTCTTGAATTACTTTTCATTTAACACTTGATCTCTGGCTTACATGTTCTTGCATGTATTCATTCATTTAATTTAGTTTGGTCTAAATATTGCCTGATCCCATTATATGGTTTTACAGTTCATTTTTTCGACTGCAACTGATGGAAAAATAAAGGCTTGGTTGTATGACAACATGGGTTCTAGGGTTGACTATGACGCACCAGGCCATTCACCAACCGCAATGGCATACAGTGCTGATGGAACAAGGTTCAGACATAAACTATACCTTGTTTATAATTTTTTGCTGATGCATGATTTTGTGGTGTGACTATTTGTTGGGACTTATATGTGGTTTTTAGGCTGTTTTCATGTGGTACGAAGAAAGAAGGGGAATCATTTTTAGTGGAATGGAATGAAAGTGAAGGAGCCGTAAAGCGTGCTTATAATGGCCTTGGAAAGAGATCTGTAGGTGTTGTGCAATTTGATACCACCAAGAATCGGTTCTTAGCTGCTGGTGATGAGTTTATGATTAAATTCTGGGACATGGAGAATGCAAACTTGTTGACAAGTGTAGATGCAGAGGGTGGATTACAGGTTATTATTGGATTGACATTATTTTTTGTTGACCTTGTTTTTCCTTCCCTGTAAAGTAACACTTGGCTTGCTTTTGAAACTTGCAGCCTTCTCCTTGTATTAGATTTAACAAGGAAGGAATACTGTTGGCTGTCTCCACAAATGACAATGGAATTAAAATATTAGCTAATGCAGATGGAATTAGGCTACTTCGGACTGTAGAGAATCGTACATTTGATGTGTCTAGAGTTGCTACTGCATCTGTTGTGAAGGTGGGTTGTTCAGATTTAGGATTATTTGTTCCAATTACATTTGCTGAATCCATCTTGTTTATTCAGGCACAGGCACCTCCAATTGGCACATTCCCTTCTAATAATGTAACAGTGGGAACAAGCCTCACAGATCGAGCTCCTCCAGCGGCAGCCATGGTTGGAATTGTGAGTTCTTTTCACATTGATATGGTTAATCAGTGCATGATTTTGGACTTCATTTATTTTATTTTCTAGTGTTTTTATTCTATGTTGCATCGACACCGACACGAGATACGACACGACTCGACACTCCAATACATTAATTCTAAAAAAATCTAAATTTCGACACGTTAGGACATGTTTTTATATTAAATATATATAGTATAATTTACATTCAAGTTTAATATTCCATAAAATCCTGACCTCCAGCTTTGGCTCATCGTAGATTCAGCTTCATCATAAAAGTCGTGCCTCCTTTTTAAAAAAAAAAATACAAAAGGAAAATTCATCATCAATTCAGTAATATTCAAAACCACACATATTTTTAAAAAATAGGAGTGTCGGATGGTGTCGGAGTTTCGGACGGTGTCGGAGTGTCCGAGACGCATATTTTAAAAAAATAGGAGTGTTGGTGCTTTATAGTTTTTATTGACCCAATATTTGATTGTGTTCTCTGTAGAATAATGATACTCGAAGTTTAGCCGATGTAAAACCCAGAATTGCTGAAGAAGCTGTCGATAAATCTAGGATCTGGAAACTGACAGAAATTACTGAACTATCGCAATGTCGTGCTCTGAAGCTTCCTGACAATTTATCACCAACAAGGGTGAGATCTTTTGATATTGGATTGGTCTAGCTTCTACCAGCATGTGATGCAGATTATGTTACATACAAATTTGCCTCAATACATGCCAAATACAAAGATAGATCATCCTGCAAGTCAAGCTTGTAAAAGCAACACTGTCAATATGCATTTAAGGAAATGAAATTGCGGATCTTATCAGTCTGACTCTTTGCTGAATTCTTAAGGAAATGAAATTGCGGAACTTATCAGTCTTTGACTCTTTGCTGAATTCTTAATCTTTTACGTACGTGCAGTTTGTCATAGGTAACATCAAATGTTGTTTCAGGTTTCTAGATTAATTTACACAAATCAAGGGGTTGCCATTTTGGCATTAGCAGCAAATGCGGTTCACAAGCTTTGGAAATGGCAGAAAAATGATCGGAATGTTTCAGGGAAGGTAATGATTCTTATGTGATACATGGTTGGAATGGATTTCCATTTCATCATTTCTTGAACTGTTTTACTGAAGTATAGTGTCTCAGAAAATTTTAAATGACAAGATTACATATGCAACAGGCCACTACAGCAGTCGCACCACAACTGTGGCAACCATCCAGTGGAATATTGATGGCTAATGATAAAAGTGATACAAACCCAGAGGAAGCTGTCTCATGTTTTGCTCTCTCAAAGAATGACTCGTATGTTATGTCAGCTTCAGGAGGAAAAATTTCCCTTTTCAATATGATGACATTTAGGGTAAACAGCTTGCTTTCGATTGGCATTTTGTCCTTTTCATATATGAACTGAATATAAATAATTATTTAATATTGAAAAAAATTGAGCCTGCTCATTAATATTTTTTAATTTTCTTTAGGGTTAAGTACCAATTTTGTCCCTGAAGTACGCACCCAGGAGCAATTTTTCCCCTTAAGTTTTCGGCAGAGCAATGTTGCCCTTGAAGTATCAAAACGGAGCAATGTTGCCTTTCTGTTACAAACCCTAACGTTGACCGTTAGGGTTTCTAACGGAAGGGCAATATTGCTCCATTTTTTATACTTCAGGGGCAACATTGCTCCATCGAAACGTAGCAATGTTGCCCTTGAAGTATAAAAAACGGAGTAATATTGCCCCTCCGTTAGAAACCCTAACGGTCAACGTTAGGTCAACTAACGTTGACCGTTAGGGTTTCTAACGAATGGGCAACATTGCTTCGTTTTGATACTTCAGGGGCAACACTGCTCCGCCTAAAACTTAAGAGGCAAAATTGGTACTTAACCCTTTTCTTTATTTATTTTTTATTTTCCATTCATCCTGTCCTCTCTTTTGAGCCCTAGTTAAAGGTCAAGGAGGAAGACACAAAGAACTTGCGAGAGTTGCTATTGTTTAATGATGTTTCCTCCGCCACTCGCACATTTCTTTATAATTTTTTGGTGGCTTTAAAATCCATGGATGTTGGCTACCTCTGCCCCTACTCTCTCTCACACAGACACACACATGTCACTCTTTTTGCCCGGCTTAAAATGTTATTTTGGTTCTCTCTGCTTTCTATCCATCAGCTGCTTCGCTTAACTTTATTGTTCAACTGAACTGAATGAGATTTCAAACCATTTTGTACACCTTTCTTGGGATGTACTTTAAGATAAATGTGTCACATCGTTTGTGTGATTAACATATATTTGCTTCCTAACTGCAGACAATGACAACTTTCATGCCACCACCCCCTGCTGCTACATTTCTTGCATTTCATCCTCAGGACAACAATATTATTGCCATTGGCATGGAGGACTCTTCTATACAAATTTACAACGTTCGGGTGGATGAGGTATTGCTCTATAATGGATTGAGTTTGATAAACTATTAAATTAATGAACTTCTGACCGTACCTTTGTTTTTTATTTTTCATACAAGGTCAAAACCAAGATAAAAGGTCATCAGAAGAGAATCACTGGTCTTGCTTTTTCTCATGTTCTGAATGTGCTTGTATCATCTGGAGCCGACTCTCAGGTAGAGAATTTTAAAGTGTTTCTGTTGCTATGGACAATGAACTGCCAAAAAGGAGTTTCCTGGTTATCATTTTTTACTGCCGCAGTTTACCTGTGTTTAAAGCTTGAGTTTGTGGGTTACCTAAGCCTAAGCTATTGTTCTGTTCGGCTATGTATGTGGGAGTGTGTTTCATTTAATAATGTTTCCAATCTCATTCTCCGTTGTACTGTAATCAGTAATGATCTGATGTAATTGGGTCAGAGATGAAATGGCTTGAATGATTTCTTTTGATGAGCACTTTAAGCAAAATGATTATGAAAATCACTATGTATTGTGTATGGATCAAGTTCGTTCTTATTTTTTTGGTTAAATGTGCCTACAGTTGTGTGTTTGGAGCACAGATGGATGGGAAAGGCAGGCGAGTAAATATCTGCAGATGCCCAGTGGTCGAGTACCTGCACCTCTTGCTGATACTCGTGTTCAATTCCATCAAGATCAGATACATTTGCTGGCTGTTCATGAAACCCAAATAGCTATATTCGAGGCACCTAAGTTGGAATGCTTAAAGCAGGTGTGTGGTTCTTCTTTGTATAAGTCTGAATACATGCATTTAGTTTAGCAAATTAAATCTTTTTAAATTTGACTTGATGGAGTGGATTATGTTTAGTTAAGGTGATGTTTCTCGCAAGCGTATTAACCTATTTTGGAATTTTGTTGCTATTTGATCAGTGGGTTCCTCGAGAAGTCAGTGGTCCAATCACACATGCTACATATTCATGTGACAGTCAGTCAATATATGTGAGCTTTGAAGATGGAAGTGTTGGTGTTCTCACTGCTTCAAACCTCAGATTACGGTGCAGAATACATCAAACTGCATATCTCCATCCGAATCCAAGGTGCCTTTTATAACAAGTGTAATGAAAGGTCGTGTCATTATTTTCCTTCTTGTATCTAACAGTGTTCTTTATACAGCTTGAGAGTGCATCCTCTTGTTATTGCCGCACATCCATCCGAACCCAATCAGTTTGCATTAGGACTTACAGATGGTGGAGTATATGTTCTTGAACCACTAGAGTCAGAAGGAAGATGGGGCTCCCCGCCTCCGACAGAGAATGGTGCTGGTCCGAGCACTGCTTCTGGAGCAACTTTATCAGAACAACCTCAAAGGTGACTGTGTATCTTGTAGTCTTTCTCCAAGGACCTTGAGTGTACGTATTGGATTGTGATCCCGCTCCCTTGTGGAAGGGGAAGCTGCGGAATTTAGGTGGTGTTAGCCTTAGGATATGCCAGATCGAACCTATCACCTTCTTAGTGGCTTCCTAACCAATTTGTATTTCCATGGAATTTTCATATATATATTTTTTGGGTCCTCTTTTCATTTAGGAGTACTACACCTAAGTCTGTTTATGTAGGATAAATTTAAAAGGGGTGTTGGAGAGAGAGGAGGGTTAAGGTTTGCATTTTCCTTTTCCCTTTTGGTTGGGCCTGTTTTTTAATTGTTTTTATTGTTTTAGTTTTTTTTTCCCGGTATATATTGAGCTAGTCATTATATATTTTTACCCAGATTAAGCTAGATATAGTCCGACATGCTGTTCTGTTCTGTTGTTTATACCCTATTTCAGTTATTTGCTATGATTCTTTTATATTTATCAGTAGTAGAATACACTTCACTTATCATTATCATGTCATTTTTTAATGTTTTAAGTTGTTTGAATGTGCTGCTTATAATGATCATTATATTCATTGTGAACGCCTGATATGCGAATGTACTTGGTGAAAGAATTTAAGGCGCTCTGGGATGATCTAGGTCAAACTATTTTGGACAAACACGTCTTGCAACTTTTTAATAAAAATATTGACAGTTAATACTGTTTTAAACTGAATTCGCCTGAGACTTCAGCATTTTCAACTAAAATTTGGTCATATCTAGGCCATTGTTCTTGATTACCAATTTACCATTATTATTCTTTTCAAACGTGTCTGAATCCATGGTTGAGTATGGTTCGTTAGAGTGAGGAGCTCTATTTTGTTACAATTTGTCAAGTATGGACCTCTGATCCTTTCATGGGATATTTTAGGGCGCGTTTGTTGGAGGGTGGGTTTGGTTTTATTTAGGGTAAAGATGTAAAAATACACATGTGTTTTACCTCCGAGTATGTAGTTACATTTTAGGAGCAAAAGTCACACAAAACCTTCAACTACTGGACGTTGACCATTAAGTAACATGGTTGACTGTTAATACTAATGTGTATGCTGAATTGGAGTGAGAAGAAGGGAAATGGGGAAAAAATTGCTGATTAGGATAAGGTGCACAGTAAAAAACACCTAAAAACAAATGAACTGAGATATTGGGTAAATTGAAATCAAATCAACTTTCTTCTTCTGCGTGACAAAACCACTTGACTTTTGTTTCCACTCCAATTCAATTTTCCCCTTCTTTAAATTAAACCCTGATCACAATTCTCCATCTCCCAACACTTCTCAGAGTTTTCTTTCCAATATTGAATGGTCCAATGCGTAACCGCCACCCATTTTATGCTTCCTGCAAGGATCGACGATTTCGGTTTTGGTTCTTCAAATCAAGGTTGGTATTATCGCTCCCTCGGCCTTGGCCTATGTACTTTCATATCTAAACCCGATCGGAACTGCAATTTTGAGTTCTTGATTCATTCTTATTCGTAAGGATTTCTTTCTTCAATTCATAGATCCTCGATTTCTATAGGATTAGTGACATATTTGTGTTGAGACGATGATGCTCTGCAAGTAGAAGAAGGATCTGAGCGTTTGGAATACAAGGAAAATGTTGATTAGCGTGAATGTTCAGGGAAGCACAGGTCCAATCCGATTCGTGGTGAGTAAAGATCGTTGCTCGGGCACGGATCCTCCAATCCTCATTGCTGTCGTCGGTGACTTGGCCTATCATTCTTGGACAGATCTCCTCACTACCCTGCTTTATTCGAAACTGTTCTCCTTTTTATGGCATTTTGAGTGTTGTCGGCTGTGCAAGGTAAGGATGACACTCTGAAGTTTTACTTCTTAATTGCTGGGTTTGTAGTGCATTTGCTAGGAACTGAAAGATGAAATGTCCGGATTCTATATGCTAGTGAAATTGGAGTAATCTGTCGATTTGCTTGGATTTTGGATTACTCTCAATTGATTGTAGTTTTTAGCTGAGGTCAATTATTTTTAGGGTTTTTTCCCCAATTTTGCACCGTCAGCTTTTCCTAATTAGCAATTTTTTCCCCATTTTCCTTCCCTCACTCCAATTCATCATACACATCAGCATTAACGGTCAACCATGTTACTTAACGGTCAACGTCTAGTGGCTGAAGGATTTGTATGATTTTTGCTCCTAAAATGTAACCACATGTATTTTTGCTCCAAAAAAAAAGCATATGGTGCTGGGCGCTCCCGAAGGTAAAGCACATGTGTACTTTTGCTCATTTACCCTTTTATTTAAGTAAACTTTTCAAGTAAATGCGAGATGAGTTGATTCATAATCTCATATAACACAAATATCTTTTCTTTATGTAGATTGCAGAGGCTATAAAGGACTAAATCTATTCACCACCACTTCCTTGGGTTAAACATCCGAGTCTTTTAAGCCAACGTAGACTGAATTAAGGTTCCAAATTCAACTTTGGACGCCAAAATCTGACATGTGATTTTCCGATATTTACAATTCATTGATTGTATAACTTTCTGCACATTTTCTATTATATCTCTTGTCTTTTAATATAAAATCCACTATGTAATGTAATTTCTTTGAGGGTGTGATATTGGAAGGGGAAAATTACATGTATGATATAGACTTGTGTGGACGGCTTTAAAGATATAGTCAATGCCTTCGAAAACCACAACTAGAAAGAAGTTTTCAACATCACATAAATTAATAGAGGCACACCCAACTTTCACTGTTTACAATAAGCAAATACATAATTTTATCAAGAGTAAATACCTTTTCTGATCCCTGATAAAAAACACGGACCCCATTTTGGTCCCTTAAAAAAAAAAGGTCCCTTATCCGTCTTTTTTAGGGACTAAAAAAGACTTTTTGGAAATTTGTGAATGATCAAAATATCAACCAATCGTGCTTTTTATAGACTAAAAAAACATTTTTTTTGTTAAGGACTAAAATGGGGATCATGTTTTTTTCAGGGACTAGAAATTGTATTTACTCTTTTATCAACCACAACTTGTTATTTATATCATTAAGTATGTGTTTCTTTTTGTCCGCTCCCGATTGTGACGTAGTTGACATTTTCTTCTAAGAAGTCACGAAGAAACAAAGCAAAGAGATAATGAATCTAGGAAGAATTGTTCAAAGAATATATAAACAATTATTTATAAATAAATTGCATTAGTGTAACATTTTCCTTCGTCCTCATCACAACACCCCCTCCAAGTTGTATAAATTACCAATTATTTCTCGTCAATGTTCTTTCTTTTAACATTTCCTAAATTATTAATTTTAAACGCCCAATAAACTTTATAATGGATATTTTTGAAAAAAAGTTGACTTTTTTTAAAAAAATCTAAAAATATTAATCAATTATAACTGAATTTCTTAATTTATGAAAACATTTCAACATGTCCTACTAATAATTACACAGAGAGAACGGATCCACATTACTCTTATAGACTAATTATAACTTACTTTGTAAATACTCTCTCAGTTTCTTAATATTAGACAAATTTATAAAGTTAATTATAGTCCTAAATATAAGACATATTTTTCATATTTGTCAATTTTTTCCTAATTTACCTCTACTGATACTCCATCAACAATAATTAAGGATGAGAGGGATGGAGAGAATTAAGAAAGATAACTAGGTGTATTTAAAAATACAGTATATGTTATATCAACTAAATTAACTAACTTCATTAATCTAATAAAATTAGATAAATGTCTTTGATAACGAGCTTCTTTTCTTTAATTGTATGTAACATATCTTTATCTATTATCTATGTATAAATATCTTTGAAAAGGTACAAATAGTTGAAAAAGTCATGCTCCTAACAATTTAAAAAGAGTTATACACCCTAATGAGAGGTTGCACATGAGTTTTTAAATAAATTTTTGGTATCTTTAAATAATAAATTTTGTGATGAGAAGCGATTTTCCTTTAATAAAAAAGACAATGACCGGAACCGGCGGGATAAAAAAGAAAAAGAAAAGACAATGACCGTGACACGTGGAAAATGTCCAAAACGGCGACAGGCGAAACGACTGCGTTTTTGGGGAATCACGAAGACAAAGTAATAAATATCTTGGGAAAGAAGATTATTGTCCGTGGATTACGCGTTTTCGCTCCAAGCGCCCGCTTTTGTTCTTTTCATCAGTCTCACGCACACAGCTCTTACACCTTCGCATGCCCACAAAGACAGAGACGACTCACGCTGCTTCCACCTCTCTGCATTTCTTCTTCTCACTCCTCAACAAGTAGCCTTCTCTTCTCCGATCGCGATCCACCTAATTTGATCTTCCATTCACTCCGCAGATCCGATCTTCCACCGCGTTTTGCAGAGTTTTCGTATACAAGGTAATCCTAATTTTCACCTCCAAAACTGCTTGTCTTGTTCCCAATTCCCTTCCAGTTTTCGAGAGCAAGCGAATTTTGGTGTACTCAGTAGTTGTTTGCGCAATCGCGAATGGCATCGAGCTCGATCCGTAAGGCGATTGGCGTAGTGAAGGACCAAACTAGCATTAGCATAGCGAAAGTCGCCGGAAATTTAGCTCCTGACCTTGAAGTCTTGATTGTCAAAGCCACGAGCCATGAGGAAATCCCGGCCGATGATAAATATATCAGAGAGATTTTGAATCTTACTTCGTATTCCAAGGGTTATGTTACTGCTTGCGTGATCACTATCTCGAAGAGGCTCGGAAAGACGCGCGACTGGATCGTGGCTCTCAAGGCTCTAATGCTTGTTCATAGGCTTTTGGTTGATGGACATCCTTTGTTTGAAGAGGAGATTGTGTATTCCACTCGGAGAGGCATGAGGATTTTGAATATGTCCGATTTCAGAGACGAAGCGCATTCCCATTCTTGGGATTATGCTGGTTTTGTGAGGCTGTATGCCATGTATCTTGATGAGAAGGTTGAGTTTATGGCGTATCTGAAGAAGCTGAAAGGTGTCGAATCAGCTGAAGGTAAATTTGCTGACAAGGACGATAGCTGGGGGCCATCTCGACGTGGTTATGGTGAATACAGGGATGAGTTTAATCCTGGGATGGGTAGGAGGACGAGGTCTTACGGTGACGTGAATGAAGCAACTGAGAAAGATCAGAAGAGTGCGATTACTCCTGTGAGAGACATGAAACCTGAGGGGATTTTGGACAGGTTGGACCGTTTGCTTCGGATTCTTGATCGTGTATTGGGTTGTAGGCCAAGTGGTGCTGCAAAAAGTAGCAGGCTAATTCTCGTTGCTCTTTACCAAATTGTAAGAGAAAGCTTCAAGTTATATGTAGAGATATGTGAGGTATTGGGGGTATTATTGGATCGATTCACAGAGATGGAATATGCATATTGTGTAAAATCCTTTGATTGTTATGTCCGTGCGGCCAAAATGATTGATGAACTCGTAGATTTCTATAATTGGTGTAAAGATATGGGAATTGCAAGGTCATCAGAGTACCCTGAAGTTCAGAGGATTACTGATAAGCTTCTGGGAACACTTGAAGGTTTTCTGAAGGGAATGACTAATAGGGCTAAAAGTCCTGAGAGGAAAATAGAACTGAAGGAAGCTGTCAAAGAACCAGAACCAGAACCAGACATGAATGAGGTGAAGGCTCTTCCTGCTCCAGAAAATTTTACACCTCCACCCCCTCTAGTAACTCAACCTAAGACTCCTCCACCTCTTCCTCCTCAACAATTAGTGGATCTAAGAGATAATGGCAATTCAGCTGATGAACAAGGCAATAGACTAGCTCTGGCTTTGTTCTCTGGACCTCCAACTGTAAAATCAGAAGGTTCCTGGGAAGCATTTCCTTCAGATGGAGGATCTGAAGTGACTTCTGCATGGCAAACACCGGCAGCCGAACCGGGAAAAGCAGATTGGGAACTGGCATTGGTAGAATCTAATAGCAATTTGTCCAGGCAAAAAGCAGATTTAGCAGGAGGTTTTGATTCATTACTTCTAAATGGCATGTATGATCAAGGTGCTGTGAGGCAACATGTAAGCACATCACAAATAAGTGGTGGGAGTGCTAGTAGTGTGGCACTTCCTGGTAAGAGTGCCACCCAAGTGCTGGCTCTGCCGGCGCCGGACGGCACCGTTCAGGCCGTAGGGCCACAGGACCCGTTTGCAGCATCACTTTCAGTGCCACCACCTTCTTATGTGCAAATGGCAGAAATGGAGAGGAAGCAAGAGATGCTTGTACATGAACAGCAGATATGGCAGCAATATGGGAGGAATGGGATGCAAGGCCAAGTGGGTTTGTCTAAGGTAGCTGGAGGAGGGTCTGGCTTCATTGCTTCTGGTTCTCAACCAATGATGATGCCTTATGGAATGCCACAACACAATGGCATGGTGCAACCAGGAGGATACTATTATGCACCATTTTGATGGTGCTTGCTACTCTGTTTTCAAGGGCTGTTTTTTTTTTTTTTTCCTGGCGGAGAAGGTACAAATAAATTAAAACGGTTTTTCTCATTTTTTTTCTTCATGACCTTGTTTATATCCTTGTTTCCGACTCACCTTGTCTGGAAGGTCAAAGTTACGTAATTTTCTCTCTCTGATTTTGTCCATGGGGATTTATTTGACGGGCTTGTTTCAGACTTTATAAAAGAGCAATATTATATATATATATATATATATAGGAATCCATGCGATGTGGGCTTACTCAATTCTACCCATCCTTATCTCGCCTTGCTTTTAGCCTTTTGGTGACTCTTGATGCTTCTCATATACTCGCAACTCAAACAAAGAACTAGGGTAAAGTTACCCAAATTTTACACACACACACATATATATATAGCTCAGTTTTATTTTAAAGTAGATAAAATATTTTTATATTATTTTATTATTAGACACAAATGTTTATAATCAATATATATATATAGTTTTGGTTTAAAACGGGTGTGATTTTCCTATGGCAAAAGTTAACTGTAGAAAATGCATTACAAGTTACCTATTAAGGGTTGGTAGGACAAAATTATACGAAACCCAGCGTGGATCTATAAATGAGTGAAATAAATAAAGGCAGACTATTTTATTTTATATATTGAGGAAATATGAAGAAAAAATTCCTTCCCTAATGAGTTTTGCATTACCCACTAGATCCCGTTTGGATGTAGCTTTTAGCTTTTGGAATTTAAGAGGTGAAAATGACTTTTGGAGAATAGCTTTTGAAATTTACGAAGTAAAAATGACTTTTAGATAATAGCTTTTAAAGAATCGTTTTTAGATAAAAATAATAGTGTTTGGATAACTTCAAAACTCAGGTTTTGGCAAAAGTTTGTCAAATATTTTAAAATTGTCCAGAAGCTATTCTGCATCAAAACCTAGATTTTATCAAAAGTTTACCAAACACTCTAAAAATTGTCTAGAAGCTATTCTGCATCAAAAACTAGGTTTTGGATCCTAAACCTAAGTTTTCTAAAAAGCTATTTTTCAGCTTTTTCTCTCTTATCTACCATGTTAGTATTTTTTTTTTCAGTATTGTTTTTTACTAGGCAGTCTATTCTAATGAAAGTTACCTCTGATGGCTTTGGATCTTCTGGCGTAGGTTTGGAAGTTTTAAATTAAAAATTCGTAGTGCCTCCTAAATGTGTGAGAGAGAGAGAGAGAGAGAGAGAGAGAGAGTCAAAAAATATTGCGAATATAATCTCACATTCTCACTAGTTATTTTGTTCAATCAATGAATTACATTTTTTACCCAATGACACTTAAATTAAGGGGCAAAAATGCCAGTAAACTATTCCTAAAGAGCCTCAAATACCATAAACATTATTTAGGTGTAAGAATGCCTATGAATTTTAAAAAATGGCATTTTTTCCCTTTATTTGGGTGCATTTTAACTCCCTTTGCAAAATATTCATGGACATTTTTGCATCCAAATAAAATTTATGGTATTTGATGCTTTTTAAGAAAAGTTTATAAGCATTTTTACACCTTAACCTTTTAAACAATAAAACAAGCAAAAAAGACATGCTACTCAAAATACAGTTCATATGTAACCTTATGAATAGTGAAGGACTTAAATGACTTCTTGTAGAATTTAGTATATATTATATTAAAAAAATTAGAAGCTTAGTTAGATTAGACTTAAATGAATGTTAATATAATTATTTATATGTATAAAGAAATCAACTCATTAAAAGAAAAAAAAAAGATGACTGTTAAATATTTTAAGAATTATAGCATGAATGCTAAAACAAACCATATTTCAAGAATAAAATGTCTTACAATCTAGAAACTTAATAATGTCTTATTTTACTATCAAAATTTGACTCGATGGATATATAGGTGACAAAGTAGTATAAATGTGTATTTATAAATATATAACACATGTGAATAGTCTTATAGCCTAATGGTATGAAAGTTTCCTGATAAATGAGTTGCGATTTATAATCTCGTAAAGTTAGGGCTTGCCTTTTTAATATTATATATATCATCTATATAATACAAAAACGTTTTATTTTTATGAAAGTTTGGTCTCATAACACTTGAGATGATAGGATTAAACTCTGAGCAGTATCAAGTCATGAAAATTATCCAACACTAATAGAACAATATCATTAGATAAATAATCATTTTTAAATAACAGGGTATCCTCATTTGAAAAATTAATTAAATGCCATACAACTTCTTGATTACTTGTCACCAAAACTTTCTAAATCAGCTACAACAGCACTATCACCCTCATTTTTCCTGTTTGTACTCTTGAACATAAATAAACTTCATGCAAGATATATTTACTGAGATCTACCAGATTCATATCAGAATCTGGTATCTTGTTCCTCTAGGACTGGACTAGGTCACTGCCTCAAGCCTCTGATCCTATGCACAAGAGAACAGGCAGTACTGATGCGGTAGTCATCCAATAACTTCCATTTTTGAGCTGAGTTAATAATCCACTAGCTTTATATATATAAAAATGATAAAATCGATCAACTTTGCCCAGGCTTTCACTTAGTCATAAAATGGCGGTGAATCCAAACATAAATGCACCAATTTTCTCTGATATTGCCCAAAACATTCGCCAGCAGCAATGACCTCTTCACTCTGGGGATCTAAACCAGGAAAGTGTAGAAGGTTCTCCTTGATGGAAGAACTTTCATTATCATCTGTAACATCTAAGCTGGCAATTATTTCTGCATGGATCTCATGGCATGCAAGGATGAACATTGTTGCTGTTTCAGGTAGTTGAGCCTCACGGAGAGCTGCCAGTGCCTCTTTCAGTGCACCAGCAGCAACGTACAAAATCAGAGCCCTGCAAAAGATCACTGTTGAGTCGAAATTCTAGTTGGAGGGAAGATCTGAAGAAAGAAGGACAAGAAGTACCTCCAGATATTATGTTCAGTGCGCAGAACATATCCAGCCCACCTTTGTAACACTCTGAAATAGTAATACCGATTAGAGGTGAAAATCTCCTAATCATGATGATGAAGGTTTCAAAGTCTTTCTCATGCTCATGCAGTTACAAAAACTGTTCATATTTGTAAGGGGAAAATATGTTAAACTCGCGATTAAAAGAAAATACTCCCTCCGGTCCTTAATATAGGACATATTTGGGTAATGATTTTGATCCTAAATATAAGAACTATTTTTCATAGTTGTCAATCTTTTTCTAATTTTCCCTTTATTAATGCTCCCTCAACAAAAATCAAAGAGGAGAGGGAATGAGGGAATTGAGGAAGATGACTAACTTCTTTAAAAAATATATGTCATATTAACTAATTTAATTAGCTTCATTAATCTAATTAAATTAAATAAATATGTCTTATATTAAAGCACCCTAGGAAATTAGGATTGTGCAAATGTGGCTTATGAGACTATGACATGAAATGAAACTAGTTATTCATAGTAAGAAACAGTTGGAATGAGTTAAAACAAGCAAGGACCTTGCGTAATCTGATCCCTTTAAGTGAGTAGCAGCTAAAGTTGAAGCATCCATCCAGCATCCGGCATCTTGTAGCTGTATAAAGACAAGGTGGGTATATTTCTTTAGAAAAATCAGGCCATTATATTGAAAGGGTTTTCTTTTATTTATTTATTGAAGTTTTAAAAGAGCCAAGGTTCTGTCAAATTCAATTTCTAAATTGAACGTGTCCGACATATCTCTTCTAAGCCAAGTAGCAAGGAAGGCCACATTATGATTTTTTAATCACTGAAAAGGAGGCCGAACTGGCCTTGTGAGAGATCAAACCCACCACCACGCCTTATACAAGGGGATCACTTTGCCACCAAGGCAATGCATGCGATTTTTTTAATCATTAGTATGTGAACAATGCTATCACATATTATATAGCTTAATTTCACATATTATCACATGTTATGGGCAGAGAATGCATCTGGCTACCAAACTCTACCCTACAATTTTATATGTTTGACAATGCACCCCAGGTAAAAACTGATTAAAACTTAAAAGTATTTGCATCTGAGTTTAGATGAAAGCTGCACAGTACTACTAAATCCTTGAAAGCACAGAGATGACCGGAACTTCATTAAAAATGCAGCCCAACCTGAGAACATGCTTCTTGATATCTTCCAACAGCACAGAGAAGATGGGTTCCTGTTAGTGACCTGTCAGCCCTCACCATGTTTGCTGCAACAACCTAACATGATATGATAAGTAACTTTAGAGCTTGAAAAATGTTGTCATATATCAGCCAACTAGAACTTTTTAAGTTTGATGACAAAACATATTCAATTTGTCTAAGTTAAACTCAAACCTTCACTGCAAGTTCATGAAGAGACCTTGAAACAGTTGAAGAGAGAGCAACTGCACGGAGAGCATTCAAATAGAAGTAAGAGCTCTCGGGTGGAGTGGAAAGCAATAAACTAACTGCAACTTCTAAGTCTCCAACTGACACAAGCCTGATAGTAGAAAATACAAAAGGAATTCCCAAGTGAATTAATTACTCACTTATTTTACAAGCGCTTGACAACTTGTTAAGCAAAGCCTATGGCACATTTGCACTTAAGAAGTTGAACTAAACACACCCTAGATAGAAATTATAAGTGATGCCAGATTAGCTTACTCATGCACACGGTTCTGTATAACCTCTTCGCCCTCTAGAATTTCATGCCAAGAAATGCGTTCATTTGCACATTCCCACAACTCTTTCTGGTCAAACGCCATCAACCTAAGCTGACCTTGACTCTGCTAATTAAATTGCCAAGCTCAGACAAAAGTGGAAATTTGGGACACCAAGGCATGTTAAGTGATCAAACAGGCGATGACTTACCATTACATCTCTGCCCATTTTTTCTGCTGGTTTTCCTTTTGATGTGATCCTAGACAGCATAGATTTCTCATCAACCTCGAGGAATGGTTCTGATACATGTCCTTTTGACAGAGGCTTATTCAAAAGCTTGTTCATGAGATGTTTGAGTGCTTGAGGCAGCTGAAGCCAAAATAGAGCTTCTGAGGATTCACCAAACATTGCAGCAGCAAAGGCAAACCTAAGGGCACAACCTTTATTCACCACACTGGCATACAACTTTGCCCTCTCGTCATCAAGTATGCAGCCTTGGGAGGAGAGAATGTTGGTGAAGGTTAAAAAACATCACGTATATATGAATTTCCAAATATAAGAATCTTCATGATGAAAATACATGCATAAGAAGACATAGACCTTCTTTTCGATATGGTTCAAGAATTTTCAAAAGCATCTCTGGCACTGCAGTGTCACCAAGAGGTGGTAAATCAATCATGTATGTACGGAGATCTCCACTAGACGATGAAGCTCCAGGTATGAAGTGAGACCCCTTTTTTATGGTTGTACTACTAGTATTAAACCAAGATGGCTCAACTCCCAGTTGTAAAATCATTCTTAACGCCTGTAACGATTTCACCGACCAATTGAAAGTGCATGCAGTTTAGCCACACATCATGGGCATAAATTAGCAGATAATTAGGAAAAGACAAAAAGCATGTACATATAACAAACTTTAGAATTTCAAGTTATATTGTTCAGAACTAACTACTAAAGCCAAGTTAAGCTTTGGAGTATCATCTGTGTGTGTAATTTCCCAAGGGTCCTTATTTTATATGAACCTCATATAACTATATTCTATTCAAGACTGATCATTTGGTACAGACCTTTCAACGAAGGAAGAAAAAGAAAAGCCCATTTAGGAAGATGAATTATGCAGACCACGCGCCAATTTTGATAATAGTGCATTGTTGTCAGGCTAGCTTAAAGAATGAAGCCTACGACAACTCGAGACTTGGAACAAAAGCGTGAAGAATATTAAATAACAACTTTGGTTGTTTTCGGTGAAAAGGTTAGTTGATGTTCAAAAATAAATAAATACTCATGTATCCTATCGTGATTAATATACAAAGGGGTGAGATTGATCATATTTTGATTTAAATTTGAAATGGTAAACAATTGAAGGAAAAAAACACTTCAATAAAATCGGTACATTAAATGCTGGCATACTACCAGGGCATGTGGCGTAGGAAGTAGTATTGGACAACACAAAGGCATTGGCCGGAATCTCTCCTTCATAGTTCTAAGATGAGGTGCATGGCCAAGTCGTTTATCATTTCTGCTTAAAAAAAACAAAATGTCACTCACTGATTACAAAAACAAAAACAAAAACAAAAAAATTAAGAACTAGGTCACCTAGGAAGCATAGGTGTTTTTAAAAAAAAGGATATTCTAATACTATAACAACTTGCTTCATCAATGTGCCATCTATTTATAAGCACTCCATATTTCATCCACCTTGAAGACGATGATACCAAATATCTAAAAGATTATACACAAGCAATAAACATCTTTCGTTGCCTACGTAAAGTTGATATACACAGTCCACGGTAATTCAAACTTCACACCACAAAACTATATTGGCACAGTACAGAAAATTAAGATGCGTACTGGGTTCAGATTTTCTAATCTTTTCTACTTCACAATGTTTAAACAAAAGACTTCAGGCTTGAGAAGCTTAGCTCACAGTTGCTTTTCCAATAAAACACAACAACAACAAAGCCTTATCACACTAGGTGGGGTCAGCTACATAGATCACATACGCCATTGTGCTCTATAAAAAACCAAACATTTGGATATATTATTATCCAAAAGATTCCTTTCCATAACCTTATTGAGTATTTGCTTCAGTCTTCCTCTACTCTTTTCTAGTAAACCACATTCCCACTAAATCCTAATTTTGAACTAAACATTCTAGTAGAGTTCTAGGCCGCCAACCATATCCTGTCCACTTGACACTTACATGTTAATTTCAACAAGGCGAAAGCTACTGTCAGCTCCAGCAAGGCACAACATCAGCGGATCATTCTTGTTGGTACGCAAGGGCAACCAATCAAGTTCCAGTGCAAGGGTTTCAGAACATTGGGGCTGCAAAAATGAATTGTTCAAGGGGTCTGATGAATCCTGCAAAGGAGCATAATGATCTAAGGAACAGATAGAGTCAAGTCTTGATCGTAAGATCACTAACCAGTTTCAATGAAGCTTTAGATATATATGAAATTTATTGAATCTAACTCTCAATGAAGTTAAGTCACGATTCACTATAAATTCATCAAAGTTATGAAGTAAAGCACAACAAGCTGTGTATGCATGCTTGGCCATGCTGCAAAATTTTGTTTTTATTTTTTGAATCACTTGATTAAGAACTTCCATAACAACGAAGCAGTTTAGTTTTTAGTCAAATCTTCCTACTGGTGAGTTTTAGCGAAGTCCTTAATATTTGAAAATTTTCATTAGAGGGCACCAAAAAACAGACTAATAATATGATGATGATAAAAGTGCACGCATGACCCAGGAAAAGCCTTGTTTGCTTACCAAATCAAAAATAGAAAAGGTATTATCATAAAACAGAACAGCGACACGCCCCCGGCTACTGTCCCCCGGTACGTAAGGGGAAAATTTGATGCGCTGAATTCCTTCTCTGTGAGTATTGAATGAAGAAGAATGTCCAGTTGTCACATCCCACCATCGTATGTTCCCTGCCCTGTCTCCCATGACCTGAATAACTAACTTGGTCACAACTATCACTTAATTTAGATCAAGTTCAATTGGTCTTTATATTAGACCAACTTTGGAAATATGATGTATACCATATGAGGCAAACGGTACGCCATAGCAGTGGTTAATCCATCTGATGATACAAAGGAAGAGGTAGGCCATTTAGGTCTGCAGACAAGTAAATATTAACTTTTATTTAATAAAGATGAACAACAGTGAAAAATTAATTCAAGAGTATTTTATAATGCAAATAAGACAGATTAATTCTTGCTAGATGGGAGTATGGACTGGAAATGGGAAAAAAAATGAAATCAGCAGTCCCTTCTGAAATAAGTTCTGAATTGCCTGGAAGAAGACAATGGACTGTGCTTTCTAATTGCAGCATGAAACATTTCTACCTAAACGCCATACGAAGTGTCACAACGATGCATCTTTATTGGAAAATAAACATAGTTAAACACCTGAAATCTCTAATTCTTCGACCATCAACTTCAAAAACTCCGAGGGCTCCATTCACTAGAGCGAATGCGAAACTTTCAGAAGTGTCACCATGTGATACCTCCGTGCTTGTAGTACCTTCTGTATAGAGAGAGATGTAAGCTTTACGAAGAAGAATGGAACAAGTGATTCTAGACTAGCTACTGTCCTAATAAAATCTAAGAACTTCCAAAACACAAGTTACTTGAATCTGATGAAGTCCTCTTTGTTGGGGTCGATGTCTCATCTGTTGCCTCAACTGCTGGTTGCTGCCTAGCAACTGCATGTTGAGCAGGACGTGGAACCGTTGGAAGAGTCCATTCCAATACAGTGAATGGAAGAGCTAATGATCTAAGCTACATGGAGATACAAAGCATTATAAACATCCCAGTGAAACACAAAGTAGTATCAACCAGACTTCTTAACAAGTCAACTATACCACAGAAGCTAAGATGGATGCACTTAATAATAAAAATTAAAAATCTGCGAAGTTAGAGTATTAGCCAAATCCTGCATAAGTAATTTCAAAGATATTTCATACTTAAGATGGTCATCACATTACACTCCAATCAAATGCATCAGCCAACTTACCATGATGGGATTTTTAGTCATTGCCCAAACTTCCACTGGCGCATCACGAAACAAAATGAGAAGGTACCTGAAATATTAATGTGAATATCTAATTACTGAACCATGAAGTTGTCACAGGTTGCTCTGTGGAAATTGAGGGGAAATGAAGCGTTGCGGAAGAAAAATGAAAATTTTAGCCCCATGTCTTGTCAGATGGGATGATATATTTTCCCATATTTATCACACAAATATAAAAATAAAAATAAAAATCCTTAGATATAAAGTTTTAGAAGATTTGGAGGATCAAATATCGCCCACAAAACGTTTCTTAGAAACCATTGTAACAGATGAAAATTTTGGGGATCATTGCTCTTAAATAATGATAACAATGATTAAGGTTTGTGATTCACCTTCCAGATGATGATGCTCTTAAAGCTCTTACGGGTGCACGCTCTGGCTTTTGCATAACTCGGAACATCTTGTTAAGGCCACTTCGAAGGCAAGTTACAACCACCTTGTTGATATATTCTCCTGTTTTTTCACTAACCTAAGTCCAAATTTTCCAGTTCATTCCAAATGAAAAGTGATGCAAAAATTAAATGCTTAAAGAAAGCATAAAACTATTAACCATTTAGAATGTAATCATAAGAAGAATTATAACTCTTGTCACGAAGTCTCACGAAACAAATATTTTCAACATTAATTCAGCAATAGCAAGAAAGAAATTCTGCATTGAAGTAACAGAAACACTTCATCCTCCAAAAGAAAATACAACATACCTGAGAATAGGAAAATGAAACCAGTCTAGAATTTCCAAGCCATCGTAGTCCCCTAACCGTTCCATTATGAACAGAAAAACTTGATGTGACAGCATTAGAAGAAACATCAATTAAATCTATTGTTCCATTCTGTGTTCCCACAGCAACCAATGGAACAGCTACTGCAGGTGTGTTTCCTCCACCTTCACATTTGACCATTTGATTGAAGAACATAAGAAGCATGATATGCATCATAAAGTCCATAAATAGTAATAATGGAATTGAACAAGTATGTGAATTAGTAATGAGATAAACTAACGGGCCAAAGAAGCTGTCAGTGAAGGGTTTGGTACTGCCATCATAGTAACAGTCGAAGAAATAATCTGAAGCTGTCCAACTAGGCAGATCTGCATCAGAAAGTAGATTTCTTAGTAGGTTAGTCAGTTTTTGCATGCTAGTACTATATAGATCCACCTCGCACTTAGATGCGGTTTAACAGGATAGAAAAACCAGGATATAATTATCATGTGGATCATAAGACAAATACAAATAAGAATTCTGACCCTGTGAGTTTGGAATGAGTGATCCTACTCTCTGGCCCTAGAAAAAGAGGGTTCATTAGACCCAAATGATCTTCATTTCTGTGCAGGAAAATAACGAAAAAGGCTCAATTACAATTTTGACAATTATTAAACTTTTTTACATCTTCATTCAGCTTCTTTGTTTTCTCCAAGAAAGGCAGAGTAGATTGGGCAGGAATGGCTATTCAGGACTTGTTTGTAAAGGATACATAGAACCAATATAACCAGCAATGCAGGATGCACTTGATACTTGCAAGTGTTGTGAGAGCGCTTGTTGCATGATTAATCCATGACAGGCAGGTGAGAATTTGTAGTCATAACTATGTCTCACTTAAAATGAAAAAGTTAATTGCCTTATGAATCACTTGCTAAAATCAAGGTGTTGAACCACTGTTTCCTGATTCCATGGCAATAGCCTCAAGAATGTGTTTTAACCACATGTTACTTAGTTTGAACTCATGTCGTTTATTATAAATCTAGTGACATCAGTTGAAACACCTATTACAAGCTTCCAAGGACAAGAGGAAAGTGGAAGATGTTGTGAGACAATGACAATGCTGAAAGTTTAAATTAAAAAAAGATCAACAGAGCTAAAGGTTGTGTTCCCCAGGTCTTGTCATTTGGGTAGGCCATTGATTTGTCTGTGTGGGGTACAATTTTTAAGTCTCTAACTATACACTTACTTTTATTGTAATATTTTCCTGATTTGTCTTGTTGGTTTTGGTCTGAGGAAATGATATTGCATTGTCATCATTGACCGAACCTGGCTTTTCATTAACTTTTTGAGTGTCAGCATCCCCTTCAATAGTCAAGAGCCAGTTCCATATTTTGCCATCATCAGAGATGGAGATCAAACGTGTCTTGGAAATAACGGTGGATTCTTTGCAAAAATCAAAAGAATTATCAAAATCCTCAGCAAGGAAAGAACCAGATACATCACAACATTTCCTGCTTATGTTCTCAAGTGCAGAATCTGATTGGCAGAGAAGAACTGCAAGTACTGATGGAGGTGGCATAGTCGTACCCACTGAAGGCATCAAATCTTCCAATGAGCTCATGGTGTGTACCTGCTCCCCACTGTTAAAGTGAAGATAATCATAACTCAATAGGAAAAAGAAAATAGCGTTAAAATATCAACACCACAAATATAAGAAAATGGAGAAAATTAAGGTTCTATTAATCATCTATATTTCATGCACATGCATATTTCATAGGTTAAATGTATGACGCGTTAGATTTTCAGTGTGTATGTAACCTCTAATGAAATGCATGCACATATGCACGCTACAGAGGAAAAGTGCCCTTGAAAGATCAGATGATATAAAATATGATCATATTTGCTGAGTACAAACTTTTGCATACAAAACAGAGAACATAACATGATTACTAAGATATTCTCCTTTCGCTGATATTCTGTTCCCGAATAAGCATAAAATAGTTGTTTTCATTTCCTTAAGGTGACAAAATTAAACTATGAGATTGCTTAATGCTTTATAATATATGCATGGCGATATACTAATCTATTCGAATGATCAAGAAGAGAGATATCACTTGATAAAAAAAACAGAGATATAGTAATGTCAATAATTTCAGACACATCACTTACGGTTTCCTCTGCCAAGTACTGAGCCTTCCGTCAAGATGAGCACAGTAGAGCCACTCGTTATTTGGGTCAGGCAATACGTCAAGAAATTTGCTACAACCACGAGGCAGTGGAGAGGAAAAAAGTATGGTTCGATAATGTAAATCAAACACAATCAGCTCCCTCGGAAAGGTGACGAGCAAAATGTGTCTCCACAGCGGGGAAAATGCAAACCTCGCCACATAACGGGGAAACACTGCGGATACCGGCGACGTGGACGCATCGGTTGCGTCCCTCTCCAGTTTCTGTAATTCCGTGCTGTCTGTGGGAATATGAAACTCCTTTATCACAACATTGTCTTCACATTCACCGCGAAGAACAGTGACCGATAACAGTAAACCTTTAAGCCCAATCGCGCATATGTGCCGAGAATCGAAAGGGTCACGGTGAATGCAAGAAAAATATTCAGGGTAAGCGTCGTACTTCCAAATACAACGACCCATATAAGTGTTATAAATCGAAAGAGTAGAGGGCCCCTCAATGACCGCGAGTAGAGAAAAATCATGTCGCGATCGAACCCAGCAGAGGTCTTGGATTCCGAGTCTGAGATCTGCTTGGAAACAGAGGATAGCGGTTTTAAGACGGAAATCGAGCAGCGAAATGCGTCCTAAGCAATCGCCGGCGGCAAGAAGGAGGTGGGACGAGGAAGGCTCGGAGGAGAGAAGGTCGCGACAGAGTGGGGTAGGGGTCCACCGAACGGTGGTAACATAAAGAGAAGAAGACAACGGCGACGCCGATGAAGCAGAAGGAGGAGGAATGGGGAAGGAAGAGAGAAGCTGCATAGAGCGAGAATCGAAGATGGAGAGGGAGCTGCCTGAGGGAAATGCGATGAGGCCATGGGCACTGACGTCGGCGGATCCAAAATTGTTGCGACTTGGTGGACATGGGAGCATAGAGTCCCATGAATCGGGGGGTTGTGGGGTGCGTGGTAGAGAAGCAACCCTGGGACTGGCCAGCGGCATTGCCGTCTTTGTTGATTGACCAATCTTTGAAATTCAGAAAGATGAAGAAGAAGAAGAAAATTTGGTTTGATCAGAAGAATTGAGAGTGGCAATGGGGAAGTCCATAGTAGAGAGAAAAGGAGGGAACCTTTGCCGCGTTCAGACAGTTGGAGACGAATCCTTATGGAGCGAAAACGGTCTCAATGTATATATATATAGGGGTTATCATTTCTCATTTCATTTGACATAAGGTTAAGTCACTCCAAAACTACGTCGTTTTGGGGTTAAAAGAATTAATGAACTCTCAAAACGACGTAATTTTGGGTCAGAGGAATTAATGAATGATCATTTAGTAAAATTCATATAATAAATACTAAAACAAAAATACAAAAACACCCTGCATTAATTTCCTTAACTCCCAAAACGACGTAGTTTTGGGCTCACTTGACATAATCTTATGTCAAGTGAAATGACAAACGATAAACCTATATATATATATATATATATATATATATATATATATAAGACATATATTTTTGGGAAAATTACGCACAGGTCCCAAGGAAGAGAGTTTATCACAATAAAGTCCCTTAAAATAATGAAATTACACAGAAGTCCCAATGGACCTGGTTGTAATTATTTGTGAATGTACAATTACCAATTTGACATTCCTTCCAATTCCTCTCTCTTCGTTCTCCTCTCTCCCTTTTTCTTCTCTCTTTCAGAAATGAGACTTGATGAAGGAGTTCAGTGCTGCAACGCCGCCGTCGGCTGAGACTTGATGAAGAGGAGTGAATTGACGCGGGGGGTGACAGCGGTGAGAGCTGCGATAGAAAACTGGTGGTTTTGAGTTGCGTTGGAGGCTGAAATTTTCACCTTTTAAGGTTTGGATTTCAGGAAATTTTTCCTTTTCGAAGCTTATCCCTTAGCTGCTATGACGTGAGAAGCATGGAGCTGCAGATTTCACACTGATTCTGAGATTTCGAAGAAGACGTTGTGATCTGTTGGCGTGATTTCCTTCTACGTTTTTGGTGACTGAGATAAGCAATTGATTAATGGATATTAATAAGACACTGAAGGTTAGGTTCTATTGGACCGTGAGGTTTGGACTTTTAACTTGTTTTCCTCTAATATTTTCCCTCTAAAACTTTCGTGATGCAGGGTTTCTGAGGAAGTAAAAAAAAAAAGGGTAATGGAATATATGTCTGGCTTTTTATTTGCTGTTGGGTTGTGAATTAAAGCTATACATGGGTTGTTGAGGGATAATAAGGCATAATGGTTCCTGAACAGGAAAATTTCACCTTTTAAGGCTGAAATTTTGTTGTAAATATATACTTTATCTGTTGTAAATTTATACTTTTCCTGTTGTAAATAGCCTCTAGAAGTCAGAAATGGAAAAAACCCTGGTTTTGAAACTTTGTTGTAAATATATACTTTGTCTGTTGTAAATCAATATTTTTCCTGTTGTAAATAGCTTCTGGGCAATAAGGTCTTTTACTAATATGAATTAATTATACAGAAGTCCCTAGGGACTTCTGTGTAATTTCATGATTTCAAGGGACTTTATTGTAATAAAGTCTCTTCCTTGGGACCTGTGCGTAATTTTCCCTATATTTTTTGTGGCCCGTTTTTGTTAAGACATTAAAGAATGTAGATAGTAATTTTTTGATCCGGAATATGAATAAAAATTTGTCTTGATGCAATAAATATTTATTTCAAAATCATTAATTATTGATATTATCAACAATGCCTTTTATTTTATGTTTCATGTTTGTCTATAAAAATTTATCATCAATAATAGTTATTTAAATGGTCTGGTTACAACATACAAAGGTCAATTTATTATGTGCTATTGTTTGCTGGACAATAATAATTATAAGACCTTAATTTATATGCTCATGTCTAAATGTTACTCCCTTCTATCCTAATTATAAGACCTAGATAACTTTTTTTTGTAGAGATTAAGGAAGCTAAATAAATTACTTAATCATTTCATATATTGTGCATCTTTAGATTATATATTAGTTTATTAGTCAAACTAATTAGTTTGAAGAAAAAATTAAAAATTAAAATACTCTAAAAAAATATAATTAGCTACATTAATATCTCCAAAAAAAGTCAACTAGATCTTGTAATTAAGACCGGAGGGATTATATTTTATTTTCTAGAAAAATGATGGTACACTCTATTATTATTGCCAAATTTGAGAATTGATTCTCCAAATTTACCTTTTTTTACATTTATAACTTGCAAATCGTATCAAGTTGATGTAACACTCATGTTAATTGTTAACTCGGTTAAACATGTAGGTTTAGATATCGAGTTAACCGTGTTTATATTTTTTAACTTATAAAATTGTGTTAACTCACTTTTAGATTCATGCTAACATTTCGATTTTATGATGTTCAGTGGTTTTATATATGAATTTTATAGAAACTTTTTTGTTGGATATGATAAATTGAGAATGTTCATAATTTTAATTTCAATTATTTAAATTTAAATTAAATTGTTGTCATTTCTGATATAGTTGTTAACGGGAGGTCTTTAACAACTAAATCAGCCACGTTAACAACACTTTTTCTAACAACTAAATCAGTACATTTAACAACTATATCAGTACCCTGTTAACAACTATATCAGCCCCGTTAACAACTTACTTAAGATTCTGAAAAACCCAAAAAAGACCCTGGGACTTTTATTGGGATTATCATAATCTTGTGGCCTTTTTGGGATTGTCAGTGTTAAAAGGGCCCTGAAAATGATTTTCCCAAAACTGAACTCATAGGTTCGACAACCTTGCACTGATCTTTAATATAAGACCTAGTTTTGAATAAAAATTGTACTATAAATTAGATCTTATGTTAAGAATTCAATTTAATATTTAATGACTATATTGATGGATCATGTATGTCCTTTGTGTTTGGAATGTTAAATAAAGTGTTTGTAAGTGGCATTATAAGGTATTGTCATTGTGTTCTTATATTGTTGGTTCTTTTTCCCATAATTTGGCCTTAAAATTAAATTATCTATCACGATTGTTGTTCCTGTTTAATTCTTAATTTGTTATCAATACCTTTTTAAATCAGTATAATTGATCCAATACAAATACAATTGCAACACACACAAAATCTGTGCATATATATATGCATAATAAAAATATATCTGGATCATAATATTTACATATTATAAATAGAAAAAATTATTTTGTTTAAACTTTGTATTAATATAAAGAAAAGATGTTTAGTCAATATAAAAGATACATTAAATTATATTATTTCGCAGCTAGTTTTTTAAACTCAGAGTATACTAATATCGGGCTTGTTTAATTTTGTTTTTAAAAATTGTTTTTTTTTTTTAAAATTGTTAAAAACGGGTCAAGGTGCAAAAATACACATGTACTTTACTTTTGAGAGCGCTCAGCACTATATGCTTTTTTTAGGAGCAAAAATACACATGTGGTTACTAAATGGGCGCAAAAGTCACACCTCTGTTGGAAAAAAAAAAGACGTTAACCGTTAAAAGACATATTTTGACTAACGGAACTAACGAGATGCTGACTTGGCATATATTTTATTATTTTAGCATCTGGAAAAAAAAAATTGTGTAAGAGAGCCACGAGATCTTCCATCATCCGCGCGGTGCCATGGAAAATCAGACGAGGAGAGCCTGACTCCATCATCATGGGTCTCTTCCACCTCACCGTCATATCTCGTCGCCAGTGACCACCATTGTCACTGGTGAAGCTTCGAAAAAATAGAGCAAAGAGAGCTCTGAAAAATTAAGCCTACGAGTTCTAAAAAACGATAAGGAGAATGACATATGAAGATAAACAGAGCTCTGACATATGAAGGTAAGTAGTTGGTTTACTGGGGATTTCTGATGGTAATGGAGGAAGAGGCTAAGCTCGTGCCGAAGAACGGCTCTGACTGTGAGAGCAACAGAGCTTCTTATGCTATCGCTAATGGTTCATTTTGCAGATTTGTGCGGGAGGACACCATGTTAGAATATAGACGTATTGGTGTATATCGTATTGCTGTGCTGTCAGTATGTATTTGTATTGTAATTCTGTTATTGTGTAAGATTCCCTGTTACACGTGTCATGTAATCATAGGGTCTGTTAGGATTGTAATATCTGGATTATTCTTCCAGAACATTGTATTATTGAATATATATATATATGAGAGCAGTGGCAGAGGCAATTCACTCAGCCCATTACACAACAATTCCATTCTCTTGTTATTTTCCTATTGTCTAGTTTTTCTATCTTGGTATCAAAGCATCCATGTCTTCCGACGCTTCCACTGCTAACTCCGGTGGCTCCATCGGCGCTGCTACTGCTCGTACTTATCCCCTGTTCAGCTCCTCCAGTCAAAATGCCGCGATTAAGTTGGATCGCACCAACTTCTTAGTATGGGAATCGATCGTTCTCCCTCTGATTGAAGGCAACTGCCTTGAAGGCCATATTAATGGCACTACTCCGTCTCCGGCGAAAGTTGTCTCCGGTGGACCGAACCCTGCTTACTTGGCGTGGTTCTCTATTGATCGAATGTTGGTCGGCTGGTTGAGAAACACCATGACACAAGATGTCGGTGCCCAGCTTCTTCATTGTCAAACGGCTGAAGCTCTATGGAAAGGAGCTCGTGAACTCACCTGTGCGTCCACCAAGGCACAGGTAATGGTGTTGAAGAATGAGCTTCATAACACCAGAAAGAACTCGCTTACAATGGCCGAGTATCTAAGCAAGATGAAGAACCTATCTGATGAATTGACTCTCGCTGGCTCCCCTATTGCAAATGACGATTTAATACTCCATACATTGAATGGTCTTGACGGCGACTACAATGCAATCGTCGTCAAATTAATTGACAACTCAGAATTGACCTGGGTCAAAACTCAGGGAGCTCTCCTCTCGTTTGAGTCTCGTCTCAGTCAACTTACCCATTTCTCCACTCTGAGCATCCAGCCATCAGCCAATGTTGCCCAACGAAGTGAGGCTTCCCATGATTCTGGTGACAATCGTGGATGGAACAACAACTCCAGAAACCAGAGAGGTAGGGGAGGCAGATCTCGTGGTGGCCGACGGGGAAGTTCTCGACCCTTTTGCATACATTGCCAACGTCCTGGTCATACGATCAGCACCTGCTATTATCGTGACAATTCCAGTCCTAGACCATTCTCCCCTCAGCCTCACTATGCTGCCTCTCAGTTCTCGCCTCAGGTTCATTATGGTAATTATCAATTCTCTCCTCAGCCTCAGGCCTATTATGCAAATCCTCATACTATTGAAGACCCCTCATGGTACATGGATAGTGGTGCAAACTACCATGTTACACCACAACCAGAACATTTTGAGGAATTCGCCCCAGTTGGTAAGTCACATTTAGCTACATGTACTGGTGAACGCAGTCAAATTCTAGGTATTGGTGCTATTTCTCTACCTGGCCATAAAAACAAGGTCAAGCTTAAAGAAGTTTTGTATGTTCCTTCGGCTACTAAAAATCTAATTAGTGTTCATAAACTAATCCGAGACAATGCTGTGTGTGTTAATTTTACTAACAAGAGTTGTGATGTGAAGGATTTGAGGACAGGAAGCTCCCTACTGCAGGGAATTCCAAGGAACGGAATGTATCCAATGAAGGCAAGAAGTCTCAGCGTTAATCCAGAAATCCATGTAGCAGAGCATCATCGGTCTCAGTCTAATTATGTTGCTTGGCATCACAAACTGGGGCACCCTAGTATCAAAGTTATGAAACAAGTTTTAACTCAATGTAATAATATTCCAAAAGTATCAGTTGATGACAGCCTTGTATGTGAGGCTTGTCAATTAGGGAAATCCAAGTTATTACCATTCTCTGCTTCTGCTTCACACTCTTCTAGTCCACTTGAGCTAATACACACTGATTTATGGGGACCAGCACCTGTGTGTTCCAATGATGGACATCGTTTTTACATACATTTTGTAGATGACTTTAGCAGATTCACTTGGCTTTATCCCTTGAAACATAAGAGTGATGTTGTTTATGCCTTCAAACAATTTAAATCATTTGTTGAAAATCAGTTTGACATGAGAATCAAGGCTGTCCAATGTGACAATGGGAGTGAATTCAAACCCTTTCTACCTATAATTCAAGAAGCAGGAATCAATATGCGTCTCACTTGTCCATACACTTCGGCACAAAATGGTAGAGCAGAGCGTAAGCATAGACACATTGTAGAGACCGGTCTTGCCCTTTTAGCTCATGCTGGCATGCCACTTAAATATTGGGTAGATGCATTCCGTCATGCTGTTTACCTGATAAATCGTTTACCCACGTCAGTATTGAACAATAGCACACCTCTGTTTACCTTGTTCAGAACAGAACCAATTTATGATGATCTCCAACCATTTGGGTGCTCTTGCTATCCATGTCTCAAGCCTTACAACGAGCACAAGTTTCAGTTTCACAGCCAAAAGTGTGTCTATCTTGGTCTGGCATCACAATCCAAGGGACACCGATGCTTGAGCAATTCAGGGAAATTTTTTTTTCTCAAGACATGTTGTATTTGATCCTTGTAATTTCCCGTTTCAGGTTGGTTTTATGCAGCCAAGGATCAGTCAGTCTCAGGAGCATTCAAGCTCTGTTCCTCTAGTCATCCAAGTTAGTCATGAAGCCAGTGTGATACCTGAAGTAAATGATGAACCTCGCCGACAACTCACGGACCAGTCACCTGAGCCCAGTAGCAATGGAGTGTCTGTTAGTGGAAATGTTTTGAACTCTATTTCGGTGCCAAGTTCTCCACAGGAGTCAGAAGTTCATTTGAATAACAATGGGCCTAGCAACCAACATGGGATGGTTACTCAGGCCAAAGATGGCATAACCAGACCCAGGTACCCTTACATTGGATTAGCTGAGTCCACTCTCCAGAAAGCAATCAGTGAACCATCGACACCTCAAGAAGCTTTCGCCTCTCCCGAATGGCGAAATGCCATGACTGAAGAGTTTAAAGCTCTACAACACAATCGAACGTGGGCTCTTGTTCCTTACACAAATCAACTACTGATCAACAATAAGTGGGTGTTCAAAACGAAGCTCCGGCCTGATGGTTCAATCCTCAAATACAAAGCACGATTGGTGGCGAAGGGGTTTCAACAAATCCCCGGAGTTGATTTTGGCGAAACGTTCAATCCAGTAGTAAAATCCACCACAATCCGAGTTGTTTTAGCTATTGTTGTCACTTTCAAATGGCCAATTCGATAGCTTGACATAAATAACGTGTTTCTGAACGGATTCCTCAATGAAGATGTATTCATGCCGCAACCTGTTGGGTTCGTCGATCGCCAGAGGCCAACTCATATCTGTAAGTTAATCAAAGCTATCTATGGGTTGCGAAAAGCCCCAAGGGCTTGGTTTGATCGTTTGCGTCTGACTTTGATTAATTGGGGATTTCAAAATCTGAAGAGTGACACTTCTCTATTTATGCTTCAGAATCGCAAGTTGACTGTGTTTATACTGATCTATGTTGACGACATTTTGGTTACTGGTAATAGTACTGTCTATGTGGACAATTTTGTCAAGAAATTGAATCAAGTTTTCTCCTTAAAAGACCTAGGACCATTATACTACTTTCTAGGCTTGGAGGTTTATAGAGACAACTCTGGTATATACCTGAATCAGACCAAATATGTAGTTGAATTGCTATCAAAATTTGGTATGTCCAACTGTGCCCCTGTTACTACTCCCATGGTCACTGGTCGAATGGTTTCATCTACTGATGGAGATTTGTTACAAACACCTACAGAGTATAGAAAGGCCATAGGTTCATTGCAATATCTAACCACAACTCGTCCTGATATCTCGTTCGCTGTGAATAAGCTAAGTCAGTTTCTCTCCCAACCTAGAACCACCCATTTTCAGGCAGTTAAAAGGATCTTCAGATACCTTAAGGGAACCTACAATCTAGGTTTGCATATTAAGCCATTTAGTAGTCCACAGTTGGTTGCATACACTGATGCAGATTGGGCTTGTGACCTAGACGATAGAAAATCCATGGGAGGCTTGTGTGTATTTCTTGGTAAAATTTTAATTTCTTGGTCTGCAAGAAAACAGAAGGTGGTTTCTAGGTCTAGCACTGAATCTGAGTACAAGTCACTATCTGATGGGTCAGCTGAGATAAAATGGTTAAACTCGTTGTTATCTGAAATAGGGTTATTTATTAAAAACCCCTCCATCATTTGGTGTGATAATTTGAGTGCAAAGTCATTGGCTGCTAATCCAGTACAACATGCTCGAAGTAAGTAATGAAGACCTTTTATCGTTAGCCTTGGGGTCCACAATCAACAATTAACCAAGGATTGCGTATAGGCAAACCTAGGATCGTTCTCTCTTTTCGAGGAGCCTTTTATTGAATCCTAAGTAATCTAAGTGTCATGCAAATGAAATGAAAACAAGGGGGGATTGGGTTTTTGATTTTTAAATTAATAAACTAAAATAGAAATGTAATTTAAATGAAGCAAAGATAAAATAGAAAATAAGAAAACGAGATTAATTAGATAAACAAACGATTAACCCAAAATTGGAATTCCATAACCTTCATCGGACAAAAGATAATAACCAAACTCGTGATTGATTCTAGACAAACCGAAATCTCGCATTTGTCCAAATATTCCCTCGACTAGACGATCGCCTAGCATTTGATCGAACACGTGGCGAGCTCGTTGTGCGATCGCACAACGCTCTCTTAGAACCTGGTCCGACCTATGTCCCCGGGATATCAATCGGGTATTAAATCTAATACCCAATCCGCAATCATAATCGGATCCGATTAAAATAAACAGAAACGAATTACTTATCGATTGTAGTGCAGGCCCTCTGGATTCACAGAATCCTCAATCCATGGGTCAACCACAAAAGCTTAGCCAAGCATGGCTAGGAAAAACTCAGAAGAAAATATAATGTAGAATATATAATATTGAGAATGTGAGAATGTCTTTGTAGCCACCATCTAACCTCCTTATATAGGAGAGATGACTAAACAAAAATAGGAATCCCCTAATAATAGGAAACCTCTAATAAATAAGAAATCTCTAAAGATTGGTCTTTTATTACAAAATTCGGGCAAAATAAAAATCCAGAAAAATGCATCTGTCTTTAGCTCCAATTTCGTCCATCTTCTTGTCCGAATCAGTCTTCATAACAATTGTAGATCTCTGAATCATCTAAAAAAGGAAAGAAGAATCAGGCTAATCGGATATCTAAATCAAAAGTTATGGCGAAAATATTAAATCATTGTAAATATGGAATTTAATCATAATAAATGAGTTCAGTCCAATTAAAAGCTCAAAACCCAATTAAGTAACAAAATCCATGATTTATCAATCAAACATTCCTAAATTTATTCACCAAGAGATACAAATAAGTGTAATAATATTCAATCATCAGTAAGCATATCGAAGTCGATGTTCATTTCATTCGGGATCTAGTCTCATCTGGTGTTATTGATATTAGATACATTCCTTCATCTCTTCAGATTGCCGATTGTTTTACAAAGCCCTTGTCACAATCTCAATTTGAATTCTTTAGAGACAAACTCGGGTTGTTGATCACGCCCTCTCGTTTGAGGGGGAATGTTAGAATATAGACGTATTGGTGTATATCGTATTGCTGTGCTGTTAGTATGGATCTGTATTGTAATTCTGTTATTGCGTAAGATTCCCTATTACACGTGTCATGTAATCATAGGGTCTGTTAGGATTGTAATATCTGGATTATTCTTCCAGAACATTGTATTATTGAATATATATATGAGAGCAGTGGCAGAGGCAATTCACTCAGCCCATTACACAGCAATTCCATTCTCTGGTTATTTTCCTATTGTCTAGTTTTTCTATCTCACCAACATCAGAGGTGACATTGACGAGGGATGAAATTTCCCCAGCTTCTCTCATCAAGCATGATGATAGATCTGAATCGATTCTAATCGGTTTGAAAAATTGTTTCAGTCTCAGAGTTGGTCTAGATTCATTCATTGTGTTAGTTGGATTGGGAGCTCTTTTTTTGGTGCTTTCAATTGCCTCAATTGGCATCTCTTGGTGGTTTTCAAATAAGTTTGTCCTTGTTCTGCTTGTTGGTTCCAAATTCTTAAATAGGCAGGAAGGTGAAGATATGCCATTGCTTTTAGTCATAATAGGGGCCATAAATCATATTCCTTGTATGGATCATGGACCTCTTGCTTTGGTGTATTTAAAAAAGCTTCTCCTTACTGTTTATTTCATCTCGGTAATTGGCCTGAAAGTTAAACATATGTCATTCTCTTTATTGTGCTTCTTTCTGCTGCTGCCATCTCTCTTTCGCTACTTCTTCCCAAGAAAGGATCTCAACCGGGACGGTGAGGTGTGTTATATTTATCTTTAATTTTTCAAAACTTGTAGGCTTAATTTTTCAGAGCTCTCTTGCTCTGTTTTTTCGAAGCTCCACCAGTGACAATGGTGGTCACCGGCGATGAGATATGACGGTGAGGTGGAAGAGACCCATGATGATGGAGTCAAGCTCTCCTCGTCCGATTTTCCATGGCGCTGCACGGATGATGGAAGATCTCGTGGCTCTCTTATACAGTTTTTTCTTTCCAGATATAAGCCAAGTCAACATCTCTGTTAGTTCTGTTAGTCAAAATGTGTCTTTTAACGGTCAAGGTTTTTTTTTTTTTCAATAGAGGTGTGACTTTTACACCCATTTGGTAACCACATGTGTATTTTTGCTCCAAAAAAAAGCATATGGTGCTGAGTGTTCCTGAGGGTCAAGTATATGTGTATTTTTGCACCTTTACCCTGTTAAAAATTGTTTTCACTTTTCATTAAGTTATTTAAAAAAAAAACTAAAAAGCAAAAACAAATTTTAGTTGTTTTATTTATTTATTGAGATCGCCACCTATTCACCGTCGACACCACACTACTAATAATAACCACATCACTTCAAAAACAAGTTTTTTTAAAATAAATAGGTCCAAACATTTTTTTTTTAAAAAAAATCTCAATTTTTTTAAAACAATTTTATAAAACAATTTAAATAAAAAATAGAAACAAACAGGCCCATTTTCTTTATGTATCCCCTGATTTAATTAGTAATGTAAATGAGATTACAAACTCATAATGTTTTTTTTAGTTGCCTATCCGGTATCCAGAGCTTCGCCTTGATTAATTCGGATTCGACCTGCCTCGTGCACTTGGCTATGATGAGAGAGTCTCCCAACGGGGCTTTTCTGCATTCATAAAACTCAAACTTAAAAGTAATGGTTATTATTGTGAGTGCAAATAAATATTGTTTCATGTCACATCAAGACCCTCTCAATCTTATTGTGGTAGTTATTGGGAGAGGTTCTTTTTCTTTTCTTTATTTTATTCCTTTTTCGGTGTGGGTATAGCATGGGGTCTCATTTCCATTCGGGGAAAATTCAAATACAGCTAACCATAATGAAAAAACAAATAAACAAATTACCAAGCGCTTAGATCAACTGGTAAGGGGTTGTCCTAACTTAATCACGGATCTTGAGTTCGAGACGTGAGAATGCAGCAGGCGTGAGTGGTAGAGGCTTCCCCCCGAAAAGGGCTAATCCAGTCTCGGTCCAGATTAGTCTGGGGCCGTTGATGTATCTGAAAAATGGTCTGCCCTGGGATATCGGACGCTCTAAGCAAAAAAAAAAAAAAAAAAAAACAAATTGGTGAAATGGTCGTGTCAAATAAATAAACTAATTAATCAACGGTTCATGAAATAATTATATATGGGGTTTAAACTTCTCATCTTACATGAGAAGAAGAAGATTGCTACACACACATGAAATGGTGGAACCCACATATATATATATAATTAGCATTATATATATATGTGGGTCCCATCATTTCATGTGTGCGTGATATGAGAAAACACTTCTCCTACAGCATGAAAAGTGTTTTTCCCATTATATATATGCTCATATACTTTTACTGTCATATATTCAACGTTTTTTTCATTAATTAATAGGCTATGTAATGTCTGATTTTAATATGGCTGACTAATCAATTTAAATCTGAATGGGGTCGAGTTCGAATCAAGAATCTCTCTTCAATATCCTTTGTTTCATCCACATACTTCAACTCAATAATTTATCAAAAGAATATATTGTGTGTATAGAAGCCACTATCTGAATTTCAAATAAGTTATGTGTAGTACGACACATATCTCAACATCAAATATAAATTAAGGGTTGATACGATGGTTTATTATAATGCTTTAATTTGACATCATTTTTATTTTAGTCCTTCAAACCTTAAATTTTGATATCTCCAATGTCTTTTTTATCTAAAACATTAGGTCTTACATTATATTTTAATAAATGATTGTTATGGACCTAGTCAAAGAAATCGAACCGGAGAATGATCAAATCCAATTGAAAAGATCTCTCCACTGACAGAAGAATCCCTCTTCGACGGCTCATGTGGAACTCATCACGACGACTCCCGCAAGCAGGAGCTTCCATTGATAAAAAACTTCTCAATGGGAAAGCTAATCTCGGGGACATTGACATCACGAGTTGAAGTTCAAGCAGCTCGCGATCGAGATCGAATGCGGAAGTCGGGCGAGAACCTTCCGGTAATCTCGGGTGGAATATCATGTGTCGTTCCAAGCATCGGATACATTTTCTTGGCGAGCATTGGAGCCGAGATAGATGAACTCGGCACGCAGAACGTCAGTACCGATATTACTGTCCCGAATTGCTGAGATGCTGAGATGTAAATCTCCTAAGAAGGGTGAGAGCCGAGGTTGATCAACAGTGCTTGCGTGCCTCCTCACAATTCTATATTCCTGCACCCGACAAATGCTCAAGCGACCACCTTAGTCTCCCAAGTATTGACCAGGGATCCGGGATTCCCGAAAAAGTCTCAAACTGCAAAATCAAATACGGTTGTGATTCGGGGTACGGTGAAACCTTAGACAAATTATTATATCGGAACCTAGTTACGTTTTCTGTACAAAATGACTGAACTCTCAGGCAAAATAGAACGAGGGCCTGTCCTTATCTCCAATCTCAACTGCCGCCCTCAAAACATTCAACGGCAGCGGCGACGTCTTCCTCTTTATCAACCCTGGCCTTCATCCATATTCTCACGATACCTTCATTATCACCTCATTCAGAATCTGTATTTCCGTTCATCTCATGTTGAGAGGGTGTGGGAAATTTCTTATCAAACTTGTTGCAAACAGGATCTACAAAGCCCTACACGCGATGTCAGTATATGAAGTTGGAGTATGCATTGTTGCTAATAGAGTTGTTAAAGGGCATGCCGATCATGTCTTGATCTCAGGTCATGATGGAGGTACATGAGCATCTAGATGGACTGGCATAAAAAAACGCTGGTCTCTCTTGGGAACTCGGCTTGGCTAGGACCCACCAAACTTTGGTTGCCAATAACCCACGTGGTCGTCCAATTCTCCAGACCGAGAAGAGATGAGAGAAGCTATGTCGCGGCTTGGATTTCATACTTAAATGAGATGGTTAGCCGTTCAAATATGCTTGAAGTCGACGAAGAAGTAACTTAAGAGCAATAAAAAGAACGATGCAGTGATCTCTCACTGTTTCTTAGACTTGTCGCCGAATTACATCCAAGCCGCACACAGTAGTGTGTGCGAAAACAAGATCACGGATTGGACATGGCCTTGGACAATAAGATTATAAGTCTGTCTAGTGTTTCTCTGGAAAAGGGTCTTGCAAGTATACTTTGAAGCTCCCATCCGCAAGGTAAATCGTCTTTCTTAGGAACCATGCTTAGCCATGAGGAAACTAAACGGTATTGCTTATGTGCTAGATACGGATGAAAAATTCCACTTTCGATACAACCTTGAGCTTGTTGATCTGGACAAGGCCGAAGCCAGGAGGAGGAAAGGGAGTGCGAAACCAGTAAGCCAGTGATGCATTCTTTCTGTGAATGACTCCTCTCCAAAGTCTTGGCGTCAACATAAGTTTCGTGAGATCAACAAGTTTGGGCTCATGGATCCTGAGCAACCAAGAAACAAAAATGATGAGTGGTGGAGGAAACAATCTGCACAATTTTCATAGAGCAACATGGCTGGACATGGTGGTAAACTAGAGTGAAGCAAACGTTGAAGAAAGAGAGATCGATCTAGCTGCATGGGTCAAAATATTCACCGCATATGACCAGTTCCAAATCCAGGTTTGCTACATATACCTTTGATGTGTCTATAGAACCTTTTTCAGGTTTGATTTGGGAATTGAACCAATGCTCGAGTCACAAGCACATGTGGCTTCGTTGCAGAGTTGTTACAGTCTTCGCTTTATATTAGACATATATAAATGTTTGATTTATCAATTAAATCATTCCTCATATCTGCCTAAATGTCTTCGGCAATTAAAGTTTTTGAAGGCGGACCCCGGTTATACCAAACCTGGTTAAAATCCCGGCTCCGTGTAGATTCGAAGGCGAATCCCGGTTACACTTAATACGGTTAACCTATAGATCTCCAAAATAAATGTAAACAGGGCTTCATTATCTGGTGGACCCCGGTTACACCAAATCTGGTTAAAATCCCGGCTCCGTGTAGATTTGAAGGCGGACCCCGAACCCGGTTACACTTAATACGGTTAAAATCCGGGCTCCGTCTAAAGAAACTCTCAGTCGAGAGCATTGATTCAATCTCCTCAAATTGCTCTAACGACAAAGACAGAAACGAAAGCGGACCCCGGTTACACCAAACCTGCTCTAACATCCCGGCTCCGTGTAGATTTGAAGGCGGACCCCGGTTACACCAAACCTGGTTAAAATCCCGGCTCCGTGTAGATTCGAAGGCGAATCCCGGTTACACTTAATACGGTTAAAATCCGGGCTCCGTCTAAAGAAACTCTCAGTCGAGAGCATTGATTCAATCTCCTCAAATTGCTCTAACGACAAAGACAGAAACGAAAGAGCAAATACAGGGTCACTGAACCCGATCGTAATTCAAATACGAACTGAAGAATAAAACCCGGCTTTTCGTCGGAGGAGTTGTCTCCGTAGAGCTATCGCAGCCGGACGCTCCCTAACTTACTCCGGGATATCAAGCGGAAGCTGTCATGCCGACCCCGATCGTGTCAAAATGTTCGGACGCTTTGGTGAAAAACCAAACCCGGGCAGGTGACAACTTCCCTTTATCCTAGGATGACCCGGTCAACGAACCTGGAATTATACAAGGCAGTTTGAATACTGACCCTCACCACTTCACGGTTTCAATACCGGATGCACTTTCGCACTTTCGCAGATTCTGCATATCACACCTTTGACCTGGCTCAGGTCACCAATAGTACTCCAAAAACAAATGAGTTCACTATATCAATTCATCGTGGACACGGATGAAACGTTACGGACCCGATACTGGTTATTACGGTTAATACGATTCTGATCCGGCTCCGTGAAAGGGTCATCGAACCCGGCCGGCCGGCCAAGCGAAGCCGCCACCGTAAGCTTTCCCAAGTTGGGCGCTTCCAAGACTTAGCCCGGTTTCCAAATTACGCGAGGCCATTGTTATCGCCCTTGCAAACAAACCCGGAGACCAGGATGATCAAAGAAGAAGAGATCAGGCGATCATAAAAAGAAGCAGACAAGTTTCAAAGCAAAATTAACCGGACTACATGTCCGGGGCAATTCAATCGGAAGACAAGTAACTCAGAAGTTCTTTGAAACTCGGATAGATACTTTATCAAAATCAAAATCAAACGAGTGGCGGCAACTCCGATACGATATCTGGATTCAACAAATCTACCCGGCGGCCCGAGACTGGACTACAGTGCAGGGGCAATTACTATACGATTGTCAATAACTTAGGGATTAAAGCAAACTCGAACAAGCATTTGAAATGAGCAAACTCCACGGTTTGCGCACACTGGATATAGCTCGGCCAAGTCCGTATGGCGCGATCAATCAAACAACTAACCTCGGCGGTTCGAGACCCGAACAACCGAGCTTGGGGCAAGCTGTTATGGACCTAGTCAAGGCTAAATGATTAAGGTGGAAAAATACATATGGTTTTCTCATAAATGCATCTAACATTATGTGTTTTTTTTTTTTGTATTTTTAAAGCCGATATTGATGATGATTCAGCTAAATTTCATCTCATCTGATAGTAAAAAACTAGACAAAATTACAAAAAACTGTATAGATCTTTTAGAAATTACAATTCAACCTTTCTTTCTTCAATTCCCCTTTTCTCTTCCAATCTTATTCTTACCCATCAGCATAGGCGGATCTTTTACCAAAAAAATAAATTTGTTTAGAATTTTTCTTAAAAAATTTTTAATATAATGTAAAATTACATTTTTGGCCCCCCCAATTTTTTCCCCTCTTTTTATATATTTGGGGCTTATAATTCAAGTTGTGTTCTATGTGGAGTCTTATATGATTTATGTTAATCTTGTCATTTTTTTCTATATTTCATTCTAATTACCTGAAATTTTTAGCTTATTAGTAAAATTTATTTTTGTGGTGTATTCTTTAGTATGCTTTTACCCATTTTACACTACACCTGTGGATGAAATTTATTGATTTTTCATTCTAAACCTCAACCTCTTACCTTCCAATGGTGTGGTGTTCAATTACATGAAGTCTATGGTTGAACCAAAGATTCACAATCACATAAATTAAAGTCTCTTGCCTTCCAATGTTTGTGGTGTATTTTTTATATATTTTTTTTCTTGTTTATTTTATTTTATTTTTAATGCATTTTAAATTTTCCTTTTAAAAAAAAATTTCGGGGGCGCTGCCCCCGAACCCCCAAATCCCCCCACCACTATTTGGCCCCCCAAACTTTTGTCCCAAGCTCCGCCCCTACCCATCAGGCCACCCCATCTTCGCCTCCTCGCCGCCGTTGCTGGTTTTATGTAATTTTTAAAACTATCTAGATAATTTTCTCCAGTTCTCCCACTGCTAGCTAGAATAAAATTTAGCTGAGTCATTATCCATGTCAACCTTAAAAAATACAAAAAAGTCAAACTAATGGTCTACTAACGGTAATGTGTATTTTTGCTCTTCTTATATAACCACATAATCACTTTTGTAAAAAAAAAAAAAAATACTTGGTGTTAGATGCACTTTTAAGAAAAACCACATGTATATTTTTTCAATTTTAACCTTTTAATAAAAGCCTTAGTCATTTTGCTCATTAGGAGGCTAAACCCTATACTGTAGGGGTGGGCATGGGCAGGGCTGGGCAGGGCGAGACCCCAGCCCGAAGAATGAATGGGCTGCATTTTGCAGCTGGATGCCCCGCCCCGCCCAATAAAAGCCCTAACCATTTTCGGGCTGGGCAAAGGCGGGCTGGGCAGGGCGGGCTTCCCCTGCCCAAGTAGTGATGCATTGCCCTTCTCCGTAAAGATTCTAGTTCACACTTCATAGAATTTCAAAGCTTTGGAGATACATGAAGTATAATATAATATATTTAGACGTAGTAATATAATATTTTTAAATAAAATAATATATATAGAATAATATTTATTTAAATATATTTAATTTTCCGGGCAGGGCCAAATGGGCAGGGCAAGACCCCCTGCCCAATGCCCAGCCCTGCCCAGTTATTGGCCCAGCTCAAAATTGCCTAAATTTTTTTCGGGCCACTTTTTTAGGGCTGGGCTGGGCAATTTTTTACCGGGCTTGGGCGGGCGTACCGGGCATCTGGGCACCATGCTCACCCCTACCCTATAGCTTAAAGCTATAGAGTCAAAAATCAAAATAAAGATAGATTATAAGAACTAAACATTATATTAATACATAACCAATAATAAACAGTCACGAGCCACACCAGAGGTCAAGTCATATTTTCAACATTGTGGAAAACAACCATGACAATATTTGTTGGCGTTACGTGAAATACTTTGATTGATACTCTTCTGATATTTAATATAAGGTATATTTATATAATTTGATTTATTAAACAAATCAGTTAAATTGATTAATATGATATGTATTTTTTAAAAGATTATAATCATCTTCCTTAATTCTCTTTCCCTCTCTTCCTTAATTTTTGTTGAAGGAGTATTAATAAGGATAAATTAAGAAAAAATTGATAAATGTGCTAACTATATACGTCTTTTATATATATATGGGAAAACACTTCTCATGTTGTAGGAGAAGTGTTTTCTCATGTCAAACACACATGAAATGGTGGGACCCACATATATATATAATGAGCATTATATATATGTGTGAGTCCCACCATTTCATGTGTGTGTAGGAATCTTCTTCTTCTCATGCAACATGAGAAGTTTAAACCCATATATATATATATATAATCAATATTAACTTCCTAAATATGAGCATTATATATATGTGTGAGTCCCACCATTTCATGTGTGTGTAGGAATCTTCTTCTTCTCATGCAACATGAGAAGTTTAAACCCATATATATATATATAATCAATATTAACTTCCTAAATATGTTTTATATTTAGGATCAGAGAGAGTATAATAAAAGTTTAAATCCAAATATATCTTATATTTAGAATCAAGATCAACGTTGAATATAAAAGCTATTTTTTTGTAATATGATATACATGCCTTCCATTTGTTTGGACAAGAAATCAATCCATCTCTGTGTAAGTGCTTCCCATTTAAATTACAAGGGAGACCCACTTGATTAGCGATGGAACTCTGAAAACAATATATATATATATATATATATATCTTGTGGTGGGAATTCATATTACTCGTATCAATTATAAAGAGAAGTAAGTTGAGAGAGACACAGATCATGAGAGAGAGAGAGAGAGATGAGGAAGAGAGTGGCGATAGTAGACGACAAGTTCAGCTTCGAACATGAAACGCAGCTCACCGTTCACAAAACGTCGGTGTTCTTCGCCGGGGACGGTTTTGTGGCGTACGATCAAAACGGCAACCTACTCTTACGGAGGACCTCATCCTCACCAAAACGATCCCCTTCTTCTCATGGATGCCTCTGGAACCTGCCTTCTCACCCTCCTCCGTAAGGTACCTATTATTTCTTAATTAATTTCCTCCCTATTTCCTCTTATTTACACACACACAAAATTTAATTTAGTCCATATATTGGAAGCCATATGTATATAAATATATACGCAGTTTATACATTATATAGTATTCTTGTCCTAATTATAATATGAACATTTTTGTAGTACAAATTGTATTATAAAAGTGTTCTTATAATTAAGACCGAAGTAGTATTATAGGTTCTGTAGGGGAAAAACACTAAAGTAGCAACTTTTAACAAAAATTATATTAGATTATAACACTTTTGAAAAGTATTATCGAACTAATGTTAACGCCACTTAGCTGTGGCGTACAAAAAGTTTGCGTCAGTAGTGACGTGAGGGTTGTTCACGCCACTAGTGGCGTGAACTTCCTCCACGCCACTAGTAGTCACGCCACTACTGGCGTTATATATATATATATAGGATGAGTTATTCTGCCTACTCCTATTTTATCTACCTCTGCTTACCGTCGCAAAAATCCGTCGCAAAAACGAGTTTGCGACGGATTGCGTCCGTCGCAAAAACCCTTGTCGCAATTGCGACGGATTTTGAAATTTCCGTTGCAAATTCGAAATTTTGCAATTTGCAACGGATATTTCAATCCATCGCAATTGCGACGGACATAAAATCCGTCACAATTGCGACGGATTTCGTATCCGTCGCAATTGTGACGGAAATAAAATCCGTCGCCGTCGCAATTTTGACCATTTGCAACGGATTCCAAATCCGTCGCAAATATTTTTAAAAAAAAAAAATTATTTTTTTTTATTTTTTTTAAATTACATAAAACAAAGTCTATATACTGCTATATATATGAAATATTTCACAAACCATGTAAAAAGCAATAATATTAGTGATAATATATATGTGAATTTCCTGTACAACTATACAAATCATTATTTTAGAGGAAGATATTAGGAAAACTTATAATCCTCTACTAATATAGATTCAGACAGAGGAGAAACTAAAAAAAAAAGAATTTCATATATAAGGTCATTCAATTATTACAATTCTCATTACATACTCATTGGCACACACATACACCAAGTATCCACTTCTCTTATATTGGTTTCCCCCCCCCCTCCCCAAAAAAAAAATATCCTCAACCACAAAACTTATATGTATATATCCATATTTCTATAACCGTATGAAAATAAATGAATTAATCCTAGTTTACCCTCATTAATCCACATTAATTGCAATTCTTTTATATTCACAAAATATCCACCTAAATTGATCAAGTGCCAATTCAAAGTCTTTAACCTCAAATGCTATATCAATATTGAAAATTATTACTTTCACATCATAAACCTTCCCATATACTTATATTTTGTGCTTGCTCAAAAATTTTCATTTCATTTGGGTTTTGTAAGAAAATATCTAGTCTTCATCAATTGTTTAAGAAGGTGCTTAATCAAATGTTTATTCTAAATATTTCAAGTCAACATTCCAAAAGTGTTTTTGCATTAAAACTTTGAAATATAAAAGAAAACCTCTTTCCACTAAATAATTTGTCTTGTGAACATTGTTTCATGCAAACTGCAAATTAAGATTCATACTTGGAATACATATATGTGTGTGTATATGCTTTACTCCATTAGAAAATAAATTATCTATTCATTACATAAAATTTGTAACAATTTAATTTAATTCTACATCTATATTTTTCTAACACATCCTGACTAACCCTCAAGTCAAACCCCAGCCTATCTCACATTCCTTTATCAACTCAACTATATACTTGAATATGTGAAATTTCAACTTCAACCGAATTGAAGAACAATGAATTTCAATCCAACAATTATCCATTTTGCTCCGCAAGAATACATATTTCCTCTTTAAAATGTAATACTTTTCATCACATACGGCCAAAGATTTTTTTTGTTAAAAGAAAAACATGCTATTGTATTGTATTTCTAGATTTTTCACCCTCTCTTCCCTCCTAAGGATGCAACCAACCAAGAAAAAAAAAACGTCTAAAATGTAAAGAGACTAATAATATAGTAAAGGGGAAGAACATGTGTAACTAATGTATATTACCAATTCAACGGCGGCGACAGGAAGGAGGAGCGGCGGCGGCGACTAGAACAACGAACTGCGGTGGCCGGAAGGGAGAGGAGGAGCGACAAGGTGGGAGAAGAAGAAGAATTTCGAAGTGAGAGACGGAGGAAATGTCCCAAAATTGGGACTTAAAGAGATTTTGCGACGGATTCATAATCCGTCGCAAAATCTCGCTTTTTGCGACGGAAATCAAGTTCCGTCGCAAAAAGCAATTTTTTTTTTGTGACGGAAATCAAGTTCCGCTGCAAAAAGCAATTTTTTTTTGCGACGGAACCTCAATTCCGTCGCAAAAGGGGGGACTGGCGACCAATTGGCCGCCAATTTGCTACAGAAATATTTTTCCGTCGCAAAATTTTACGACGGATTTGTTTTTCCGTCGCAAATTAGAGGGCTTTTTCCCACTACAACATTAATTTTTTGGAGTTTTGCGACGGAATTGAAAATCCGTCGCAAAATTTTGCGACGGAATTTGTTTTCCGTCGCAAATATTTTGTGAGGGAAGTCAAAATCCGTCGCAATTTGCGACGAAATTTGTTTTCCGTCGCAAAATATTTGTGATGGAAGTCAAAATCCGTTGCAAATTGTGACGGAATTCAAAATCCGTCGCAAAAAGTTGCGACGGATTTTAAATTCCGTCGCAAAATGTTGCGACGGAAAAACATATCCTTCGCAATTTGCGACAGATTTTTTTCCGTCGCAAATTCCTTCGCTATTTTGACATTTTCTAGTAGTGGAGAGAGAAGGGGTAAAATGTTTCTTTTACCTCTTAAATCTCTGTCGTTGGATTAGATCATGATCTAACGGTTTTGAGAGGGGTAGGCAGAGGTAGGTAAAATAGGAGTAGGTAGAATAACTTATCCCTATATATATATATATATATACATGATAATAATTTATAATTATAATTATATATAATATAATAATTATAATTAATTATAAATAATAAAAAGAGTAAATAATAATTTTAATTAATAATTAAGGGAATTAAAATATCTAAAATTTATTATAAACCTTAGAATACAAGACGAATTAGTAAATTAATTAATTAGTGAATTTATGATAAATCTTAAGATAGATGACTTATTACAACATATTTTGTACATTAATAGTTTGTTATATAAATTGTAAAATATTATTAGCCAAATTTAATTAAAGAAATTTGTGAGAATAATAATTAGCGAATTAACAAAAATATTTTGTGAAATATGTTGTATATTATTATTTATAGAGTACCCTAAGATAGATAAGATAAGCTAATTAATAATATACATTTTATTATCTATTTTATAGCGTGAATTTCCTAAAATATTTTGTAATAATTTAATATGGAGTCTTAATTATAACAAAGCCTTGGCTCTGTCCTTGATTTATTCTTAATTTTTTTTATAATCTTTTAATGTTGATACTAATTGGGATTTACCCATCATAATAAGCTCTAGGTAAATTGCTACCACGTGATATGTGAAATATTTGAGCATTTCTTATGTAATATTTTCAAGTAACTAATTAATTTATGTAGAAATTTATTTGTGTGTGTTCATATACAATATAAAAATTTAACAAGTTGTATAACTAAATAATTATAATTATGATGACTTAATTGTCAAGTTTCACAAAACACATTATAGCATACTACCTTTTTTTTTTGGCGCGCACACACACACATATTTGTTGACGTGGAATGGTATACAGAAGCCAAGCTTGCATCAACGATGGGAAGGATTCGTGGGGGAAAAAACAGAGGAACAAAGCCCAATATTTAGCATGTATCGATCTTCCATAAACGGACGGTCAATCGTGACAGTACAACTTTACTGTGATCCTAGTGAGAAGTATGAGATGGAAGGTTCCTATCCCAAACGATGCTGTCAGATATACAGCAGGTCGTCCGATGACACATCAAGAGAATGTGTGGCTGAGATTAAGAGAAAAGTGGACCCCTCAACGAAGGTCATGTTGGGGAAGGATGTTTTCTGGCTCAGCCTTGAGCCAGGGTTTGATGCTGCTGCTTTTGCCATGGGATTGATTCTCATTCTTGACCAAATGTACGAGGACGATGATGATGTTGGGTGGACCTTACCCCACTGAATTAATCCCATTCCCATCACTTAGACCAGAAAAATGAACAAAATATATTCGAAGACTATATGATTCTTCCGTGAGATGTTACCTGTTTTTTCTTTTCTTTCTTTGAAAAATAAAATAAAATTCAAGTTATATTGCCCCATGCGTCTATTAGTTAAGAGAAATATCAAACCTTGAGATACCACGAAGAGGAATGTTGCATATACTCGTTGCATGTATAGAGACACTATTTGATTTGAGGGGAGGGGAAGGAAAAAGTCTTTGGGAGGACATTGATCATTTTGCCATTAATGAAGGGAATATTCTTTTTTATTGGGAGTATATTTTAGGAATATTGAAAATTCTCTATGGGCAATTTTGTAAAGATGAGAGAAAAAATTTCTTTCTTAACTTTCCCCCCTCAAACCAAATATACCCAAAAGAAAGGAGAAGAAGTATTTTCATTTTATTGCTAGAAAAATAAGAATAAAATTACAATGATTGTTGATTGTGTTTTTAATCATATAATTTAATTCAATACTAGCTGTCTTACTTTACAAATTTTTCATTACTGACTTAATTTTATAAATGGGAATTATTTTTATATGTCAGTGTTTATTTTAATATAAAAATTTCACAAGTAATTAATATAATTCAATTCTTGGCCTCTCTTTAGCATAAGCCCACCCTAGTTATCAACTAAATTGATCATGTGATACTCCCTCCGAACCTGAATCCTCAATGTAATACCTCAATCCATTCTTCCTCTCAAATTTTTTTTTCCTCAAACTATTTTTATTGATTGAACATATTAAAATACTCCCTCCGGTCCTAATTATAAGACAACATTTGAGAGTTGGTTTTCGTCCTAATTATAAGACAACATTCTAATAATTGTCAATTTTTTCCTAAAATACCCCTATTTTATTTTCTCAAGTGTGTTTACTTTTTTGTGAGTATATGTATGTGGACGCGTATACTCTTCCAGTCAATGATATATATATATATATGTGTGTGTGTGCGCGCGCGCGCGCGTGTATCTATGTATGTATTTATGTGTGTGTCTACACACAAATATCTATAGACACTATAGACACACACACATATGTGTGTGTCTACATATATGTATTTATGTATATATGTGTCTGTCTACACACATATATTTTGTGTATGTACACACAAATATGTGTGTGTGTGTGTCTACACATATATATTTTATGTGAGTGCATGCGCGCGCACACACACACATCTGTGTGGGTGTGTGTACATATATGTATATTTGTATGTTTGTTAATATGTGTGTGTACAAATATAAACACTTGGAGAATGATATAGGGGGTGTACTGTACACACACACACATATGTGTGTGTGTGTGTGTGTGTGTGTTTATATGTATGCGTACATATATGTATATTTGTGTGTTTGTCAATATGTGTGTGTACTGTGTGTGTACATATATGTACAAATATAACTAATTTTATTCAGATATATACATGTATATTTTGTGTGTGTGTGTGTTTATATGTGTATGGGGTGTGTGTGCCTATATCTGTCTGTCGATATATGTACACACACATATATATGTGTGTGTGTGTGTGTATAGTAAGACCATTATTTTAATTAGATAGCATGTAGAAAAAAAAAAGATTGGAGAGGCATGTGGTAAGAGCTATTGATTTACTTTCACTTAGGTCATTTTAAATTTATATAATGACATTTTAGGAAAATGAGTAAAATTAACTAATTTAACTTCTTTCATTAATCTCCACAAAATCGGTTAAATATGTCTTATAATTAGGACCGGAGGAGTAAGTTTTTATCAATGGAGATAATGATTAAATATAACATTTTAGGAAAATTATGTTAGGGTTTATTTTATTGACGTAAGTTATTTAGCTCGTATATTTAGAATAAAAATAAAAAATAAATTTTACTAGGACAAAACTTAAGTTAAGTCAAGTTCATTAATGAATCATTAGGCTTGTTGTTGTTCCAATCAATTAGTTGTACGCCATTTTTTTCTTTAGTAGGATAATGGTAATTTAAGTGGGACTTTGGGATGAAACGCTGATGATGAGAAAAATGACACGTGATTGATTTTTTTTTTTGGTAGAAGAATTTTAGGAGAGTGGTTGGGTTCACCCACAGTCTAAGAGTAAAGAGTACACATGCCTCCATCTCAGCCTGCGTTTCTACAAGTTCACATCACCTAGGATGCCTCCCCCAACTCTAGGATCGAACACTCTCCCTTTGGTGAGAGTGTCCGACCTTTTTACCAGTTGAGCCCAAACACGATATGATTATAAACAACTCAACTTTTATCAATTATTTATCAAAAAAAAAACTTTTATCAATTGTGTTATATGAGATGTGTCTGACACTGATGGGCTTTTGAGGATCTGCTAGCTGGCTCTAAAAGGGGACTAGAGGTGGAGCCAAAAATTTGGGGGATATTATAAAATAAAATCCAACTATTCATGAAATTATATTTCAACCCTACAAATATTTTAATATTTTTATTTTAGTCCCTTCACGAAACAAATAGTAAAACTAAAGTGAAAATATTGAAATTTGTATAAAATTGAAATATAATTTTCTAAGAATCTAGGTTATATTCTATAATTTTAGAAGGGTGGGGGCCACCTCTAACACTCCTGGCTCCACCCCTTAAGGGAAGGGAAGGGATGGCATGTGTGGAGGGTGGAGGGTGGAGGGTGAATGATATGTGTGGTGGGGGATGGGGGAATACCAACATCATAATTCATAAATACATGAAAGTGAAACACAACAAAAAGTTTGGCAACTTATATACATTTGCCTTCTCACCACCACTCCCACATTTTCCCCTCCCATTCATTCATTCATTCCCCTCTTTGATATGACATCCTTTGTTTTGATGCCTCCCTTCTTCTTCCATCCACACCCCAACACCTCTTTCATTATTATCCTTTCTTCCTATTTTCTCTTTACATTTTAAAAATTCATCACTCACCACTGAATTCATTCCTTTCATCATATTTTAATTGTTTGGCCAATTCTTACAATAACAGTACAAGACCTAGACGCATCACATGATAAATTTGAATAATGGGACTTGCTGGTTAGATTATTTCAGGTGCTTTTACGTTATACGGGGGTAAATATATTAGTAAAGTTTTGTTTGCTAAACCGTAAAGATACTTCATTTCTTGCTGAGTTGCCAAACAACTATTATGGAAGAGAGAGAGAGTGGGAGAGATGAGTGGGAGAGTACAAGGTGGAATGGAAAGCAAAACAATGGGCTAAAAATTGAGAATTAACTTGAGAGGTTGATGGTTGTGCACAAGAATTGGTGGTAGCTGATAATAATAGACCATTCCACACTTGGTGTGCTAACTGATATAGACCATTCCTATCAGTAGCCAAAAGCTTTATGATCCCTCCCAAGGCTGTGAGAGAGAGAGAGAGTATTCTTTGCTTGTTTTTGTTGTTGGGTGGTAAGGATAAAGCCAAAGGTAAGGCCTTTTGTACTTGGGGGTGATAGCTTTAGAATCTAAAGTACCAAAGGGCAACTGGGCAAGCGAGGAGAGTTACACATTAGTGATGAAACATTGAGTTGGGAGGGGTACTGTACCTAAAGACAAAAGTGAAACTTGAAAATGGAAACCTAAAGGCTAAAGGGTTTTGCAGTGAAATAATTAGAAAAGGGCTAAGGCGGGAAGTTGGCGGGCACTAGCTGCAACAAAGTGTGCAACTCCTCTCTGAATGCTGTACCTATGAGCTCACTCCACTAAGTGCTCTCATCAAACCCTACCTTCAAAATTCGATTTCCCCTCCCCATAGCTTTCTTTAATTTTTTTTATTTATCTGACACCATTTTCAATACTCCCAATTATGTGATAAACTCTTAATTAAGTGATTATAATCTCTTATACTCTCTTCCCTCTCTTTTACAAGATGTCTTCTAAAAAAGACTTTTGGTCATTCTTATAAGATGTTTTTGATAATTTGAATAAGCATTGTCTTTTATATATATATGCCCATACTAGGTAGAGGGAGTTACAGTTAATATGATGTTAGAGTTTATTAGGTTGATTAATGAGGGTAATATTAGAATTAATTTGAATTTTATGACAAATTTAATACTTTTAATTACTTTTATGGGTACATGCCGATTATAAGGATAAGTTAGAGTATTATATAGGTCTCTTCATGCAAAGGCTAGAGTCAGAGCAATTATTCATACTAATTCAAATTTATGAGTAATGTGAATTTAAATATTATTATTCTATACATTGATTTTGATACTTCAATGGTGTATGTACATATATCTATAATATTAAGAGGTAAAAGTACCTTTATTTTCTTTACTTTCTTTTTTACTTGGACACCATAGTGTGCCCACAAGGACTAGCAAATTACTGCATATTCCAAAGTTATACTAACCATGATTTATTGCCCACCAATGCCACCGTTACTAAAATTAGCTATATGTTTACTCTAAGTTGACTCAATTAGTTGAACCTATTTGGATTAAATTTCTAAATTATTATTACTAAATCTTCATTTGCGGAAAACTCTCCACAGATATATATATATATATAGTCTAATCTGCTTCTTTAAAGACAGGAAAAGAATTGCATTAAAATAATTTCACAACTTGGCCCTTAACACTGTTGTCAATTTTCAGACATGTCAGTGAATTTTGAACAACCTTTTGATACTAATATTTTATCCTTTAGAACGGTATATTTATATTTAGCATCCATTGAGCAAAAAAATATATTTAGCATCTGACAGTGTGTTTTAAATAAGACTGTAATACCTATGTCTAAGAAAAAAAGTTTTATCAATAAATTAGGAAGGATTTTTATAACATTTTATTAGGAGCTCACCATTTATATATATTATAATGTAATTAGTAATTAATAGCTGTTAGCATGGAAAAATGAAGGGTAAATGAGCAAAAATACACATGTGCTTTACCTTCGGGAGCGCCCAGCACCATATGCTTTTTTTTGAGAACAAAAATACACATATGGTTACATTTTAGGAGCAAAAATCATATCACCGTTAAAATCTAACTTAACGGTGCATTTGCAACCGAAAATGCCATATTTATAATAGAAAATCCATATTTACAACAACATTTAAACACCTGGATTTTGAACATAGAAAAGTCATTTACAAAAAAAAAAAACTATATTTACAACAGGAAATGCTGTATTTACAACAAAATTTAAAATATGACCATATTTATAACAGAAAATGCCATATTTTTAAACACATGGATTTTGAACATAAAAAGATCATTTACAACAGAAAAATGCTAGATTTACAACAGGAAGTGCTGTATTTACAACAAAATTTAAAATCTGACCATTTACAACAGAAAAAACCATATTTACAACGGCTAGATTTTAACAGTGTTGTGACTTTTGTTCCTAAAATGTAACCATATGTGTATTTTTGCTCTAAAAAAAGCATATGATGCTGGGACTCCCAAAGATAAAACACATGTGTATTTTTACTCCTAAACCCAAAAATGAATGTGGATAAGTTAAGAAGATGGGGAATCATGCGGAAACAGTATCATATCCCTGAAGCAGCAATTCAGAGGTGACCCCATAATGGGATGATTTCAAAATGGACTCGAGAGAGGAGAGTGAAGAGCTTGTACAGATGAAACGACAAGAATGTCCACATCAGAAAAGAAGCATCACAATGAAATGGAACAGTTCATGGGAATGTGAAACAAATCATCAATCATCAAATTGTGAAGAAGAAGAGAATTTGAAGGAAGGGGGAAAAACATATCACAAAAAAAAAAAGGAAGAGGTAAAATAAATCAGGCCTAATAGTAATGAAGAAGAATATTTAAGGAGGAGCGTGAACAGGATTCTATCTAGGGTATGATGCTTTATAGTTTATAGTGAAGGTGATGTGAGAGAGGGTTTTGTCATTTTCTTCTAGGGTTGTACGAATATTAGATAAAATGCATGTAACCAGATTGCTGGTGGCAGGGCAGAGAGGGTTTTAATGGACTTTATTATCCAGGTACTTTTTGATAGTAACCCCCACTTCATTTCTCTCTCTCTCTCTCCCCCTCTCAGAGAGAGATTGAAATTGAACATCGAAATCAAACCATGGTAAACTCGCTAAATTATTTGGGAAGACAAACAAAAGAATGAGAAAGCTACCATTTTTCTTTTGTGACTCCTACCCCAAAACAAAACAGTCCCATTACAATTTAGGGAATGAAATTGCCAACACACACAAAGGCAAAGGGGCAAACAAGAAAGAAAGGAGTAGAAAGAAAACCCTGCAAAACCCACCACCCATAAGCAATATCACTGTGTTATTTTGCCTTTGTTTCTGCCATATTCAGGAGAAAGTTTCGTGCTTTTGAAAGATGCCAAGGCCAGGCCCTCGACCTTACGAGTGCGTTAGGAGAGCTTGGCACAGCGAGAGGCACCAACCCATGAGAGGTTCTATCATTCAGCAGATTTTCAGGTTCTGGGTTTTCTTCGATTTTTGCCTTTGCTTCCCTGATTTTTTTTGTTCTTCAGCTGCTCAAGTTTTGTGCATTTTGTTGATTGCCCACCCCCGTGTTTGATTAGGGTCGTTAACGAGACTCACAGCTCTGCGACTAAGAAGAACAAGGAGTGGCAAGAGAAGCTCCCTACGGTTGTTCTCAAGGCCGAAGAAATCATGTACTCCAAAGCCAATTCCGAGGTTTTATGTTTAGAAAATGCGTTTAGATTGTTAGATCTTTTGCTGCATTGCTTTCTCCTTCTCTGAATTTTTCGTAATCTGACTGCTTAGGCAGAGTATTTGAATCCTGATACACTTTCGGAGCGCTTGAATGATGCCATTAACACTATCATACGGAGAGACGAGAGTACTGAAACTGGAGACCTTTTGCCTCCATGTGTTGAAGGTATTATTTTGTTGTTCCCCTTCTTGACATTTCTCTGGATCCAGTTCTGGAACTTGCTGAATCCATTTATATCTAAACTTGAACTATGCTGTGTTAGATTCTTCTCTCATGTGAAAATGAATATTTACTGAAAATTAGTAAATTCTGAGCTCCTAGTGATTCATGTTTTGTTCTCAGCTGCACTTAACCTGGGCTGCAAACCTGTAAGAGCCTCAAGAAGCGAAAGGCACAATAACCCCAGAACTTACCTCACCCCAAGAACTCAAGAACCAGCTTCTGGATCTCCTAAGACTGTTGGGGAACTACGCCCTCAGTTTTCACCTCTTCAGTCTGGCAATCCGTTAAACTCAGCAAAATCCCAGGTTGCTGTTTCAGCACTTCCCATATCGGATTCTAGTAAGCTCGCTCATCAAAATCACAGGTTGATGAGCTCATGTAACTATCCCTTCTCGGCTTCACGTCACCTGCAATTGACAATGGAAAATAACCCCTCTATGAATTTGGGTTCTGTTTACCCCTTGTATTATGGAGCTCAGTATGAATCCAATCAACCTGGGCTACAGATGACCCCAGAAAACACTTCATCTGACCAAATCTTTGTTGGCACACCGGTTATTACTCCGATCCCTGAGCCAGCCAGATTTGGTCTATTGCAAAACCTCTCTTATAATAGATCCCAATATGTTCATATCAGTGCTGCAAAAGAAGCTTCTTTGGAGATTCAAGAGATGCCCCCTGAGAGAGAATGTGACTTATCTTTGAGACTGGGTCCAAGTTTGCATCCATGTTCCAACAGAGACAAAAGTTCAGCATGTGAAGCTGAAGATGTCGGTTGCATTAGTTTAAGAAGGTCTCAGGAGGTCAACAAGTATAATCATCTATCTTTGCAGACAAATAAGGAGTTTTGCTTTTATCCTAGAAGTACAGGTCTCAATACCTTTGACTACAGTCATACAAGATGCAATTCAGAGGGTGAATACCAGAACTTGGAGGCAAATTCACGGAAGCGCAAGGCACCTTTATGTAACAATGAGGAGGAGGATGGGCAATTTTGCCGGCAACTAGGAGTCCCATCCAACCAGATTCCTGATAGAAGCCAAGGGCCAGGTTTGTAGAGAGTTTTTTTCCTATTGTGGCATATATGCTTTTGCAATTCAAGATGATTTTAGATGCCGCAGAATCCACGTATGTAGACTCTCTCTATATATGTAGCCCTGTTTGTGAAAAATTTTAGAAGTTGACAATGAGTTGCCCAATGCGTTGCTGCAAATATGAATTGTAAATAAGACCTTATCTTTGTTTGTTCAATATCTTTGCTAACTCAAGATCAAGAGTGGAAATTGAAAAGATCATATTTAAGCATATGACAGCTTACACGTGTTAGCCCATCGATCTGAACCAGCATAATTCAATGTTTCTAAGGACTGGAACTTTTTTCATCTGTCTTTAGAATCTCTGTTTTAAGCAATACACTTAATATTGCAGATACTTAAGGGGCATGGTCTGTGGTGTTTTTTTTTTTTTTCCGGTGGCCAAGTAGTTATGGACAAACTTAGCATTACCCCATGGTTTAGAAATGAAACTGCTGATCTAAGCATGATTAACTCTAGATGCTGATGACAATTTTAAAATGATGACATGAAAATCACATCAGGAGGCAAATAAAACAAACCAAGTAAGGAGACATGAAAATGTTGTGAAGTGTTGATCTTATCTTTCTCATTAATCAAAAGCCCACTTTAAAAAAAGGGTTTTTTTTGGGGTCCTTCGATCTTCTGCTGGGAAATTAGTAGGAGGAGATGAAGGCTTTGATGCTTAGGCAATGTTAGAAAAAGCTTTCCAGCTTGGGACCACAATATATCACTTGGTATTGACACTTAACATTGAATCTGATTAAAGTATGTCTGATCAGGTCTGTTAGCTTTTTGTACAATGCCTCAATGAATGACAAGAACCTGAAATGTCTCATCAGGGATTAACTGCGTATAGCTTTTGGTCCCAACATTTTGAGTAAATATACGAGTTGATCATTGAAAAACATACTCTTTAGACTTCTTTCTTTTTACACCTTAGTCTCTCAAAATCTGTAACTTGTGACATATATGTACTGTGACAATCCTTTAAAATCTGTAATCTGTCAATTCACAATTTGGTCTAACTGAGGGAATTAAAATGTAATGGGTATAAACTATTAATCTTGAGGAACTAATCCATGTAATAGAATAAATAATAGACCTGAAGCATTATGAGGCATGCCTTTTAGATTCCATATTATGAGTTGTATCAAACTCAATTTGAATAGCATTTTATTGAGTATGGTAAATGCGGCTGTATCTGAGAAGAGCTGTGTCCTTCCCTCGTGGGGTTAAGAGCTTTATGTATGTATTAAGTACAATTGACGACTCTTGATAACATTATCAAACAGAAAAGAAACCAATTAATTATGAGAGGGACAATAAATGCCGTTTCTGTCATCTGTCAAACGAGTAACTACTAACTAACTCCGGGGAATTCAGGAAAGATTTATTCAAGTTGGCACCTGTACATGTCACTAATTTTCCGGTTTATATTTAGACACCCAGCGATAATTAATAACTGCATGGGAATTGTGAAATCTGAAGCCAACTTACTTTCTAGCCTCATGAATCACAATCAAGAGATCCAGCTGCTTTAGATGCAAAAGCATATTCACCGTAAGTTGAGAAACAACTTCTCTTGCATACTCATCTTGTACACTGTAAGTCATGTATGAAAAATTAGCTTTTACAACTTGTTTGGAATGGTGATTGGAGTTTTCAAAAGTAGTTTTTCAATCGTGATTTACGGTATACAAGGTAAGTATGTGAAGAAGTCATCTCGATTTACATAAATAAACACTTTTGAGGTGTCCAATTGGGATCTCAAAATTCAACTTAAAATTCTCAGACTTTTTACAGCAGCACATCGATCCATTATTTAAACTTTTATTACACTTTGCAGATCGAATAATTACTCACCTTAAAAGAATAGAAAAAACACATCTGTCTCTTAAATTATTAATGAAACACTATATAGAACCTAAATGGGGGTGAAGAAATAGACAGCCATAGTGGAGAGGAATGCAGAGAGGAACCCATAAGATAGAGTTGGAATAGAAACAGATGGTGGTTGAGCTGAAGGAGGGGGACCAGAATAGAATGGATTCGACTGGATGTTGATACTGAACTTCTGGCCTCTGGCACAGTGACCATCAACGGTGCAGATGAAGTAGCGAGGCCCTGGACGCAAGAGATTAGCAGTAATCACAGTGCCGTTCATAATGTCAATGAACGGGTCCGTGTCGGTGCTGCTGCAGTTGTTGTAATCAGCCATTGTTACATCAGCAAAACTCTGGTATTCAGTCAAGTTGAACACTGAACATGGATTCAGGAGAATGAGAAGAAAAACATAAATAATACATACACATTACAAACATGTGGCCTTGTTTTATAAAATCGTAAACATGATCCTTATGAGAGTCTAACATATTCCAGGTTGTAATGTTGTCATATATAGCTCAGAAACAAAAATGAAAGAAAGATCTGAAATTGAAATAAACAACAAGTGCATACCCAGAGAGTCTCCAACGAAGAATCTCTTGGAGGTAGCCCAATCTGAATAGAAGGTCTGATTTGGAGGGATGTTCCATCCAAAGCTGCCACCAACGTTGTATTCTGTCGCCTCTGTTGCTGCAAATAATAAAGACAGTACAACGATGAAGCAACCTATGAAGGCAGTGTGTTTGGCCATTGTTCTTGTCTTTGTTGTTTCAATTTGGTTTGGTTATGTCTTGAAAGTCTGTTGTACGATCAATCTTTTTGCTGCTTCAAGGCAATAAGATTGTGAGTTGTAGATAGCTACACGCGCATATATATATATATAGGGGGTGAGAGGGAGCTTCCGATCTTACCAGGAATTAAGAATTGTCAAATGTCAATGATTTGATGAGTACCATTTTTGACCATTCTTCTTCTATCTTGTGAAGTCATTCTAATTTGCACTGGTTCTAAATATCAAAGCAATCAGATTGTGAGTTTTTTTTTTCGGTCAAAGATAAGATTGTGAGTTGCAGAGAGCTACACACGCATATATATTGGGGGTGAGGGGAGCTTCCTATCTTATCAGGAATTAAGAATTGTCAAATGTCAATGAATGATTTGATGAGTATTATCCTAATTATAAGAGTTAGTTGACTTTTTTTGGAGAGATTAAGGAAGCTAAATAAGTTACTTAATCATTTCATATGTTATATATTTGTAGATTATATATTAGTTTATTAGTCAAACTAATTAGTTTGAAGAAAAAAATACAAATAAAAATATTCTGTAGTAATTTAATAAGCTTCCTTAATCTCTCTAAAAAAGTCAACTAGCTCTTATAATTAGGACCGGAGGGAGTACCATTTTTGACCATTCTTCTTCTATCTTGTGAAGTCATTCTAATTTGCCCTGGTTCGCAGTTTAGAATTGAATTTTGATAATGAATATAATTTTTTTTTCTATTTTATCTCTTATATTTATCATTTTTCTTTAAACTAATTTACGTAACTTATAAATTGATATATAATATAATGATATGTATAAATATTTTAGAGAGATCACGTATGTAATAATTAAATTAATGCTTACTTGTCAAATTTATGTTTTATCTCATTTAAAATATAATTTAATATGGGTAAAGTTTAAAAAAAATTCAATTTAAAGTATGTTTAATGAGGCAACTACCATTTATTAGTTTTGATAAATTAGTTGAAGTGTCTTATATCATGGACCAGAGAGTACCTCTCTTATCATAGTTTGGTTTTATTTTAAGTTTTTGAAACATAAATTTTTTTTTGGTTACATATAGACGAATGATTTAATTATTAGGGGTACGGCAGTTTTCCCTGACTTCTTTTTTCTAGTCAATGCCAAATATTCTAATCCATACGGATAATTGACTTTTCCAAAGCCGTGAATTTAAAGGTACTGTACCTTGCTGTCTATGCTGCTCCTTGACTCTTTCCTCGTAATATATACCACCAGGTAGCACTTTGATCCTTAATTACCGTGAATCCATTTAACTAATTATACTCCCTCCGTCACTTATTATAAACTTTAAATTTGTTAATGAGACCGTCCCAAAATACTTCCTCTCATGACTTCCTCACATCCATAACATGAGTGTTCGTTTGAATTAGCAGTGGATACTGTTTTTCTAACGTGATTTATAGCTTACAAGGTAAGTATGTGAGAAAAGTTGTCTTGGTTTACGTGAATGTATTTTTCAACGCTAATTCAAATAGGCCTTAAGTCGCTTATTGAATAATGTTACCACTCTGATCCTATTTATAAGTCATTTTTTAATCAAATCACACATACTAAGGAGAGGTAGGTCGCTCAATGATTATGTGGTGAATTTTTAACTTTACCCTTATTTATGAATGAGTACTTTTTAACTTTTTCTTCTCTCTCTATTTTAATTGGCACAATAATATGGACAAAATTGTCACAATTTCATTTATTTGGTTAAAAAGGACTTATAAATAGGACCAAATTTTTTGGTCAAAAGAGACTTATAAATAGGACCAAAGTGGTAGTCATTTAGAGAGTAATTAATGTTTTTTTTTTTTGTCAATTTTTCCCTTGTAATTAATGTTTAAATATGACTCATTGTATTTCTTTCTCATTCAAAACCTCATTTAATATAAGTGAAGTGTTAATTTCTCTTCAGTTTAATTATGACAAATTTAATAAGATAACTACTGGCCGACGTTGGAGGCAGATTCAAAGACACTTGTAAGACAATGTGATAGTTGTCAGAAACATGCCAGAGTTATTTGGGCGCCCCCCTTGATTTACGAATACGAATACAAAGCATCACTTTGCTTAGTGGAACACCCGCATCTAACAGACAAGCCGAGGCCGCCAATAAGGTCATCCTTGATGGTTTGAAGAAACGTATGTTGGAGGCCGACACCTCTTGGGCCGATCAACTACCTTTGTCCTTTGGGAAATCGAACAACCGCTCGAGACATCCACCCAAGAAACTCCTTATAGATCGGCCTACGGTTGTGAATCTATGATTCTGTGGAAATAGGGATGATGTCTTGGCCTTAGGAAGAGCATTTTATCACAAGGGGAAATCGCCAATAGTGAGGCGTTAGCGAGAGTTGGATCTCGCCGATGAGGTCCGGGTCACCTCCCATTGTCGGGATATTGCAATGAAGCGGTGATCGCGGCTCGTTATAACAAGAAGGTTAGACCAAGAAGATTCCAGCCCGGTTGCTTGGTACTTCGAAGGGCCGACATCGGAACAAGAACTCCAAAGACGGCAAGCTTGCGGCTAATTGGGATGGACCTTATCGCGTTCGGGAAACTCTTGAGAGAGGAGCTTACATTCGGAAAATCGATGGAACCCCTATCAAGCGAACATGGAATGCGGACAAATTAAAGGCATATTTCGCTTAGGCTTATCTCTGTTTTTCTTAAAGCATCGTTTTCCATTATGTTCTTTATTCAACGTTGGCTCCTTTGGCTTTTCCCTTCGCAACAATTGTTGTGCCAAATATGAATGAAACTCTCGTTCGAGGTATCTATTGAATTCCAACATTGTCTTTTTCAAGATTCAATTGTTATTAGCTTTTCACGAAGAAAACGCGTCGATAGCTATCGCAGCCTGACACGCTAATTTACTCCGGGGTATCAATAGAAAATGTCATGCCGACCCCGATCGAGTCAAAATGCTCTGACGTTATCGGGACAAACCGAACCCGGCGGTGGCAATTTTCATTTACCTCGGTAAAACAACCGGATAGATTATACAAGTTAAAAAGAGAAAGAAAAAAAAAAAAAAAAAAAAAAAAGAAAAGGGGGAGATCAATCCGTGTGCTTGGGGGCGGTCGAGACTTCCTCACCCTGCTCAGCCTCCAGCACGGCCGCATCGCCATCTATCCGGGTCTCGGATCCAGCAGGAGGTTCCACATAGGGACAATCGCCCTCGGTCACATAGGATCGGAAATGATGCCCGTAGTGTTGAGCTCGATCCCCTGGGTTCAAAGCCCGGATCTGGGCAAGTGAATTCTCAAACGCCTCCACCACTGAACCCAGTAGCAACTCCGGAGCGGGTTATCTCCGCGGACGGATGTGTTGAGGACGCTCCTCGGCTTTTATCCTGTCCACTTCGGCTCGAACTCGTCCTCTCAGTTTGTCATGGCTTTTAAGCGCTCTTCGCTTCTAGCTTGAGCCGCCTTAAAGCCTTCGATTATTACATTGGAGTCCGCCAAGAGCCCTCGGTCTCTTTTAGTCGAAACTCCACTTTCTCCACTGACCTCACGAGCACGGAACTCGTTCAAGCGACTTGCCATTGTTTGAGCTTCATCGCGGTCCATGCGGCACGCTTCACTCTCCGTGGCGCCTCTTCATATTTGTGGTGCAGGGTGAGAAACGACTGGGTCAAACCAGCACCTTTCAAGAAAGCATTTCCCAATGCCTGGACCTCTCGTACGTCTACTTCCCGCAAGGCCACTGGCTCTTGATAACGGGCAGGAGGCAGGAGTGCAACGCTAAGTTCCTCGGTAATACCCTTGCTCCACAAATGTGAACGGGGAATGACGGTGGAAGGACGAGGGGGAACCGAGGTATCAGGCATGGAGAGGGGCTCGACGTCGGTCGACTTTGGAAGCGGCGATTTTGGGACAGGCGAGGCTCGGATAGGAGAGACAGGTCTGACTTCGGTTCGGGGCTTGGACGACTCCCCGACCTTAGGCCTCTTTGGCTCGGCCGGCCTCGAAGATTCTCCGACCTTCGACTTGCCCAACTCCTTGGTCGACCTCTTTCTCCCTTGGCGGCGAGCTCGGGGATCCCGAGAAAGGTATTGAGGCTCTTTCATCTTAAGACACGTACGAAACACATAGACAATGTTAGCTACTAGGAAAGCAAAGATGATCAATACAATACTAAGACGCGGAACAACGCCGATGTTATATAACAAAATGCCATACTCGGCCCGACGCCATCTCATCTTGACGCCGTGCCTCGGCCCGATATTGGGCTACTAAGGAGCCGGCCCTACAAAGACTGTTCGCTCGAACGTGGTCTATTATGGCATCAATGGCCTTCCTTTCAAGCTTGACAGATTGGACCGCTCCACCTTATAGGCGCTAGGGGACACATTGTGGTGATCTTGACACCAATACAAGTTAAACTCCCAGATCGACCTTTGGAGAGTCCGGCCCTTTGAGGAACCAAGGAGTTGTACCAGCTTTAGCGACGACTTTGAAAAAGTTGCCCTTGAAGCGTTTGAAAGAGTCTCGAGGACAGGGTAAACAAGCGCCGATTGGCTATTCCCGAATGGAGGTCCCGCCCTGAGCTCGGCGGTTCCTTCCCGAGCGAGAGGTGTGGGGTTGAAGAAATAGAAGAACATGGAAGTGGTGCAAGGCAGTCCAAGGCTCATGCAAACCACTCAAAGGCAATCGAGTAACCCCATCCATTGGGGTGTAATTGCGAGGAGCTATACTAAGAAAGCGAAGGGTGGCCATTTGAAATTCGGAAAAGGGAAATCGAATCCCAAGCTCGGTGATGTAGTCGGCATAGAAAAAGAAAAAGGAGTTGTGGCCCCTCCCTCACTGAGCACACAGGCTCTTCTTCTTCAGGGAGACAAAGCGAGTAGGTGTTAGTATCTCGAACTGGAAGACCTTCCAAGTCTTCCATGGTCAGCTTCGACCGATAGGATAACACCTCTCGGGTAACCCAAGGGAATTGGTCAATTAAGTCTTGTGGGGGGCTAGCGTGGTTGGCGTTTCCAGATTCTGACTCAGCCGCGTGAGAAGAAGAAGACGACGCCATTATACCTAACACAAATAAAAATATAAGAGATCAGAATCTTCCTAGCATACCTGATGTCAATAATTGAAGGCGAGACTCTACGGTTGTGGTAAGATTAAAATCCAAGTCAACGGGACTCGGCGATATTGCGTGAGGAGCCGGGACCAAATTATGTCGGCACGAGCCCAAAATTAAGTCGGCTGTGGAGGAATCCCCACAAGAAATAAGTCGGGAGCACTCATACAAGCAGTCGTAGCAAGGCCCGACGTAGGAATCAACCTCGGCTCTAGGACCCGAGCTGGCCACTTTGTTAGACTGGCTATTCGGAAGGTCCGGAGAAGTGGACACATCGAAACTCGGGTTAAACTCCTCGGATTAGGAAGAAGCGGGAAGGAAACATTCGGACTTCCCCTAACCGACGATGCATCGTCTCGGATCTTCGTTGGCCCACCACCAGAAGTTCTTCCCTTGCCTCCACGGTGATCGGTTAAAGCAACGGATTGCAAAGAACAAAAGAAAGAGGCAAGGAAACAAGAATACCTACCTAGAATATGGAGATGATCGAGGAAGTTGTGGAACGAAGATGGTTCACGACACGAGTTGTCCTTCGGAAGCGAAAATCGTCGGAGAGAAGTTCTTCAAAGCAACGTTGATAAAATAACAAGGAAGGAGGCTTGGCGGGTATAAACCTTTCGAAACCCAATCGACGGGGCAAAAGCGCCTTTTCCATCCGTCGAAAGGATGACGTGACCTTCTCATTTAATGCGCGTCTGTCGAGGCATTAATTACGCCAAAGCTTCGTATAGGCGGCACCCTCATTCGGCTTCACGACGGTCGAGGACGCCACGGTAGCATAGGCAAATGATAACGTAGAAGAGGAATCGACGGCCAAGACCCGGACTCAAGGAGCAGAGTCACGATCCAATTATCCCGGCTCGCTCGTTAGGCTAATCAGCCTCTGAGGAAGGACCCGCATTTGGAGTCTTCGACCGTGCAAGAAGCGAGCTCGGATGGTCGAAGAACAACAAAGTTTTAACAAGCATAACCCGGACCACATGTCTGGGGGCAATTCAACCAGAAGACTTGTAGTTAGAGCTTGCTTGAAACTCGATAGACACCTTATCAAGGTAAAACGGGCGGCTCCGATACAACTAGAGGATCCAAAGAACATGTTCACCCGGTTGACCAAAGACTGGCCAACCCTACTGGGGGCAAGGACATCATGTTACTTCGCGATCAACAATGACTCGGACTTCAAAGAAAGACTCGAACTTTCGTTCTTCAAGCGAACATCTAAACTCGGCCGCACAGAGACTCGAGCAACCGAGCTTGGGGCAAGCATTACGGACCTAGCCTAGGCCCATTATCTCACCGGCTAGTACAGGGGCAACCCACCATCCGTGGGACCCAGCCATGACCTTGGACACGCACCCACGATCCTCGGACATGCACCCACGATCATGGACATGCGCGCACGATCCGGACACGCACATGACACGTACGGCGTGGCGGCCAAGGACTAACTAACCAGTGTACTCTATATATACAGAGGAAGGAGACGGCGCCGTGTACATTGATTCTAAGCCTTGACTTATTTACATACGATCACACGGCACACACAAAGACCCCTTAGGCGAAACGCCTGCTTGTGTACCGTGATCATACCCTCTCCTGAACGCTTGACCCATAAGCATACAGGAAGGGCACCCAGATCCTATATCAAACCACCGGACCTTCAATAGGCCGGACATCTGAGTTCTACACCAGAACAGTATCATTTATTGATTATGATGAATTTGTTAAAGTGGCTTATATTGTGGATCAGAAGGAGAACAAACTTCATTTTAGGCTTGTATAAACATTTATTACATTTTTTTTTGACTTTTGCTGAATGCATTTATTGTATTTATTCTCTCTTATTTATCCTCTTTACACATAAAGGCATAATTGAAAAAATATTACATTTTCATGGTCTCTAGCTAATTGTAACTGTTTTTTTACTAATGCAAATGAGTTATTTGAAACATATAATAAGGGATGGACAAAGTACGAAGTTAAGTAATTAAATATGATCGACTTAAATTGATAAAATTTTGAATTTCACCCTTTTTAAAATTTTCTCCTCTATATTTACAAACCATTCACTCATCTTCCTCTCTTTCAAAAGAGAATTAAATAAAAGTAAAATTGAAAAGCAGTTATTAATAATTCCTAAGTAGACTTATATTTAAAACCTAAAATTTCTTCTACAAATGGACTTATATATAGTAAGGATCAAAGTGATATACACAAGTAAGAAAACAATAATATTTATAATTTATGAATAGCACAAGTTAATTATATATTATAAAGTTTATTATACATATAAATATATATTGATGTTGTTATATCCCACATCAACTGATGAGGATGAGAGCAAAAGACGCCTTATAATGATATATTATAAATATACGTCCAGTCATTCTTGTTCTTTATTTTCCAAAATTAGTTTAGTACCATTATTTAGAGAACATGGGTTGCTAAGAAGATCAAAACAAAAAGCTAAGTTAATTGCGGAGCTAAATCAAGATAATTTTCCTGACTCAGGGAAAGAGGCAAAGGAGAACACAATTAGTACGAGAGAATGAAAAATGATTTCGGTGGCATTCATGTAAAACAGCATGGTTTGAAAAGTCACCCAAATCCATTTTTTAAAGAAGAGAAAGTGACATATATTAGAAGTAGATAGTATGTACACTATACTTTTTGTTTTTTTTAAAAATCCTTTTTAAATTTTTTATTCAGCTTACTAATGCTTTCTAGGCTTCAATTTATACATATTATTAACGAGTGTTCATGTCACTAATGATGATAACTGAGTGGAAATTGCGAAATGTGAAGCCAAACTTGGTGTCTAGTTTCATGAACCACAATAATTAATAAAACTGCTTTATTCAACTTAAAGTTCTCATACATTCATAGCAGTACATCCATTATATTATTTTTTGAACAATAGTACATCCATTATTGAAACTTTAAAAAAAAAACAACAATACACACACCGAAGAATATGATTAGACATTTAACGAATACAAAAGGAAGTACTATAAGAAATCTAGAAGCGGGTGAAGAAATAATAGACAGCAATGGTTGAGAGAAATGCAGGTAAGATCCCATAAGAGAGAGTTGGAGCAGAATTATCTTGAGAAGGTGGTTGGGCTGAAAATGGCCACTCAACGTTGATAATGAACTTCTGGCCTCTTTCACAGTGATCGTCGACGGTGCAGATGAAGTAGCGAAGCCCTGGATGCTCCAGGGTAACCATAAACTCCGTCCCGTTCGGACTTCCGGTGAACGAACTTGAGCTGGTGCAGTTGTTGTAGTCCTCCATTGTTACATCAGCCACAGTGTGGTCTCCAGTCCACTTGAACACTAGTGGATGGATTCAAGAGAGAGACAAGAACATAAAACATAAATAATCTTACACTTCGGTCCTAAATATAAGATCAGATTGACTTTTTTAAAAATATTAAGAAAGCTAGCTAGATTGAAATGAAGGGATTGTGATGGTGAAAGATAAAAGTATAATACAAAAGATAGTTACCGAGAGAGTCGCCGGCGAAGAAGGTCTTGGGGCGAGCCCAGTCGGAGTAGAAGGTCTGATTGGGAGGGGTGGTCCATCCAAAAGTGTCACCAACATCGTATTGCATTGCCTCTGTTGCTGCAAATAATAAAGACAGTGCAACAACAATGAACAAGCCAATATGTTTGGCCATTGCTTCTTGTCTTTGTTACGTACGTAAGTGTGGTTGGTTGTATCTTTTGAAACTCTGTTCTGTTGTACGTTCAAACTTCAAGTCTTGTTGGTTTCTGCTTAAGTTGATGAGATTGTGATTTGAGGATGCAGCTAAGGACATATATATATATAGGTGTGGGATGGACTTATCAGGAATTATGAATTGTCAAGGATGAGGTGCCATTTTTGAACGAGTTTAGGCATATATTTTTGGTAACATGCGGTTTATTTTAGAATTTTATTACGTGCTGTAGATGGCACAGAGGTATTTTGACTATTCTTCTAAAGATTTAATTATAAAAATAAAAGGACAATAGCTTCCGAATTAAAATACAAATTGAACTTAAAGTCTATAATTTAGTTATTGGAACATGGGAAGGACAAGTCACAAAGCATACAGTGTTATTTTGGGAGTTCGAGGTTGCTCTTCTTTGAAGAGTAACGCAGATAAAATTGAACATGTAATTATACCCTCCCAAGCAGTGATTTTTGATCTAAGAGTAGGGCCCTAAAGACTTTTGAAAATGATCCGGTCAAATTTAGAATATTATTGTATTTTTAGGACCTTGATTCAACGTTTTAGAAAGGTGATGGAATACATATGTAATATAATAAGCATAAGATATTTGTATTATTAACCCTTTTGAAAAAACTTAGGAAGGTATATGAAATCATTTTTTTTATAGATTTCTTTCTATTAATATTTTTAATCTAATTTTGAAATGCTCATCCAAGATGGTAGTTGTTTTAAGCGAAAATTCCTCTCAGGTTCCAAGGGACCAATAAAATCCCAAAAAAGTTCCACAAAGAATCCTAATATCAGAAATGTCCTAAGAAGTTATTAATCTCACAGATGAAGTTGTTAATTAACAACTTTACCCGTGGGATTAACAATTTCTTAGGATTTTTCTGACATTTGACTTGTTTTAGGAACTTTTTAAAATTTTATTGGTCCTTTGAAACTTAAGAGGGATTTTCCCTTGTTTTAATGTTGGTTTTTCAAGAGGTAGAAAATTGCCCTTTTTCATGAACAAGTTTTTTAAAAATTTCAAATTTTATAATAATCAACATATCAGATCATACATCTGGCGAAAAAAAAACATATCACATCATATCAAGCCCGATAAAACCCGGTAAAAAGCAAAACCCAAAACCAGAGGCCCTTTAGTGATTTGAGTTCACACAAGATGAGCATTAATTAATGACTCCATATAAAAACAAAGACGGAGTAGGCGGAACTAAAACAAAGATGGCGCTAATGCTCTCTGGAAAGGCTACTGTTCATGCTCCTTCCTCAAGTGAGGAAGAGGATATTCTTCGGAGAAGCTCTAAGAAATTCAGGAATAATGATGAAGTTTGGCCTAAGCTTCCTGGTGCTGTTCCAAAATTAATAACTTCGGGGCAAACCTTTGCTGAAAGGCTCCAAGGCATCAACATGGGTAGCAGGGTGGGTCATGATCAGTTGAATGAACAAGACATGTCTGATGATTCAATTTCTGATAGTGAGGAGAATGAACCTCTATGCACGATTATTGAAGACCCACATAGGAACTTCCCAACATTTTCCTTTTCTGGGAAAATGAAAAAAAAGCTTTACAAAGCTTGGAATAAGGCAGTTATTGTAAAGCTCTTAGGAAAAAATATTGGTTACAAGCTACTATTATCCATCCTTCAGTCCTTATGGGCAAAGAGGGGTGTTATTCGTGTGATTAACATTGGCAATGGTTTCTTTGTAGTGAAGCTTTCCAATAAGGAAGACTATGATAATGCGCTGATTGGGGGACCGTGGATGATCTTTGATCATTACCTTACTGTGCGTCCATGGGAGCCTATGTTTAATCCGTGGAGGGCTTCTATAGATAAGGTAGCTGTATGGGTTAGAATGGCTAAAGTCTTTTTGGAGTATTATGATAGAGAAGCACTAACTTGGATAGGTAATAGGATTGGTGAAATTATTAAAATTGATATGAATACATCTGGTCATATTAGAGGACACTATGCCAGAGTCTGTGTTCTGGTGGATTTGGAGAAACAACTTATGGCTGGGTTCACTTTAGATGGTGAAGATTATTGGGTGGAATATGAAGGACTTCATAGTCTGTGTACTAATTGTGGTTTTTTTGGTCATACCAAAGCCGAATGTAAAGCAGGTTTACAAACAGTCCAAGCTGAGGAAGATGCAGGTCCAGTGAAGCATAAAGAGGCTGATAAAGTGATAAATAAAATTGATCCTAAAGCTATCGAACAAGATGTTTGGAAAGTGGTTCAGAAACCACGGCGGGTGAAGAAGGGTGGCAAAGAACGTCTGGTGACTGGAGATCAGAAGAGCAATGGGGGGTCTAGATTTGAAATTCTTACCGGTGTTGAGGAAGGGGAAGAAGGTAGCAGAAAGCAGGTTCCGAGCGTTTTCCGGCAATCTGGTGGTGGGTCCGATGGCGATGCGATTGCCGAGGTGGGTGAGGGAACCGAGGGTGACAGTTTGGTGGCTCAGTCTGAGGTTGTAGTCGTTGGGATGGCTAAGGACAGGAAGCCGTCACCTATGGCAGCCGAAAATCACCCAAGAGGAAAGAGGAGTGAGGTGTCTAAGAAAAAGGGCAAAATGCAGAGTGTAGAAGGAGGAAAGGTGGTGCAGGCGTATAGCAGAGTGGAGCATCGAAGAGAGAAAAGATCTAGGGAGTTGGGAAGGAAAGGAGTCCAGGGTGAAATTTTGAGATTGACATATGGGGAAGAAAAAGGGGAAGCTGACAGGGTTGTAGAGTCCAGTGTACGGGATGTGGAAATCCCTATGGAGGTGGTCCCGCTGGAGATTGACCCGCCCTCTAATGTTGAGGATCCAGTTCCTGTTCTACCTCCTCCTGACCCGAATGGTATTGCTAAACTGGATAGGCTTCATGGCAAGTTTTGGTGTGGGCCTGATAATGCTGATTGTGAGATGGGCCAAGAGGACTTCTCTGATGCGGTTGAGGATTCTTTGGTGCCCGAAACTCCAAGTGAGCTGGGCTGCTGATTGGGCCTACTGGTTTGTTTGGTTTTTGTTCTAGTCATTATTTTCTAATGAGTAACATTGTCTATTGGAATATGCGTGGGTCTGGTGGAAATAAACTAATTCAGAACTTAAAACTGGCTTGTTGTCGGGACCTCCCCTGTATGATTTTATTGGCTGAAACTAAATGTCCTGATGCTTCTCGGTTTAAGGGTCTTTGGTCTTTGGGTTTTGATGGACAGGCCTTGATAAGTGTATATTTTATAATTAAATGAGTATCAATTCTGAGATATATTGGATTAAATTTATTACTATTTTATATATCTTGCAGGAGTTATTAGCTGATTGAGAAAGGAGCAGAAAAAGGAAATCAATTTGAATCAATTGTGTGATATGAGAGAGTGGATTACAAAATATTTGGAGATGATTGGAGATCTCAAAAGGATATTGCATACCTTTTATTTAAGACAGGATCAGATCACGGCCCAAGTCAGCCTAAGGGAATTTCTATATAAAGAACAAGGGAGAGACACACTGAAGACCACCAGAGAGACAAGACACTCAAGTGAGAAAAGCACAGAAGAAAGAAAAACACATCCTTATGCTCTCTAAATCTCGGTACTTACCAAAGGTTTAGAGAGAAAGGACGAAGAAAAGAAGGAGACGGCTGAAGGAAGAAAGAGGACGCAATAACAATTCTAATTTTCATCTCTCTTCTTCTATTTTGTTAACCTAGCCATGCTTGGCTAGTCTTCTTTAGTAGTTAGGGCGAGGATGAACCCTATGCGAATTTGAGTATTTGTTTGAATTCTTGATTGAACGTTATTTACCATGATTGAATGAATTATCTTTGCTTAAAGCTTTCTTAAAGATTGATCACCTTTTAGATTGTTCATAGGTTGGTGTATGACAATAGAGATGTTGGTGCATTTAACTAGAACCGATAATTCGTCATAGAGTTGCATGACCTAGACATAGGCTTACGATTTTATGCGATCTCATAATTCTGGTTTAAATACATTGATCTTTCCAAACAATACTAAGACATTAGGTTGTTTTCAAAGATAACGGACTAAGGTAGCGTCAAGACATTGAGACTTAGTCTAATTTTAGAGAATTGATCGTCAATCATGGGAATAATAGTCAATTAGGGATTTAATTCAAATACTCGAAGGAACATAGGGGGATTTCTATGCCCTAGCTGCGTTTTTCTCTATTGATTATCTTTTTTTTTAAACAATCGTTCTTGAGATTCTTAATCTTGAATGCTTGTTCTTGATTAAATTCCTTAAAATTCTGTTTGGTTACAACTCACCCCCTATTACTCATTGATCCAACTAAAGCTGAAATAACGAATTAGTGGTTGGAGTACTATTCCTCGTGGAAACGATCTTTTACTCACTACTTTATTACTTGTAACGACCGGTGCACTTGCCGAAGTCTCTATCAGGCCTCCGTCCCCAGCGTCGGACGTTCTGGAGGTCTGGTGGCGATGTGGCGGACAGATCTAATAAAGGTGGTGGTGTGTAATCAGGACCGGCAATTCTTACATTTTAAGTGTTGCTGTGAGGGTAAAACTCCTTTCTTCCTTACTGCGGTTTACTCCATTCCTAATTCATCTCAGAAACAGATTCTGTGGAATGCATTGGAAGGGTTTGCTTCATCTATTGTTATCCCCTGGGTAATTTTGGGTGACTTTAATGATATCGCGGCGGCTTCAGAAAAGGTGGGTGGGAGTGTTTCCAATGATGCTCGTTTCTGTCAATTTACTGATCGTATCAGGTATTGTAAGCTTAATGATCTTGGATTTTGTGGCTCAAAGTTTACTTGGAAAGGACCGATTGTAGGGGGCCGAAGGATTTTTGAGAGATTAGATCGGGCTCTTGTGAATGATGCCTTTCTTGCTTCGTTTATGAACTGTGTGCTTAAGGTTCTGCCTAGAACTAAATATTCAGATCACAATCATGTATCCCTTTGTTGGGATTCTGATGCTGGTCGGAATAGGATCAGGGACCGCCCATTTAGATTTGAAGCTATGTGGCTCAAGCATGAGCATTATAAGGAGTTTCTGGAAAAAGAGTGGGTGTCGGGGGGTAATATCAATGAATCGCTGGATAAGTTGAGAATTTCTCTGGGTAGTTGGAATAAAAATGTTTTTGGCTTAATTGAAAGACAGAAACATGTTATTATGAGGAGATTAGATGGGATTCAGTGCTCACACGCTTATCCTAGGTCTTAGTTCCTGTGTTCGTTAGAAGCTGATCTTCATGTTGAATTAGAGAGGCTCCTGGATATTGAAGAAATCAAGTGGTTTCAAAAATCCAGGTCTGATTGGATCTCCATGGGAGATCGTAATACGAGATATTATCACCTAAAAGCTAGAATCAAAAGAGGCAGAAATAAGGTCTCTATGTTGAAAAATGAGAGTGGTATGTGGGTGGATGAGATTGACCAGCTTAAAGAAATGGTAGTTAACCATTTCAAACGTCTCTATTGTTTGCCTCAGCTGAGTGATGTGGAACTACATATTGTTGCCAAGTTTCCCGCTATGGATCAGGATGTGATTGCTCGTTTGGCTAGTATTCCGTCTGATGCTGAGGTTAAATCTGCTTTGTTTGCTATAAGGTCTCTATGTTGGGAGTTTTAAGGCGTTAACCATTTCAAACGTCTCTATTGTGCGGATGGTTTCCGCTCGTTATGGCGGATGTGATTGCTCGTTTCTATAAGTCTGCCTATGGGAGTTTTTGCGGATGGTTTCCCTCCTGTCTTCTATAAGTCCCATTGGGGCAATGTGGGCCCTGCTTTATGTGATTTTGTCAAACAGGTATTTCAGGGTAAGTTGTCTCTTATGGATTCGAATAGAACGCTTATTTCTTTGATTCCTAAATCTGATGTTCCTGAACGGGTTAATCATTTTAGGCCAATCTCATTATGTACTGTTCATTATAAGTGTATTTCTAAGATTATCGCTTTACGTTTGCGTGGGGTGATGGATCATTTGATATCTCCTTATCAAGTTAGCTTTATTAAGGGGAGGCATATCCAGGATAATATCATTGTGGGACAGGAGCTTCTTCATATTATGAGTAAGACTAAAAGTAGGAGAGGTCTTATGGCTATGAAAATTGATCTTGAAAAAGCGTATGATAGAATTAGCTGGAGCTTTCTTAAGCATGTTTTAATTGAAGTTGGATTAGATAGGGGATTTGTGGACCTTGTTATCTCTTGTGTTTCCTCTGTAACTTATAATGTTCTGTGGAATGGTGATTATACTGAATACTTCTCGCCGAGTAGGGGTCTTAGGCAAGGGGATCCTATCTCTCCTTTGTTATTTGTGATTTGTATGGACAAGCTTTCCCATCTAATTTGTGATGCAGTGGCTGGTGGTGACTGGAAGCCAATCTTTGTGGCTAAGGATGGCCCCCATGTGTCTCATCTTATGTTTGCGGACGATGTCCTTCTATTTGGGGTGGCGACGGAAGCTCAAACTAGGTGTATCATGAAGTGTTTGAATGACTTTATGTCGGCCTCTGGTGGAAGTGTTAATAGGGGTAAATCTTCAATTTTCTTCTCCCCAAAAGTCGTTACATGTTAGAGCAAGGATCAAGTCCATTTCTCAGATGCAGATTTCCAATGAGATTGGTCAATATCTCGGGTTCCCGCTCATTAAGAATAGACGTCGGAAAGAAGATTTTCAATATGTCATTGATCGTGTTAGAGCTAAGCTTTGTGCTTGGAAGGCCAGTAGCCTTTCTATAGCCGGGAGAGTTACGATTGCTAAATCTGTGATTAGTACTGTCCCGTTATACCCCATGCAGGTGGCTAGGTTGCCGGATTCGGTGTGTAAGGAGGTCGAAAGGTTGCAGCGAAGTTTTATTTGGGGTCATAATGATAATAGCAGGTCTTATCATCCTATTGCTTGGGACCGTATTACGAGGCCTAAGGAATATGGTGGTCTGGGATTTAAAAAGTTGACTGCTGTGAATCAAGCTTGTGGGGTAAAACTGGCTTGGAATCTCATTACGGGTTCTAAAGGTCTTTGGGCTGAAATTCTTTCTCGAAGGTATATGGGGAGAGGGGAGGAGAACCTCTTGAATGTTAGACTAGGTAACTCAAGAATATGGAGGTTTATCTGCTCTCAGAAGGATATTGTGGAAAAAGGTACCAAATGGTTGATTAGGAGTGGGTCTCAAGTCAATTTTTTTCATGATTGCTGGCTTGGGGAAGGATCCAGAGTTAGTGATTTTTGTACCAGACCTTTGACTACGGATGAAGGAAATTATGTTGTTGGGGAGTGGGTTAGGGACGGTGTTTGGATGATGGAAGAGCTGGCTGGGATTATTAATTCTGCGGGTATCCGTCGTGTGTGTTCGGTTCATCCCCCAAGAGAGAATGCTGGTCCTGATATTATGGCATGGGGTGCTTCGGCTAATGGCCAGTTCTCTTTGAAAAGTGCCTACTGCTTGATTGTGCCTAATGATAATTTTCAGAAAGACAGTCTGTTTAAAGCTATCTGGAAGTGGAAGGGGGCTGAAAGGTTAAGGGTATTCATGTGGAGAGTCGCTTTGAACAAGCTTCCAACCAACCTTTGGAGGAGTTCGTGGGCTCAAGTTTCAGCTTTGTGTGGAGCTTGTAATTCTGGGTTAGAGGACGTCCTTCATATATTGAGGGATTGTCCTTTTGCCAAGAATATGTGGCTAGAGTTAGTCCACAGAAGTTGTGTCTGATTTCTTTTCTTGGTCTCTGCGTGACTGGTTGTATTTTAATCTTAAGCAACCAATGGGTAGGAGTCGGAGTGAGCCTTGGAACCTTATTTTTGGTGTGGCAATATGGAAAATTTGGGAGTGGAGGAATTGTTATATTTTCGATGCATCTTTTGTTAAACCCGTTAATCCTGCTGCGGTGATTTTGAGGTCATGGGATAGATATACTGTCTTTCATGACTTTGTTGGTACTGTGGAGCGTCCCCTGTCTGATCGGCCTATGCAGTGGGAGAGACCACCGTTGGGGTGGTGGAAGCTAAATGTGGATGGGGTTGCGGTGTTGTCATCTGGTAAGGCGGGGTGTGGTGGCATTCTACGGGATGTGACAGGAAAGTGGTTTGCTGGTTTCACTAAATCAATTGGGGATTGTCTTGCTCAAGCAGCAGAAGAGTGGGCAATTTGGGAGGGCCTTCATTTAGCTTATGAGTTGGGGCTTAAGCATGTTTTGGTGGAATATGATGCTGAAGGGGTATTAAAGCTTATTCAGGATTCAAATTGCCTTTCGGTTAGCTTTACTATAGTAAAGATTAGAGAATTGGCTAATTTAGATTGGGAGGTTAAGTGGAGATTTGTTCCGCGGGATGTTAATAAAGTGGCGGATGCTTTAGCCAAAGTGGGAATCTGTAAGACTTCTGTTCTTAGGGAGTGTCCTATTTTTTTGAGATCTTGGGTTACCCAAGAGTGTTTGGGATTAATTTCCCCAGTTTGTAATTTTATGTCCTTGTAATTTAGGATTTTGCTTTTCCTTTTATATCAAAAAAAATATATATATAAAAACAAAGACGCAAAATAAAAGTCATTTACATGAGTTCAAATTTAGTGGTGGCAATGCCTTAAATAGGATTGTCTCAAATATGATACATCTGGATCATATTGTATTTAGATAGTAACTTCATAAAATCAACCTTACAAGCTCAACCTGAAATATTGTGAAATCACCCCAAAAATAAGTAGACTCCTTGATTCAGAAATTCTGCTCAGCTTCACCGGAACTCAATTGCACAGCTTGGTAAGCCTTTACGCGTTACTTGCAATTGATTGTTGATCTCTCCTTGCTTCTTTAAATCAGCTGACAAGCTCTCCCCACAGAATATCTTCATTCTCCTCAAAATGGTTGCATTCTTTAACATAAAGATAAGAAATTGCATCTCAGCAACCCTGCCCCAAAAATCCGTTATCCTAACCAATTTCAGGCTATACTTTATACAATGAGGCACTGGGCGCAATGTCCAGACTTCCCCATCTGAGCAGAAATCTGGGTCGAATCCCTGAAAAATAGAACCAACAAACATGTGCATGAACATAAATAATACTATTGTTAGCCTTGAAACATGTTAAATGCTTGTAGTGTATAATGATAAAGGAAGTACATCAACAATGTCAAGAACTTCCAGCTTAGGAGACTTCTCAAGAATGTCCATCAGTGCTTCGCCGGTGAAGTCATACATTTCTCGATCAACACCAAGATGAGTCAAATTGTGGAATGTGGGAAGGCGGGAAAGGAGATTTTCTGCATGGGAGAGAGTCTACAAAATAAAATAAAGGCAATTGATTATTGTCATACATAGGAAACTCGTAACATATCATTGGATAGCCCAGTTAAAGAGATAGATATTGTCTGTAGCTATCATATGAACATTACAAGTGAATGGAGGGGGAAGTGGTAGACATACCGAAAGAGCATATTTCGAGAGTACGAGACACTTGGCTAACAGAAAGGTAGATCTAAGATTTAAGGACAGCTCCAGCTCCTGAATTTTATGCTTTAGCAGCAAAGTTATGGTCCACCAATATACTTTTTCTACATCAACATCTTCATAAGCCGCTAAACTAAACCTTTTTATAAATTTAGCCTTTTCAAGTATTGTGTCTACCTGATTGAAAAGATGAATTATCTGCTTTTGCCTATCTTCAACTTTAATATTAAAGTCAGATAAGTAGGTCCATAAGAACTTCCACCTTCTTCGTAATAAGGAGGTTCGAATGGCATCTCTGGTTGAGAGAAAAGAAAGAATGTGATGAAGAAGGCTATCAGGTAATTCGCCGATCACATCTTTTTTGTCAATCACGTCATGTTTGTAACGCTTACTGGAATCAGGTGACGAGACTAAATTGTTCATGATTCCTTAGCTACTATTACCACCCCCTGAGAAAACATATATATGTGAGTGTGATGCATTAAATCGATGAACGGCATAAAAGAGCAACAGCTGAATAGAAGTGATGAGAAGCTGAGAAGCCAGCTTCCCCTTAATGGACAAAATAAAAGTCTGGCTTTAGGATTGATGGTAATCAGATACATTTATAAATTATAACGCATTGGCAATTACATGTACATCAAGGTATTTATCACAAGCACAAATTCTTCCAGAGTTTACCATCCATTAATTGTAACAGTCAAAGGGAGTACCATTATTTGACTTTGGAATTCCAGACACGTGCCTGAAACTCCATCATAAAAGAATTAAGCATCATTAGATTCAGAACCCAAATGTTAAGGAAGGTCGAGGTCATGACATTCACTACAAATTTTCATCTCCAAAAATTTCATGCAAAATAGGAGTTAGACGATCCTAGTACAAATGTTATTATATTTGGACTGGAATTATAATGAAGAGACAGAACTTCATCACAAAACCCCCCTTTCTAATTTATATGATTAAAATCTAATCAACAAGAGGAATGAATAAAAGGGAGCATAAAAGGGGGAGAAGAAGAAGAAGAAATACTAAGTACATCAATGCAAGAACGTGCATACTAATTCCACTTTACTATAACACTCAAGCGTTGAAGGAAGATTTTGTGAAGCGCGCTAAGAAATAGTTGCATATTTCGAGTCAAACAGAGGGCAAATGGTACGAACCTGAGAGAGTAGCGATGGAAGAGGCAGAGTGAGAATACCAATTAGGATCCGGGAAGGCGAAAAGGGAGAGAAAGAGAGAGAGGGAAAAGGCGGGAAATACCATATTGACACAATGTTAATCTGTTCTTGGGCTGGACTCATAACCAGTTGATTGTACTGTATAGCCCTTCAACTTTTTTTCTATATAACAAAAACACTCTTTTATCCATCAATACGTGTATGGATTATTTATTTATTTATTTTTAAGGTGGTGTTCACTGTTCAATATGGTTAAGAACTGGTAAGGTGGATCGAGATCAAAGGACACTGTCGTGTTTAGACTAAAAAATTACTAAGGTCCAGCTTGGGATTTTGACATTCAAATAACAAATGGGCCATAATAGGCTGATGGCTAGCCCATTTTGACCATTTTATTTATTTATTTTCTTTGTTATTATTGATATTTTATCTCAATTAATTGATTATTTTGCAAATATTTAATTTTTATTACCCTTTTCTTAAAAGGGCCTGCGGCATTTGGGCTGACCCATAGCTTGTGAGTTGGGACCCGGTTTCATTGCTCGTCCTTTGGACAAGGGGCATACATGGAGAGCTCGTCCGTTCGGATAAGTTTTGGATCGTCCATATCTGTTTTTTTTTAATAAAAAATAATTTTAGTTGATAGAAAATCTAAAATAAAGATAACATGATTAATATCTGAACTAACATTTTTTTAAAAATGATTTTTTTTTTAAAAAAAAAATCTGATATAAACTGTCTAGAGCTCGTGCATACGGACGAGCGCTCCATGCTCGTCCAAATCAATTCTGTGATATAGAGGGTCGAGCTTTCCCAACAAGATCATTTTTGCATAATCCAACTTTATAGATCCACCTCTTTTAAACTCAAGTCCGTAAAATGCCGATTTTTCTATTCAACTCTTAACTTGTTTATCATATGTATTCCTTTGGTGTAAGACTTTTACTTGGGGGGAAAACATGTGATTCTTTTTTTAAAGTCCTTGGTCGTCAGAACTGAGATTTATAAGAATTCGTTGGAAAATGTGACCAGATTTACACACACATGTATAGCTGCCCATACCTGGTAACATATGTTTGATCACAAAACTCACGCATTAGGCATCCATGTAATTATAAATTAACGAGTGTACTCATATCATTATTGTCCAAATTTAGTCAACCAACGTAACGATTATAAAATTGCTTGGAAATGACGAAATCAGAAGCAACTTGTGGCTAGTTTGATGAATCACAACTAGTATACTGCTTTATTTAACATAAAAATCTCAAACGATACACACATACACACGTAGCAGTACATCCATCATATCGAAACAACATATATAAAAATAAACAAACACATAAACATAATGTGGTCTCTAACAATCATATAGATACATATGAGACACAGAGGATAATAGAGAAGAGAAGTGGAGAGGATTAAGGAGTGGTTGGAGTAGGAGAAGGACCAGAAGTAGAGAAAGGCCACTTAACGTCGATACTGAACTTCTGGCCTTTTTCACAGTTGTCGTCGATGGTGGAGATGTAGTAGTGAGGTCCGGGAATGACGAGAGTAAATATAAACACCGCCTTGTTGGGGCTGCGGGCCGCGGTGGAGACGATGGTGTTGGGGGTGGTGCAGTTGTTGTAATCCTCCTTTCGCACATCAGCCACGATCTGAATTCCAGTCCATTTGAACACTGATCCATTCACCATTTCACCACAAAACACATGAAAAAAATTGTAAACATATATCCAATGTTTCAGAATCAAAATGTTGTAAATATATATATATACACTACTTGCGACCTAACTAACTTTTTCTTTAGAGATTAAGAAAGATAAATAAGTTATATGATTAAATTATATATTACTTTATAAATCATACAAATTAGTTTTAAAAAAATTGAAAAATATAAATACTTTAAAATACTTTCATTAGTTTTCTTCATCTCTGAAAAATGAAATGACCGGAGGTAATATACAAACATGAAGCATATATACTTATATATATATATATATACCGAGTTGGTCTCCGACGAGGAAGGTCTTGTCAGAAGCCCAGTCGGAATAGAAGGTTTGATTGGGAGGGATGCCCCATCCAAAGTTGCCGCCGACAATGTATCGTCTTGCCTCCGACGACGCTGCAAATGATAAACACACCACCACCACCATCAGCAACCCTATCAAACTCATCTGCTTCCCCATTATATTGTTATTGTTTCAATTCAATCTTTCTCTCTCTTGTTTAATTTTTGCTGCTTCAAGACCATGAGATTGTGAGCTTGCAGCCAACGATATATATAGAGAGAGGATTAGGATGCATCTTCCTCATCTTCTCATTGGGCATTTGAATTGTCAATGATATGATGATGTAACATTTTGAACGAGTTCATGCTCGCTTTCTTTTTTTCCTCCCAAAAAAGTTTTAGGGAGAATCACTGAAACTCCCCCAATATAAAAAAGTACTTTAAGTGTAGAAAAGTTTAGGTAAGTTGGCTTTGAGAGACTCATTAGGATCCTCACATTGATAGTATAATTAAGGATTTGAACTAGTAAATTTATAGATTATGAGTCAACTCTTTACCATTTAAACCAATACTTGTTGGCTCCCCGATACAACATCTTCTTAGCATGTGAACTCTTCTTTAAATATGTATAACTTATTTTTAACCATGTGGAAGAATTGAACCCCGCCCAAGGACGTAAATTGTTTGGTATACCTTTGAATTGGGACAATAAATCTTATAATACATGAGATTTTTCAACAATTTTGCTCAAGCTTTATGCCTGCTATTTGGTAATTCGTAATTGGGTGCAATATTTTCGAATTACTACCTCTAATCCTAGGGCATATTAGGGCATTTTGATCGGATTGTTAATTCTTCTAATTTTAGAAGTAGAAGACCACCTTCTTTATTCTAATTTTTCTAATTCGGGAAGTGCGACCGACCATTTCATTTCACGAGACTCAATCAACACATTGCTTTCATGAAAATGTATTTTGAGTTTATACATAAATCACTGCTGTATTCATTTGTCATTTGTTCGCTTTTGATTTGAAGTTATTAGACGTGTTTAGAGAGATGAATATGACTTAACAATAAAAATGAAAACAGCTTGAGTTGAATTGCATCTTAATTAATCCAAAGCAGTTTGACCATGTATTAAGAAGCTGCCTGAATCTCAATCTCGTTAGATATGGCTGGCTCTAAAGGTATTAAAGGTAGGTCCACAATTTTTTACAGAACATATGAATTGTTGGTTTTTAAATAATCTGAAAACCGGAGAATAATGGAGTATGATATTTTCAGTGTGTAGCTAGATGATTTAGGGATGGAGGAACAAATTATTATTTGAAGAAGGTTTTATTATGCCTGAATGTCCTGAACTTGTTATCCAGAATTATGTTAGAGATTGTGTTACCTCATTAAAAAGATTTGATGACTTTGGGTTATTAAAGAAGCCAAGGAAATTAAATGGAATTTCCTGGAAGAGGGGTGAGTGAAACTAAATTTTGATGGTGCGGCTAGAGGATGTCTAGGCTTGGCAGGTTGTAGAGGAGTGTTGAGGAGGAGTGATGGTAGCTGGATTAGTGGTTTCTGTAGGAAGTTAGGACGTTGTCAAGCTTTGGCTGCTGAGATTTGGGGGTTTGTACAAGGTCTTAGATTGGCATAGGGTTTGGGTTTCAACAAGATCATTACAGAAGGAGACTCAACTATAGCTTTACACACGATTCAGGATGCTTGGATCCAAGGAAGGGCTAGAGACAAAACTCTGAATGCATGGATACGAGACAATAACAATGAGCTACAGATTTTCTTTTCCCATATTATGCGAGAACGCAACGCTGTGACAGATTGGTTAGTCAAGTAGTATAACTTTACTTGTAATGAGGATTTTACTGTTTTTAATTCTCTGCCAGCAGGAGTGGTAGATTTTTTGTATAGGGATACTATGGGTGTTGTTTATCTTCGTCTATATTCTGGTTAATTTTAGTGAAGTAATAAGCGATTAAGCCCCAATTTTTACCAAAAAAAAACTTTTTTTGGACTGTTTGGACTTCAGTACATGAACGACTGAACCGGATGAAGCCCAAATAACCTATTTTGGACTGGACCGAAACTGAGCTGACTTATGGTCTATTAACTCTAGTCCTTTTTGGGGTTCAATTCTGAAGTCGGTCAAGGTACTGGGGGAGACATATTAGATGATGTGAACTTGTGGAAATGCAAGCTGAGGTGGAGGCATATGTACTCTCAGTCCTGTATGTCCTGGAGAGCAAAGCCATTTCACCCAACCCCTTTCCTAAAATTTCTTTATCAAAAAAAAAAAAAAAAAACTCTAGTTCTTTTTGTGTGATCTCTATTTTTTTATTTCAATTTATATTTTTTGAAAAAACATATACAAAATATGGGGTCATTTACCAATGTGATGGATCTTATTTATTTAATTTTTTTGGTTGAATGCCATCGAATTTTCTAAGCTTTGGTTAGTTTGACTTATATTGGATTGTATTACAAAATGGATGTAAGCTATTCGTACATATAATTTTATTGTAAGAATTGAGACTTCAAACTTTGCTTAGAGGCCAGGTCAAAAGAAAAAAAAAAAAAAACCTTGCCTAGAGGAACAAGGATAAAACTACATAAATTAACTTATCATTATCAACACATCTATATAATTTTAATGCTGGGTTCCTCTTGATTTTCAATTTTCAAAATTGCAACGCTGAGAATATGGATAATTTAGTAGTTCAACGCGCCCTCATATTCTTCATCATGTCGCCATGTACCGTGCTGGCAAGCAAAGAATAAGGGTGTGCGTAACACTCTCAGAATGAGTTTTTCCTTAATTTCTGTTCCCAGGAATAAAATTGGATAGGAATTGTGTTTGGTAAATCCGGTTTTTTTTTCTTATTCCCGGGATGAACCGGTTTCTTTTGTGCTGGGGAATAAAAAAAAGAAGCAGAAAATTTCTGCTTTTCTATTTCAGGGCACAAAGCCAGAATCTATTTTTTCCCTTCTCTCTTCCCCACCACCACCGCCACCGCCGCCGCCACCACCACCACCACCACCGCCATCATCGCCGCTGCCACCGCCGCCGCCATCACCGCCACGGCCATAGCCACCACCGCCGCCGTCACCACGCTGCGCGGCCATCGCCGCCGCCGCACCACTACCGCCACCACCTTTGCTACCACCACCCCACTGCCGCCGCCGCCGCCACCACCGCGGCCATCGCCACCACCACCACCGCCACCGCTGCCGCCACCACCGCCACATAAATAATTTTTGAATATAAAAATTACATAAATAAAAATAAAATGTGTTAACAAACGTAATTCTGATTCTCTGAGTAAAAATAAAATGAGTTAACAAACGTAATTCTGATTCTCAAAACTTTTCCCAAGCACAGAATCAGAAAAAACTGTTTCATCTCAGAATCAGTGCTGGGGAACAGAATGGTTCCCATGCACACCCTAAGAGTCTCCAAATATATACAAAAACCATCATTTTTTACTTTGGAGTTTGAATTATCTTCTTCACATACATATATAATACTCTCATCCCAATAATAATAATTGATTATTAATTATAAATAAGAATAAATTTGTTTTTATTCTGTGTATACATACATATGATATAAGTTCTCCCTCTTTGTTTTCTTTAAACTAAGTCTTTTCTTTTTATTCCGTTAGTCCTTAATATAAAACATCTTTAGGACGTTGATTCTGATTTTAAATATAAGGCATAATTATCACATTTTTTAATTATTTCTTAATTTATCTCTATTGATGTTTTCTCAACAATAAGTAAGGAACATAACCAATATGTTTTAGAAAATACATGTCACATGAACTAACTTAACTAACTTTCTTAATCTAATCAAATGAGGTAAATATATCTTAGGGTTAAGGTTCAAAAATAGACATATGCTTTTTTCAAAAGAGCGTCCAGTGGCAAATACTTTTTTCATGAGCAAAAGTAACTACGTGGTTACGAAATAGGAGCAAAAGTCACATTGACCGTTAAGTGGGTAGATGTTGACCGTTAAGTTGGATGGTTTGACTTATATTAGTGACGTGGACGCTGACTTGGACCCTAAATTGATGACTCATAATCACTTAACCCTATTATTAACAAAAAAAAAAAATCGAAGCGAAATCTGAAGATTCGAAAATCAAACAGAGGAAACGAAATCCAAGCAAAATCGAAATCGAAATCAAACCAAGCAAAATCCAAGCAAATATCTTGAGCCCTCAGAACGAATCAAACACTGGGAAATCGAAATCCAACGAACCCTAAGAACGAATCAAACACTGGGAAATCGAAATGGGGCGCCATGTCTTTTGGGATCCGCCTCAGAGCTCCGTAATCATCAATGGAGACCAAATTCAACAAGTCTAAGCAAGATCTTGAGAGCATTATCAGAAATGGGAAAGATGCAATCTTTTTTCGCAAGAAAGGAACTAAGCTAACTGTAATTTGAAGGCGATCCAGGGACTGACAAGAATCTGGGTGGGGGGGGTTCGAAGATGAAGATCTGGGTGTGGTGGGGGAGTTGAAGATGAAGATGCGGGTGTGGGGGGAAGATGAAGATCTGGGTGTGGTGGGGGGGAGTTGAAGATGAAGATCTGGGTGTGGGGGGGGGGTCGAAGATCTGGTGGGGGGGTTGAAGATGAAGATTTGGGTGTGGTGGGGGGGGAGGTTGAAGATGAAGATCTGGGTGTGGTGGGGGGGGGTCAGCGAATTTTGGTCGAAGATCTGGTGGGAGGGGGTCAGCGATTTTTTTTTTTTTTAATAATAGAGTTAAGTGATTATGAGTCATCAATTTAGGGTCCAAGTCAGCGTCCACGTCACTAATATAAGTCAAACCATCCAACTTAACGGTCAACATCCACCCACTTAACGGTTAATGTGACTTTTGCTCCTATTTCGTAACCACGTAGTTACTTTTACTCCTGAAAAAAGTATTTACCACTGGACGCTCTTTTGAAAAAAGCATATATATATTTTTGCACCTTAACCCTATATCTTATATTAACAATCATAGGGAGTATATTAAAAGAGTTTAAAACCATATCTACCAAAAAAATTTGAAACTGGAAACTTTTTCCCGTTTACTCACTCGCGGTGGCTTATATTAACATAGCCGTTTACTTGCATAAAAAAAAAAAAACAGCCGTTTACTTAATTAATTAACTCATTCATCAAGGTATATGCAAAATTTTAACCCGCGTCATCTATTTATGTTTATTTTATTACTGCTATGAATTGTATAGAAAAATGTCAAGAAAATACCATTTGAACTTTAAAATCATAAATATGTGATTCCTCAACAAAACGAGTTGTCAATTGATTTACTGTTCTTTTTAATCTTATTATTGTTATTGCAATAGCTGTTTTTTTTTTCACGAAATAAAAAGGCTGATTTGACATAGAGACTTTGCTCTGCTCATATATGTGATTGCATCAAGGGTCTAGAAGTTCCACATAATTGTGGGGAAAAAATTGTGATACTACAAAAAGTCCGTTTAACAACATTAATTAACATCCGTTCTTCAAAAAATAGAAGTTAAAAAGGAGGCGATGGTGTTTTTGAAATTTCGGCTTATCTTTCAATGATTGTTTCTAGATAAACCGTCATTAAAATTTTAACTTTCAACGACTGTTTTTTATAACCAGTCTTTGAAAGGTAAACTTTCAATTACCGTTTTTTTAGAAATCAGTCGTTGAAATTAAACTTTCAACGACTGGTTATAAAAAACAGTTGTTGAAAAGTTCACCTTTTCATCTTTTTCGATCCGGCACTAGATATTTGCTTCTTTTACTTTCTCGCGCCTCCAACTCTTTCTCTTTCAGTCTCTTTCGAGCCTCTGCCTCCTTCTCCACCTTTGAGCTCTAGTTCGACCAAATCACATCATCCAACCCCATCTCTGACCCCAGATGCGACCTCTAGCCCCTTCTCCGACTTTCGTCCTCCTCTCCGATCACGACCCTCTCCTCCTCGGCCTTACACAAAAACACATTGTGTCGCTGACGCCCTCTGCCCCTCTAGTCGCGTCCTTGGCCTCACACAGTCGCCAACGCCGTCACGCTCTGCCCCTCAAAGTTGATCTTGTCCTGGTCTTGTGATTTACTCTTCAGTCTCATTTCCACCTCGTAGGTCTTCAATCGTGTAAGTGTTCATTGTCTTCTCCACTTTTAGGTTTTTTTCTTGATTGTTCTTTGGTTTGTTTTCATTTTGGCTTATGGGTTTAATTGTAACGGCATGTTTTGGGGGTGTGCTTTGTCCTCTGTCTTTATTTGTATGAACTTGATGGAATATGCAACACTCTAAATTTATGGTTACACATAGGTAGTTGGCCTTGGTTGAGCTATTAGAGGCATTAGGAACTTGTATTGATGAAATTCATGGATTGAATTGTTGATATTATATTAAATAGCTTCAGTTACTTTTGTTTAAATTAAGTTGAATTCAGTTGTTGTTGAAATTTTTGGATGTCTTACTTTTAAGGGAAAATGCTACTGATTTTTGTTTTGTTTTTTTAAATGATTAGGGTAACCACTTCCTTCACCCATATTCACAAGTCATTATGACAATTGTTCCAAACTTGAGTATTGTTAAAAATGAATTAGGTGGTAATAAAATGGATCTTAGTTGGATGAATGCATTGAGAACTAGTGAAAAATATGAGAATAAGGTAGAAGAGTATATTGAATTTGCTAAAATAAACGCGCCAAGTAAAAATGAGAAATATTTTTGTCCTTATGTCAAGTGTTTAAATGAGAATCGACAGGATATTGATGATATAAAAGATAACTTACTTATAAATTTGTTAATGAGAGCGTCCCAAAATACTTCCTTTGATCCATAACTTGAGTGTTTGTTTGGATTACTAGTAGAAACTGTTTTTTTAACGTGATTTACAGTATATGTACGGGATAAATATGTGAGAAGAGTTTTATCTTGACTTACGTGAACGTGTTTTTCCAACTCTAATTCAAACAGGCCTTAAGTCGCTTATAGAAGAATGACTTGGTCCACCATACAAGTCACTTGGAGAGCAATTAATGTTTTTTGTTGTTGTCAATTTCCCCTTGTAATTAATATTTAAATATGACTCATTGTAGTTCTCTCTCATTCAAAACCTCATTTAATATAAGTAAAGTTGTAATTTTTCTTCGTGTATGACAAATTTAATAAGATAATTATCATTTCTCAATTATAATAAACCGGTTAAAGTAACTTACATTGTGGATCGAAGGGAGAATAAGCTTCATTTTAGGCCTGTCTAAACATTTGTTACGTTTTTTATTTTATTTACTTTTTTCCAACTTTATCTTTTGTTGAATGTATTTATTGCATTTATTCTTTCTTACTTATACTCTTTACACATAAGAGCATATTTGGAAAAATAATACATATTTATGGTCTCTAAATAATTTTAAATTTTTTTTTTAGTAACACAAATTAGTTATTTGAAATTTATAATAAGGGATAGAGAGAGTATGTAGTAGTTAAGTAATTAAATATGACTTAAGTTGATAAAAAATTTAATTTCACCTTTGTTAAAAAAAAATTCCTTCTCTATATTTATAAATCATTCTCTCATCTTCTTCTCTTTCAAAAGAGAATTAAATAAGAGTAAAATTGAAAAGCAGTTATTAATAATTTCTAAGTGGACTTATATTTAGAACACAAAAATTTCTTCTACAAATGAACTTATGTATAATAAGGATCAAAGTGATATATACATGAAATAAAGAAAGCAAACAATAATATTTATAATTTATGAATAGCACAAGTTAATTATTATAAAGTTTATTTTACATATAAATATATATTGATATTGTTATGTCTCACATAGACTAGGGAAAGGAATGAACAGTGGCGGCGCCATGAATTTTAATGACGAGGCAAAAATAAAAAATATTATATCATAAATAAGAGTACTTGAAATACAATACAAATAAAATATACAAAAAATTAAAATAAATCTGTTACAAAAATTAAGATCACTTCACTTGACTCTTACTCTACTTGTTTTCATATTGTTAAACTTATCTGTAATTGAATCCATGTTAAAACTCAAAACAACGGGAAAATGACATTAACAAGACCAAACCAAACACTGCAAACGAACTGAACATCAACCTAACTAATAAAGTTCAATTTGATTATTCTACTTCACTTCAGGCCTTTGGTTCCTATCCAATTAGACCAATCTGTCCTAGCCTTTTATTCAAAATAGAATGCATAAACCTTAAACAAAAACATGGCACCAAAACAAAACCACAATGAAAAAGGCCTGAAACAGCAACATGGAGAATTCAAAAAACATATCTCCCCAAGTCTAAATACATACATTATTTAACTATCCCTCCTAGCACAAGCCAAACACAGAATTTAAAAAAGAAGGAATAATCAAAGAACAATATGCCAGTTATCCATATAAGCCATAGGGGCTGAAAGAAAAAAAATTCATATATTCAAAGCCTTCACAAAACCATCATTAATTAAAACCTTAGTTGCATATTATTGAAGGCCTTCCCTCACACCCTAGCTATATATATACTCCATTATATTCCCTCCTTAATTACTACGTCACATCATTTACTCGTGATAATTATTTACCACCATTATGAACATGCATGCTGGTAAAAATAAAAAGCATCACTGGGCCCCTCGATCCAGCAATTAATATCCCATTTCTGTCGATTAATTTTAACAAGGGTTAAGGAGCAATAATACACATGGGCTTTGCCTCAGGGAGCGTCCAGCACCACGTGGTTTTTTTGGGGATCAAAAGTACACATGTGATTAACTTATTGGAGCAAAAGTCACATATCTGTTAAAAGGAAAAATGTTGGCTGTTAAAATGAAACTTTTGACTAACAGTGATGATTTGGCATGGTGATTTGGCAGTGAAATGGTCTCCAAATATGCTTTAAACGTGGCAATGGGGTGAGCTGGAGTTAAACCACAGTCACAAATTCTCAGAGGAGATCAAAGGAACGAGATCGTGAATCCACAGTCACAAATTCTTAGAGGAGATCAAAGGAACGAGAATGATTTTCTCTACATTCGCATATATAGCTACTCTGATTTTGCTTGCTCTGGCTAGGGTTAATAGGTCCGCCGTACTGTATCGTTTTCCGGCGGGATCAAACGTTGAGCCACCAATTTTGGTTCCGAGTTTGTGATCTAAGCTGAATCCATTTAAGAACCCTTCTTGGGTCATCAAGTTAGGTCTGCCATAGCCAACGCCACCACGTTCAAGAACAAGAACTCGAAACATAGTCGACAATGTCGCCGCCAACGGGCAACCGGCGGTGCCGCCGCCACCAATGATGTAATCGTAGCTATCTTCAAGCAGCATTTCACTGGCATTGAACACGAACCTCAGGTAATTTGGTTCTGAGCAAAGAATAATCATGAAAGAATAAATCGGTTTCTTTCCCAAAGAAAAAGAAAGAAATCGAAATGCCCAAATTGAAATGAAATTAGGGTACCTTGCTGAGGCTGCGTCTGCGCGTTAGATCTTGGAATTAGGCATATTTTCCTGTTAGATCTTGCCTGCATATGGGTTTTGATTTTTTTCAGTTTTTTATTTATACAAGTGTTTGTGCATCTCTGTTCTTTGTTTCTTCTTCCTTCTTCAATGGCTCAGGTACTGTTCCTCCTTCATCTCTTCCTTTCTCATCCGATTTATCTGAACCAATTTAGCCTTCTTTTTCATCTTCTTTCTCTGGATGACTATGACTGATGATAAGACAAAGCAGAAAGCAATAGAAGCAGCTGCAGATATCTATGGTGTTTGAAATTCCATCTTCTTCTTCAGAAAAAAAACTCAAATTTTCTTCCTTTGAATAATGGAATTTTACCCAGGATTCGTCTGATTCATTTGTTGCTGATTTTTTTCTTTTTTGGTCATCTCTAGTGGTGTGACTTTTGGGGGTTGCCGTCGGGGAGGGGGGCGCCAGTCGCCAGATGCCGATGAGATGAGGAAGAAGAGAGGGCATTTTGGTATTTTCAGTTGCAATCACCATGCCAAATCATCACTGTTAGTCAAAAGTTTCATTTTAACGGTCAAAATTTTTCCTTTTCACAGATATGTGACTTTTGCTCCAATAAGTTAACCACATGTGTACTTTTGATCCCAAAAAAACCACGTGGTGCTGGACGCTCCCTGAGGTAAAGCCCATGTGTATTATTGCTCCTTAACCCTTTTAACAAATTAAGCTCATATATATCACTTATCAGCTTTCAGCATTTAGGCCCCGTTTGGTTTAAGGAAAATTAAAGGAAGGAAACGGAAATTGCCGATTTTCCAACGGCCATGGCTGTTTGGTTCTCATTTTCACACGAAAACATTTTTTGGTGGAGGGATATTTTCCATTAAACATGGGAAAATCACTTCTCACCTATTTTGGTGGGAACCTATTTTTCGAGGATGGAGAAGACCAACCTACCCTTTTTAAAATCGAGTCTGTCTGTACGAGCAGCACCTTGTGTGGCGTTGACAACGACGACAAGGTCAATAATATCATGGCCATATACGTGTCCCGCTTGTCCATGGAAAGTTTTGAAGAAGGCGATGGTGATGATGGTGGAGAGAGAAGGTGAAGAAGGAAAAAGACTCAAACACAGACGGATCTGTCGATGGTGATGAGAGGAGGAGACACAGATGCCTGCCAGAAATTTGTCCGATCAGAGAGGATGAGATTTTTCCGATCTTGTTGAGAGAATGAAAGGAGAAGACATGTTTTTATTAGGCTTTGATTTAGGCGATTTTCATGACGGCGAAGGCGAAAGAGTTACTCATCGAGGAAGAGAAGTGAGTGTGCACTCGAGTGCACTGGGAGTGCACACTCAATTTGAGTGTGCACTCCGTACTTTAAGTGTCCCGCATGCGTATTGTTTAAAATGACATTTTATCTTTATGGGCGAAATGATATTTTACCTCATTTTCCTACTTTATTTTCTTCCAACTAAACGAAAGTTTTCCTATCAACCCATTTTCTTTTACAGTACAACCCAAACGCACCGAGGCAAAATATTTTCTGTTTCTTTTTATTTTCATTCCTTTCCATTCCTACCTTTTTTTCGATCCAAACAGGGCCTTACTTCTTATGCAACATAGGAACAATAAATGGCACGTAACTTATTTGTTTTGTTTCCCGCATTAACCAATAGTAATTATATAAGCAGTAGAAATAGAACCTCAGCTTTGATATTTCTGTTGAGCGCATCAAAGATGAGACGCGGTAGAAACTAGCAAGGTTCTGAAACCGGATCGGTCACTGAACCGGTCGGGGTACTGGGCTAAGGGTTAGTGGGTCAGACCAGAGTCAACCCAGGCTAGGCCGGTGGGGTATAAAAAATTGGAAAATAATTAATTTCTCATCACTCCAACCTTAATTTGACATACCATATATCATTTCAATATTTTAGATCAGTAGCAAAATAACCATATACTTCAATACTTGTGACATATTTAGATATTCTTAACAATTTTCTTTACAACCTACATTTGAGACAATATATTCATGGTAGCAAAATATCAAAAACAAGTATATGATGACAAAATATTCTCAAGCAGGATCTTTTAACACCAGAATGTGTGGGAGGATTGCTAGACTCGGGATTGGGAGTGATAATATTCTGGGCACCTTCATTATTAATATTTCCCTTCATTAACACAGCTTCAGGAAAATAATCAAACGCAGAACCTCACAGACCAGAATCTCACAAACCGAGCAAACCAAACCTTCAAAAATCCAAACCAAACCGAAGCACAACAGAAACCAATAGGCAAATCAAAGCCAATATTTAAAAATAAGCAGAGCCAACAAAAAATAGAGCAACCACGACAGCTTCAGGAAAACCAAAAGCGAACCCAAATCAAACCAATATGACATCCAAAAGTGAAAAAATTAACATCAGAGCACCAACAGAACACGAAGAACAAAGAACTAAAAATAAAATAAAACATTCAACAATAATAAACTTGAAGCTCTGCACAATGGAACGAAGCTCTAAATCGAGATGAACAAAGCTCTTTCACGGTTTCACCTGAAGAAATAAATGGTAGTGTGAGGCAAATTTTTTTTTTTTAAAAAAAAAAACTAAAAAAAAAATTTGTTTGACCCGGTGACCCTTGTAACCCGTTCGGGTCACACCGATTCAGTCCGGTTTAACCCTAAACCGGACCGGTTTCACGGCCGGTTGGCCGGTTCTCGGTCTGAACCGGCCAGCCCAGTCCGGTTTCACAAATCATGGAAACTAGAGACATGTAAAATAAAATAAACACTAAACATGTATGAAAACACAATTTAGAAATGTAATATCCATTGTTCCGCGGGCGGGCGTAGTGGTGGAATGTATGACACATGCTAATCAGACTAATATATATATATAATTTTAGGGGGCGGGGCCACCCTAACCCCCTAATTCCACCTTTAGAACGAAAGACGCTTTATAAAGTTTTGAATATATATCCCCTCCACTACTATAAAAAAGCTCTATAATATCTCTTGACCTGTTTTACGTTTTTTTAGGGGGATGTCTACGTGGGGATGCGGAAAAGGGAGACTTTTGGCGTCCTAATTCTTTTTAGGACACCATAATACCTTTTTTTTGAAGAAAATGAAATTTAGCGTCCTACAAAATTTTAGGACGCCATATCTCTTTTTTTTTAAAAAAAAAAACCCCCCAAAGCCCTGATTGGAGAGGTTGGCCATGGAAGACGAACCGGCGACCTCAGTAAAGACTCAGATTACTGGAGAAATCAAAACCCAACTGAAAACTAGAAGGTTGAAAAAAAAAACAGATCAGACCGACAAACAAATCAGATCTACACAAAGAATAGGTCGTATTGATTTTCGTTTTGGGTCACAGGAATCCGAATTTCATGCCTTTTTCCTACCAGCATCAACAATTCAAAGGCACGAAGCAAGTACAAAATTTGAAGTTTTCCTCAGCAAATATCTTAGTTTTCCTTTAATAAAAATCACAGCTATTAATCTAATTTTCTTAGAATGAGAAAAAGGGAAGCAAAGTAACGACAAACAAGCTCGTCTCCAGGAACTAGAGGAAAGATGAAAAAAAAACCAGATCAGAAGCTTCGACGGTCTCTGAATCATCATTGTCCTCAGATCTACACAAATGTCTCGGTATCGCGACAGTCTTTGAAAAAAAAAAAAACCTAGATCAGATCGACAAATCAGATCTACACAAATGCTCTGAAAAGGCTAGTCGGTGAGAGAGGTGAGAGAATGCGTCGACGGCGGCGGAACCAAACTCGAACTGAATGAGTGAACGGCATGAAGAGCAAGAGGAAGAAACTGGCGATCTGGACTGTGAGATCTGGAAATGTGAGAGTGAGGCATTGAAGGTGAAGTGTTGTGTGAAGAGAGTGGGTGAAATGTCTAGAGAGAGCGTGAGAGGAGAGCAAGGACGATAAAGTTATGAAAAGGGGAGAAAGAGCGCGTTATATGACAGGTTTTTTGGGCGTCCCAAATTTAGTTAGTGACGTCTAATAACTCATTTTATGCATCTAAAAATAATTTTAAGACACCAAAAAGTCTCAAAATTTTCATCAGACGCCAATTTTTTTTTTTTTTCAATAAGCATCAAATAACTCATTTTAAGCGTCCTAAACTAATTTTAAAACACCAAAAAATCTTAAAAACTCATTTTAAGCATCCTAAAATAATTTTAGGACTCCAAAAAGTCTCAAACTTTTCCCAAGCATCAAAAAATATCCCAATATGCACAAAATAACTCATTTTAGGCGTCTCAAAAACATTTTAGGATGCTAAAAATTCATTTTAGGAGTCCTGAAATATTTTTTTGGACACATTTTAAGCGTCCTTAAATATGACTTAGGATGCCTAAGGCTCAACATTCAACTAAATAATTACGTAAATGTCATTACGTTCACTTTTTACTTCCTATTTTTTATTAAGGACATCCTTTAGGGGAGTAATATCCCTAGTAGTGCTCATTCTTGTTTCTTATTTTCTAAAACTAGTTTAGTACTATTATTTAGGGAATGGGGTTGATAAGAAGATCAAAACAAAACATACACATGTACGAGTGTCTGACATATGTTAGATGTGGAAGTAGTATTACAATATGAAAGATAAAGTTTGTTGGTAAGCAAAACTATGAAAGCTAGTTTGATATAAAAGATAGACACCGAGAGAGTCGCCGGCGAAGAAGGTCTTGGGGCGAGCCCAATCGGAGTAGAAGATCTGGTTGGGAGGTGTGTTCCATCCAAAACTGTCACCAACATCGTATTGCATTGCCTCTGTTGCTGCGAATAATGAAGACAGTGCAACAATAATGAACAAGCCAATGTGTTTGGCCATTGCTTCTTGTCTTTGTTACGTACGTAAGTGTGGTTGGTTGTATCGTTTGAAACTCTGTTCTGTTGTACGTTCAAGTCTTGTTGGTTTCTGCTTTAAGTTGATGAGATTGTGATGTGAGGCTGCAGGCCTGCAGCCAAGGACAAATATGTATATATAGGTGTGGGATGGACATGGACTTATCAGGAATTACGAATTGTCAAGGATGAGGTGCCATTTTTGAACGAGTTTAGGCATATATTTTTGGTAACATGCGGTTTATTTTATAATTTTATTACGTGCTGTAGATGGCACAGAGGCATTTTGACTATTCTTCTAATGATTTAATTATTAAAATAAAAGGACAACAGCTTCCGAATTAAAATACAAATTGAACTTAAAGAAGACAAGTCACAAAGAATACAGTGCTATTTTGGGAGTTCGAGGTTGCTCTTCTTTGAAGAGTAACGCAGATAAAATTGAACATGTAATTATACCATCCCAAGGCAGTGATTTTGATCTAAGAGTAGGGGCCTCAAAACTTTTGAAAATGATCTGGTCATATTTAGAATATTATTGGACTACAAATTTTGTCCTACTTTTAGAACCGGGAGTATGATTCAACGTTTTAGAAAGGTGATGGAATGCTATTCATTTTTGACACAACACATCAGATACATATGTTTTTTTTTTTATATATTAGAAGAGGCTAAAAGCCAAGTTACACAATAAGGGAATTACACAGAGAAGGGAAAAGCTCCCAAACAATCATGATCAGCGATAGCCCTTAAAGACGAAGGACAGTCATAGAAAATACTAGACTTGGAGAGGCCCCATTTGGCCAATGCATCAGCAAGCTTGTTAAGTTTTGTAGGAGTAAAGCAAAAGGAGACCAACCAATTTCTAGTCATCAATTCCTTATCCTAAGCACCAGCAAACTGTCGGAACTGGACTGTGAATTAGCAAGACAATCAACAAGCTCCGCAGCATCAAAGTCGACAATAACCTTCTTAAAGCCTAATCCCATGCAAGTAATAAACCTTCAGCAATTGCCCACTCCTCCGCAGATCTGGCAGAGCACATGCCTAATTGTTTACAGAACCCAACAATCCAAACACCACAACTATCACTTAACACACCACCGCAACCAGCCTTAGAAGTATTTAACACCATCGCACCGTCAGTATTTAATTTAACCCAGCCATCCTCAGGTCTTTGCCATAAACAAGCAGAAACAATAGCACAACGAGAACCAAATAAACCAGCGAGAGAATATTTAAAGCATGAAAAATTCCTCCAGCACAGAGAGATAATTGCCTCCGGTTTTAATGATTTTACAAAATCTGGTTCAAAGATAAGTGAATTCCGCCATTTCCATAATTTCCAAATAGATACTCCAAAAATAAGAGACCAACAAGAACCCATCTCAGTAGAGAATTTGCCAAATAAATTCATGGCCATCCAATTATTCAGGGATGTAGAGAAAAACTGTGACACATACCTGGGAGGAATAAGCGTAAGCCACATATGTTTAGCATAATAACAATCCCTCAAGATATGAATAATATCCTCAAACTGATTATGACATAAGTTGCAGCCAGCATCCGTGCTAGACCAGTAACTTCTCCAGCCATTGGTTGGGAGTTTGTGTAGAACAACCATCCACATAAAAACTCTAATACGCCCCGCGCCTTTCCACTTCCAGACATGTTTAAGAAGGTTGGATTTCAGATTGTTAGGATTATTCTCAAGAAGGAAGTAAGCACTTCGAGTTGAAAATAAACCATTATTAGATGCACCCCAAATCATAACATCATGTCCAGCAGTAGGATTAGGAATCAAGTGTGCCATCAGTCTGGACAAAATGGATGGTTGCACAATACCAGCAAGTCTATGCAGATCCCAAAAACCTTCATTGACCCAATCAGCCACCTGAGATTGAGCCTCTTCCTCGGACAGATTTCTAATACAGAAATCCTTAATCCGCCCTTCAAACAGCCACCGATCCTCGAAAAAATTAACCATAAGATCGTTTCTAACCTGCCACTTAGTTCCAGAATCAACAATATCTTTTTGAGAGGTAATAAAACGCCATAGCTTCGAATCCCCAGACCTGAAGGAGAGTAAAGAGTCTTCCTGACGCCTCATGTACCTCCCTTGGAGGACGTCAACTCATAGAACTTTAGCTCCCAATAGAAGTTTCCAAGCGAGTTTGGCACCACACGCTTTATTGAAAGACTGCAAGCGTCTAAATACCAATCCCCCAAATTCCTTAGGGCGCGTTATACGATCCCACCCTACCGAATGAAAGCGGGAATAAGTATCATCATGACCCCAAATGAAATACATTTGTAGTCTCTCAACCTCAAGACAAACACTCCGAGGAAGTCTAGCTACTTGCATAGGGTAAAGAGGAATTGAGCTTAAAACAGATTTTGCAAGGGTAATACGTTCAGCAGTAGATAACGACCTAGCTTTCTAGGCTGAAAGCTTAGATTGAACCCTCTCAATGATATAATTAAATGTTTCCCTTCTTTTCCGGGATCTTGTAATAGGGAAACCTAGATATCTCCCAATTTCACCAGAAATATGCATCTGAGTCAAATCCCTGATTGAGTTTCTGGTTTGGATAGTAGCTCTAGGGGAAAAATACAACGAAGACTTTGCTCTATTAACTCTTCCCCCTGAGGCATCAGTGAATTTCTCTAGGCAAGCCATCATACACCCAGCTTGCTTTAAAGAGGTGACACCAAAAAGTAGAAGATCATCCGCAAACATCAAGTGAGAAATCTTAGGCCCATTTCTCAAGGTAGTAATTGCTTGCCATTTTCCATTCTCAATTTCGTCACAAATAAGGTGAGAAAGTTTATCCATACACAAGACAAACAATAAAGGAGACATGGGATCCCCCTGGCGAAGACCCCTCCGAGGAGATAAAAACATAGTTTGGGATCCATTCCAGAGAATATTATATGTAACTGAAGAGACGCAAGATAGAATCAGTTGGATAAAGGAGTCCTCAAAGCCAACATCAATGAGAACTTGCTTTAGAAAGTCCCATCTAATCCTATCATAAGCCTACTCAAGATCAATCTTCATCGCCATAAGACCTTTTTTACTTCTATTCTTACTCATAATATGAAGAAGTTCTTGACCAACAATCAAATTATCTTGAATAAGTCTCCCTTTAATGAAGCTGGCTTGAAAATGAGAGACAATCTCATTAAGGACATCTTTAAGTCTCTGGGTGATTAATTTAGTCACACACTTGTAGTGCACAGTGTATAACGAAATTGGTCTGAAGTGGGAAACAAACTCCGGGTTATCCCTTTTAGGAATAAGAGAGATAAGAGTACGATTAGCCTCCACAATAGAGGTGGAGCCCTGGAAGACCCCTTTCACAAAGGCACACACCGAAGGACCAACCTTGTCCCAGTTACTCTTATAAAAGATTGGAGGAAAGCTGTCAACACCCGGGGCTTTAAAGTTACCCATAGAAAAACCACTCTTTTGATTTCCTCATCTTCAGGGACTCTATCAATACCCCCCAGAGAAGACACACCCAGCGATGGAAAATTGGATTTAGTAGGTAAAATTGCAGAAGTTGTACTATTATCAAAGAAAAGGTTTTTGAAATAGGTTACCACCAGATTCCTTAACTCCTCCTCATTTATGGTCCAGTGATCCTCCTCATTTTTTAGCGCCACAATTTTGTTCCTCCTATGCCTCATCTTGGACTTTAGGTGGTAGAAACGAGCGTTGTGGTCTCCATCAGCCACCCATTGAGCCCTTGATTTTTGGAACCATTTGATTTCCTCAATACTCAAAATCCTCTCTAAATTATGTTGAAGATCCAATTCCAGATCACAGAGGAACTTTGAGTACGGATAGGCGGGAGAATTCTGAATACCCTGCAATCTGACCAGAGTAATGTGCTTTTGTTTTACAATGTAGCCAAACACATCCCTATTCCAAGGCCTAATAGCCTGTTGGAGCATGCTAAGCGTTAAGTCAAGATTACTACCCGAATTCCAATTTTCAGAAAGAAAGTCCTTAAACTGATCATGATTAATCCACATAGCCTCAAGCCTAAAGGGACGATCTAGTCTTAGATAGTTATCTTTCCTCAAACAAACTAGAAGCGGATTGTGATCAGAATAATTAGTACGAGCAAGAACCTGGGTAAAGCAGTCAGTAAAGTCTCCTAAGAAATGAGAATTCGCCAGCGCTCTATCTAACCTTTGGAAGAGACGAGGACGATTAACCAATTTGGGGCCGCGCCATGTAAACTTAGGTCCAGCAGAGCCCAATTCCGAGAGCATACAATCTTGAATTCTCTCTTGGAAGATTCTCATCCTGGAGAAATTGAGGTCGAAGCCACCTGTTCTCTTAGTAGACAGGGCAATATCGTTGAAGTCACCCACAACAACCCATGGTGAAGACATACTAAGAGCAATGTTTCTGAGATCAAGCCACAGAGCTTGCTTCATCGAAGGTGACGGCACAACATACACTACGGTTAGAAAGAATTCCGGCGCACCAACAGCTGTACATTTCATATGGAAGAACTGTCTATTACTTAGAACCACGTTCACTTCAATTTTTTCAGATCTCCACGCTGCGACGATGCCACCCGATCGCCCAACGCAAGGAATGACGGCAAGCCCATCATAACCAATAGAGAGAAAACAACTAAACTTTGATTTGCTATCCCCTATCGATTCGACGATAAATAAAAGGTCTGGAGGAGTACCTTTCCAAACAGAACGGAGATTACGGAGAAGACGCTTGTTCACAGCTCCCCTACAGTTCCAATAGAATATTTTTGTCATAGAAATAAACTAATCAACAATTAAAATAAAGCAAGGCAACAAAAATGGCCAAACAGGAAAACAAGATAAATCCAACAAGGAATAATCAATGGGAGAGTTGCGTCTCTGCCACCACGGACCCCACAGGATCACCACTAGTCCACTACCACCAAAAGGGCCCAAATTCATATCAGAGTCGAGACTTAACGGCCCAGAAGACCCAACTGCCTCGCCTCCAACTCCCTTAACCGAACTGCCCATGCTCAAGTCTGGGTCTAAATTTGACGGCCCAGACCAAAATTTACCCTGTAGCCTACTAAGATTTCCTAACCCGCCCTTCTCACAGGCCCAAACAGGAGGAAAGTCTAATTCCGAATCAAGTGCTCCTTCCAACGCTTGGTTTACATCCAACGGGTCTTTAATCTTTAGAGAGGACTCAACACTGTCGTTATCCGCACACATACCAATTTCCCCATTTTTCAGATGCAGGACCACAAAACCTTTCTCCTCTCCTTTTGTCGAATATCGTGATCTTTTCTCCTTCCTCGTAACCTGTCGAATTGACTTCTGCTCATTGCTTTCTCCTATTTGACCATAATCCTTTCTCAACTTCTTTTTTGTCTCGCCTTTCTTATCCCTGGAGGTCTGCACAGATTTAGTACGCGGGGCACTCTTCTCGATAGCTACGTCATGTACGACAATCAGACCAGCCTCAGAAGGAACACCATCACCGCCGCTTCCCTCCTCGACAAGCACGCCAAATCGAGAACCACTTTCAGGTCGCCGGAGTTCCCTTTGAATCTTCTCCTTTCCACCTTTTTTCTATCTTCAAGGGCGTTGAACAACTTTCCAAGTATCGACCTCTGCATTAGTTTTATCCCCAGACCCCATACTAATGTCATTTCTCGCCTTCTCACCTGCAGGGGCAATATCCACATCCATATCCACATCGACATTAGACCTTGTTTTGGAGACCTTTGCCTTCAACTTACATTCCTAAGCCTTATGCCCATACAATCCGCACTCAGTACAAAGCAAATGTTATCCTTCGTACTCCAGGTAATAATCCTCACCATCTAATGAAAAGCCAGCCATTAGTTGTTTCTCAAGGTTGACTAGTACACAGATCCGCGCAAAATGTCCTCTGAGATGGCCTGAGGTATTGAGATCAATTTTTATAGTATCCCCAATCCTATCTCCAATCCAGGTCAGAACTTCCCTGTTGTAGTATTCCAAAGGGATATTGGGTAATCTAACCCAGACCGCCACTTTGTTGGTGGTAGCAGTTCTTGGCTGAAATTGGGGTTCCCATGGTCTGACAGTGAGATAATGGTCGGATATCATCCAGGGACCTCCAGTTAGGGCATTGTTATAGTCATCCTTATTATAAAGTTTGACTACAAAAAAACCATTCCCAATATTGATTAGGTTAATGACCCCTTTCTTGTCCCAAAGCTTTTGAAGGATGGATAAAAGAAGCTTATATCCAATACTCCTCCCAAGCAATTTAACGATAACAGCTTTATGCCATGGCTTGCATAAGCGTTTCTTCATTTTCCTAGGGAAGGAAAAGGTGGGAAAGTTCCTGAGAGGATCCTCCTTGATATCACACAATGGTTCATTATCATCTTTATCTAAAAGACTGTCATCAGACATCCCAGTACCCCCCATAATAACCTCTTCCACCCTATCTTCTTGACTGACGCCTTGGAGCTTCTCCACAAAAGAACATCCAAGACCCCATGGTTTTCCCCCCTCCAATCCCAGTTTAGGCCAATCTTTCTCATAGCTACTATCTTCTCCATTCTTAATCTTCTTTGAGCTGCGATTGATAAGATCATTCTCCTCTGCAGATAGAGGAACGTGAGCGTGAGCAACCAACGAGAGCTCCATTTTTTATGATCAAAACTCTAACTTTACATCGGATACATATGTAATATAATAAGCATAAGATATTTAACAACTCACAAATATATTTTAATATTTGCATTATTAACCCTTTTGAAAAAACTTAGGAATATATATGAAATCATTTTTTTTAGATTTCTTTCTATTAATATTTTTAATCTAATTTTGAAATGCTCGTCCAAGATGATAGTTGTTTTAAGGGAAATTTCTTTCAGGTCCCAAAGGACCAATAAAATCCCAAAAAAGTCCCACAAGGAATTTTAATATCAGAAATGTCCTAAGAAGTTATTAATCCTACAGATGAAATTGTTAATTAACAACTTTACTAGTGGGATTAACAATTTCTTGGGATTTTTCTGACATTTGACTTGTTTTAGGAACCTTTTTAAATTTTATTGGTCCTTTGGAACTTAAGAGGGATTTTCCCTTGTTTTAATGTCGATTTTTCAAGAGTTAGAAAACTACCTTTTTGGTGAACAAGTTTTTTAAAAATTTCAAATTTTATCTTAATCAACATATCAAATCATATATCTGAAAAAAAAAAAAAAAAAAAACATATCAAATCATAAAAACCCAAAACCGGAAGCCGTGTAGTGATTTTTTTTTTTTGGACAAAGGGCCTTTAGTGATTTGAGTTCACACAAAGTTGAGTACTAATTAACCGAAGGTTTCAGTGAATCGGGTGGGATACCAAAAAAAAATTAGTGAAAAAAAGTTGAGCACTAATTTTTTTTTATATAAAAAAAAAAGATGCAAAATAAAAGTCATTTACATGAACTCAAATTTAGTGGTGGCAATGCCTTAAATAGGATTGTCTCAAGTATGATACATCCGGATCACATTATATTTAGATAGTAACTTCATAAAATAAACCTTACAAGCTCAATCTGAAATATTGTGAAATCACCCCAAAAATAATTAGACTCCTTGATTCAGAAATTCTGCTCAGCTTCACCGAAACTCAATTGCACAGCTTGGTAAGCCTTTACGCGTTTCTTGCAATTGATTGTTAATCTCTGCTTGCTTCTTTAAATCAGCTGACAAGCTCTCCCCACAGAATATCTTGATTCTCCTCAAAATGGTTGCATTCTTTAACAGAAAAATAAGAAATTGCCTCTCAGCAACCCTGCCCCAAAAATCCGTTATCTTAACCAATTTCAGGCTATACTTTATACAACGAGGCACTGGGCGCAATGTCCAGACTTCCCCAGTTTCGCAGAAATCTGGGTCGAATCCCTGAAAAATAGAACCAACAAACATGTGCATGATCAGAAATAATACTATTGTTAGCCTTGAAACAGATCAAATGCTTGTAGTGTATAATGATAAAGGAAGTACATCAACAATGTCAAGAACTTCCAGCTTAGGAGACTTCTCAAGAATGTCCATCAGTGCTTCGCCAGTGAAGTCATACATTTCTCGATCAACACCAAGATGAGTCAAATTGTGGAATGTATGAAGGCTGGAAAGGAGGTTTTCTGCATGGGAAAGAGTCTACAAAATAAAATAAAGGCAATTGATTATTGTCATACATAGGAAACTTGTAACATATCATTGGATTAGCCCAGTTAAAGAGATAGATATTGTCTGTAGCTATCATATGAACATTACAAGTGAATGGAGGGGAAGTGGTAGACATACTGAAAGAGCATATTTCGAGAGTACGAGAGACTTGACATGAAGAATTCCACTAAAAAGTCTTATTGCCCGAGGAATAGTATATTGTTCCAAGGATGAATGGGAATGTCGATCTGAGACATCAATATACGCATCAGCTAAGGAGGTTAAGCCAACTGGGATAAGTTCTATGATCAAATCGTAATTGTAACTTAAAGATCTGAGATTCACAGCATCAATTGTAACTTTACAATTGAGTATACTGTCTGGAGAACTGCCGTTCTCAATGATTAAGGTTGTCAATGTTGGAATCTTTATGCTGACATTCTGGACATTCTTCCAGCCACAATTTTCCAAGGTCAGCTTTTGGAGGACTGGGCAACCAGAGAAAAGTTGCTGGACGGATGTTTCGTCCACAAAGGTCATGAGTTGAAGTGCCAAAGTCTTCAAGCATGGGAAATGGACGCAACCAGCGACTTTTAAGACGCGTGGAATGTCCAGATCCATCACATTCAATGATGTGAGGACTGTCAAGCAATTGGCTAACAGAAAGGTAGATCTAAGATTTAAGGACAGCTCCAGCTCCTGAATTTTATGCTTTAGCAGCAAAGTTATGGTCCACCAATAAACTTTTTCTACATCAACATCTTCACAAGCCGCTAAACTAAACCTTTTTATAAATTTAGCCTTTTCAAGTATTGTGTCTACCTGATTGAAACGATGAATTATCTGCTTTTGCCTATGTTCAACTTCAATATTAAAGTCAGATAAGTAGGTCCATAAGAACTTCCACCTTCTTGCTAATAAGGAGGTTCGAATGGCATCTCTGGTTGAGAGAAAAGAAAGAATGTGATGAAGAAGGCTATCAGGTAATTCGCTGATCACATCTTTTTTGTCAATCACGTCATGTCTGTAAAGCTTACTGGAATCAGGTGACGAGACTAAATTGTTCATGATTCCTTAGCTACTATTACCACCCCTGAGAAAACATATATATGTGAGTGTGATGCATTAAATCGATGAACGGCATAAAAGAGCAACAGCTGAATAGAAGTGATGAGAAGCTGAGAAGCCAGCTTCCCCTTAATGGACAAAATAAAAGTCTGGCTTTAGGATTGATGGTAATCACATACATTTATAAATTATAACGCATTGGCAATTACATGTACATCAAGGTATTTATTACAAGCACAAATTCTTCCAGAGTTTACCCTCCATTAATTGTAACAGTCAAAGGAGTACCATTATTTGACTTCGAAATTCCAGACACGTGCCTGAAACTCCATCATAAAAGAATTAAGCATCATTAGATTCAGAACCCAAATGTTAAGGAAGGTCGACGTCATGACTGTCACTACAAATTTTTATCTCCAAAAATTCATGCAAAATAGGAGTTAGACGGTACAAATACAAATGTTATTGAATTTGGACTTGAATCATAATGAGGAGGCAGAACTTCATCAGAAAACCCCCCTTTCTTATTTATATGATTAAAATCTAATCAACAAGAGAAATTAAGAAAAGGAAGCATAGAGGGGGAGAAGAAATACGAAGTACATCAATGCAAGAAATCACACCGTTTGGATAACGAACGAAACGTACCTCGCCATTTGATATTAAGAACGTGCATACTAATTGCATTTTACTGTAACACTCAAGCGTTGAAGGAAGATTTTGTGAAACGCGCTAAAAAATTGTAATATGATTGTATGTGTCCAAATTCTGGTACTCCACCGATTGATTCAGAAAGAGTAACTCAATAAACATTTCTACGAACTAAGCTAGGAAGTAATTGGATATTTCGAGTCAAACAGAGGGCAAATGGTACGAACCTGAGAGAGTAGCGATGGAAGAGGCAGAGTGAGAATACCAATTAGGATCCGGGAAGGCGAAAAGGGAGGGAAAGAGAGAGGGAAAAGGCGGGAAATGGCATTGACACAATATTAATCTGTTCTTGGGCTGACCCATAACCAGTTGATTGTACGATATAGCCCATCAGCTTTTTTTCTATGTAACAAAAAAAGTCTTTTTTTTTTTCATCTAGATGTGTATGGATTATTTATTTATTTATTTATTTATTTTTAAGGTGGTGTTCACTGTTCAAGATGGTTAAGAGCTGGTAAGGTGGATCGAGATCAAAGGACACTGTCGGGTTTAGGCTGAAAAATTACTGAGCTCGAGCTTGAGATTTAGACCTTCAAAAAACTAATGGGCCATATTGGGCTGATGGTTAGCCCATTTTATTTATTTATTGTTATTATTGATATTTTTTTTGACAATTAATTATTGATTCCGCAAATATTTAATTTTTTTTTATCATTTTCTTAAAAGGGCTTGTGGCATTGGGGTCGACCCATAGCCTGTGACGTTGAGGGTCTGAGCTTTGCCAACAAGATCATTTTTGCATAATCCAAATTTATAAATCCAGCTCCTGTCTTACTATCTTTTAACTTGATTATCATATGCAAAGGTTCCGATACGCTGGTGGAGGTGGAGGCGGAGGCGGAGGCGGGCATGTGTACTCTCTATCCAATATGCCCTGTGGACTGGGCTCCAAGCGCCCTACTTTTGGATTGTGGGTGAGCCCAACCCCTTTCCTAAAATTTTATTATCAAAAAAAAAAAAAATATGCAAAGGTTCCGATACGAAGACACACACACACGTAGCAGTACGTCCATCAAATTGAAACAACATATATAAAAATAAACAATACATAAACATAATGCGGTCTCTAACAATACATATTAGACAGAGAGTATAATAGAGAAGAGAAGTGGAGAGGATTAAGGAGTGGTTGGAGCAGGAGAAGGAGCATAAGTAGAGAAAGGCCACTTAACGTCGATACTGAACTTCTGGCCTCTTTCACAGTGGTCGTCGATGGTGCAGATGTAGTTGTGAGGTCCGGGATTGACGAGAGTAAATGCAAACACCGTCATGTTGGGGCTGCCGGTGAAGACAATGGGCCTGTTTTTGGAGGGAGCTTTAAGTAGCTTAAAGCCAGAAAAAAGTAACAGTAGAAAAAAAGTTAAAAGTAGAGTGTTTGGGTTGAACTTTAAGTTCTTTAGGTTTTTTTCAAAAAAGATTTTAAAAGTCAGTTAAAGAAAAAACTCCATGGGTAGCTTTTTTCAAAAAAAACTCTCAGTTTTTTTATGTGGACTTGCCACTTTTATCACTATCAATCCAAACACATATCATATTTATAACCTGACATTTTTCTTACCGGGCTTTTAAGAAAGTCAGATAGAAAATAAGTCACTGTTCTCATCGTTAACCCAAACAACCCCTGGTGTTGGTGGTGTAGTTGTTGTAATCCTCCTTCCGTACATCAGCCACGTTCTGATTTCCAGTCCAGTTGAACACTGATCCATTCACCAAAACACATGAAAAAAAATTGTAAACTTGTGCATACACACGTTTCAGAATCAAAATGTTGTAAATATATAAGACTTGGTTAACTTTTTTTTTTTAGAGATTAAAGAAGTTAAAGAAGTTGTATGATTAAATTATATATCAGTGTATAAAAAAAATGATAAATATAAATACTTTAAATTAATTTGAGTAGCTTCCTTTTTCTCTAAAAAAGATTTAGGTGGTATATGTAATGAAATGAATCAGAAAGTTGTATTATTCATGATAAAAGTATGGGTATTTATACAAGAGGAGGAGTATACACATAATGGCTCATAATGATGATTATATATGTAATCCCTAATTATATGGGATCTGATTAAGATATGATTATAATCTCATTATCTCAGCTATATACATTAATACTACTATTTTTTCTAACACTCCCCTTCAAGTTGGAGCATATATATTGATCATATCCAACTTATTACAAAAATATCCAACCTGTGTGTCACTTAAAGCTTTTGTTATGTTGATAATTAAGGCACAATATCATCCTAATATTCTCACACTCCCCCTCAAATTGGAAACAACTTGCATATGCAGCAACTGATCTTCAAGAAAATAATGATCCATAGCCTAGAACTCGAACTACAAACAGTTTCACCAGAGATCAAACAATATTCCAAACATCTCACCAGAGACAAACACCAAACTGAAACTCCGCACCGGATAAGATCCATAGACAATAGAACACCAAAAACTTGGGAAACTCATACCATATAGAGGAGCAAGACACCAGTAAAAGGTGAATAAGATGAAGCACGTTACTCCTCTTTGAAACATCCACCTACCAGCTCGATGAACATGGCTGCATCAAACTTGACAGTCTCGCTCTCCTCTGCTCACCCAAACTATGCCCTATAGCAACAAAGGAATCTACATCTTAAGTCTTCATCGTGGTCGCATCGTCCTTCCAAGCCCCCAAATCTGATGAATCGATTCTCCACTTCACGAAATTTGTAAACATCCATCGGAGAACTGACCCGATCTTGCCATCAAAGCACATCTATAATGACTAAAACAATCGATAACTTCCATTCTTCCACAACTCCTTCCCATACCCAAAACACCATCTTGAAATCTTAAATTCGCTGATCCACCCATCCTATTCCAAGAAAACACACGCGCGCACACACCCGAGCTTCATCAGAAGAACGACGCTGAATGCATCGACTCTCCCATGGAGAGATCCCTCCGATTGAGGGAAGGGTCGAAACCCTCGCACAACCCCTCTCTGTGAACCTAATTAATTAGTTCTTAATGGGTCAATAGCGAATGGTAATGATGGTGGCGACACTCTCCCTCTTACTCTCTCACAGTCACTGTTCACGCTACAGTAACTGTTGAACAATTACTGTTCCGTGAACAGTGACCACCAAAAAATCAAATTGACCAAGTACGAATCTAAGGCTGTGATACCACGTAATGAAATGAATCAAAGAAAGTTGTATTGTTCATGATAAAAGTATGGGTATTTATATAAGAGGGAGGAACCTACACATATATATAATCCCTAATTATATGGGATTTGATTAAGATATGATTATAATCCCATGATTTCAGCTATATACATTAATACTACTCCCTCCGGCCCTAATTATAAGACATATTTAACCGATTTTGGGGAGATTAAGGAAAGAAGTTAAATTAGTTAATTTTACTCATTTTCCTAAAATGTCCTTATATAAATTTAAAATGATCTAAGTAAAAGTAAATCAATAACTCCTACCACATGCCTCTCCAACCTTTTTTTTTTTTTTCCACGTGTTATCTAATTGAAATAATGGTCTAACTATATATACATATATATGTGTATACATATAGATACACACATACACATATATATGTGTGTGTGTGTGTGTGTGTTTGTGTGTGTACATATAGACACATATAGGCACACACACCCCACACACATATAAACACACACACACACACACACACAAAGATATACATGTATATATGTGTGCGTGTGTTTATATTTGTACACACATATTGATAGACACACTCAAATATACATATATGTACACACACAGTACAGACACCCACATATATTTATATGTGTGTGTGTCTATATATATTTGTGCACACACACACACATATATATTTGTATATAGACACACACACAAAATATATGTGTGTAGACACACACATATATACATACATACATATATGTAGATACACACATATATGTGCGCGTGCGCACACACAAAATATGTGTGTAAACACACACATATATATATGTAGACACACATATATGTGTGTGTGTTATAGTGTCTATAGATATTTGTGTGTAGCCACACACATATATACATACATTGATACATAGATACACACACATATATCTAAAAGTTTCGTTGACTGGAAGAGTATACACGTCCACATATATCTACTCACAAAAAATCAAACACACTTGAGAGAATAAAATAGGGGCGTTTTAGGAAAAAATTGACAATTATTAGAATGTTGTCTTATAATTAGGACCAAAACCAACTCTCAAATGTTATCTTATAATTAGGACCGGAGGAGTAATATATTTTCTTAACAGTATACAAACATGCATGAAGCATATATATACACCGAGTTGGTCTCCGACGAGGAAGGTCTCGTCAGAAGCCCAGTCGGAATAGAAGGTTTGATTAGGAGGGATGCCCTACCCAAAGTCGCCGCCGACAATGTATTGTCTTGCCTCCGGCGACGCTGCAAATGATAAACACATCACTACCATCAGCAACCCTATCAAACCCATCTGCTTCCCCATTATATATATTGTTATTGTGAGAGGTTTGATTGGGAGGGATGCCCTACCCAAAGTCGCCGCTGACAATGTATCGTCTTGCCTCTGGCGACGCTGCAAATGATAAACACATCACTACCATCAGCAACCCTATCAAACCCATCTGCTTCCCCATTATATTGTTATTATATTGTTTCAATTCAATCTCTCTCTCTCTCTCTCTCTCTCCCTCTCCCTCTCCCTCTCCCTCTCTCTCTCTCTCTCTCAATTTTTGCTGCTTCGAGACCATGAGATTGTGAGCTTGCAGCCAACGATATATATAGAGAGAGGGATTATGTAATACCCTGAAAATCTCATTTATGATAAGTATCATATTGAGCAAATATTGCCTATTGGAAATAGGTGATTATATGGTCTCCAAGACCTTGTGGTGAATTTTTAGAGTAATTACTCCTGAAATTAGATAATGTGCAAATAGGTCCCTAAAACGTTTAAGAATGTGCAATTAGGTCCCTAAATGCATTTACGGGTTATAAAATACCCTGGAAAATTAAAAAGAGGCAAGAAAGTATTTATTTGAAATAGGGAATAATACTGTCCCTAATTTAGGTAATTTATTAAATTATTACCTTAAAGAAATAAAAGGGGAAAAGTTAAAAAGTATTATAATGACCATAATGCCCCCGTAAATTCTAGTAAAATGAATGAGACATGAAAACACAAATGTCAATACAAAAGTTATGAGGTAATGAGACATTCTAATTAAGAAAATAGAAGCAGGTGATAAGAGAGTAATTAAGTAATTATTGGCTAATTACTTAAGCATAAGCAAAGGAAATTCAAGAATAATTGTGTAAAACTCTAAAATTAGTGATTTATGGCTAAAAATTAGTAAAAATATATTTGCTAATTAATTGGAGAATATTGAGAAAAATAAGTGAGATTATGTATTTTTGAGCTTAAATACAAGAATGGACCAATAAGGAAATTTTGTGAAATTTTTGAGAAAATTAAAATAATTAAATAATTAATTAAATAAAAAATAAATATTAATTATAATAAAATAGGGTCCAGCCGAAATTTTGGAGCAAAATTGAAGATAAGAACAAATGAATAATATCTAGATATTCTTATAAAAGTTGTATTATTATATAATATAATTAAATATAGTGAATAGTAATGGAATAAATAGGAAACGGATCCTATCTAGAGAACCAGGAATGAGAATTTCAAAGTCAAGGTAAAATATTGATCAGTGGATTTTTACCTTCTGTTAGACTTTTCCGGAAGTCAATTCCGAGGCCGGTAGAGCATTTTCCTAATAAGACGAAATAGGGAAATTCTGAGAAAAAGCCGGATAGTCAAGTTGAAAGTTAAAGATCTAAATGTCATGTTGCGACATCTGGGGAAGAGTTGAGAGTTTTCCTGGACATATTTGGAATCAGTGCATTCTTGTCCATAGGCGGTAGCTTCCGGAATTTCGTTCCGAAACCGACGCGTTTTTCGAGAATTTTCGGCTGAGCACGGAATGCCCTGAATGAGATCAAAAATTTAGTTAGACCAAGTATTTTGAAAGAGGAAGAGATAATCTTCAGGGCTATGCCTTTAGTTTCCTAAGATTTTACAAGATTACGCGATTCGGGTACCGATCGGAGATTCTACCGACAAAAGCTTCTGGAAGCAGGACACGTGGCACTTTCTGATTGGCCAATGGATGCCACCTAAGAGAGGGGCAGGTCAGCCAAATGGTTTTGTGGAGGAGAATTGGCCAACACAAAACCCTAAAACTTGTGGCTTAGAATTAAAGAGAAGGAGTTGGAAGATTATCAAAATGCCCTTGCACTTTTTCTATAAATAGGCAAGCAAGCCTTTGTAAAATTCACACCAAAACACTCTTAGAAATCCTAGAGAGAAGTTAGAGAGAGGAGCTCTGGAGGAGGAAGGAGTTCGGGGAATTCTGCAGCGAAACTCTGAGTAAGTTCTTCGGTACTTAGTCTTAAGCTTCCGTAGTTCTTTCGATAGTTAGAGTAGAAATGTTATATTAGTCTTTAATCTTCCAAGTATGATTGGATATCATATGATAGGGGTATTTTAGTCATGAATTTCGAAAATCATGGTGGGGTTGAAGTTCTGGCAAAATTTTGGAAGATTAGAGTCAAAGTAACGAAGTGCTGGCGAAATTCCGCCGATTAGGGGGTCAGGGGTAAAATGGTCATTTTGACTAAAAACGTCCGTCGTAATGATAGATCCTTAACAAGTACATTTTTATGTTGATAGGATATCCCTGATTACGTTTTGACCAACCGTCGTGCCGAAATACCGTAAAACGTCAACGAAGGTACGTCCGCGTACTGTAACACTAATCTGATGTTTATGGTATGCATGTATGTAGTATGAGTATTGTATGCGTATATGTGTTATGATTATTGTATTGTATATGTGGTATGTTTATTGTATGTATGTACGTTCGCGTACTGGTAACCTTAACTCTGATGTTTATCGTATGCGTATATATGTTTGATGATTGGTTGTGTGTTTTTATACTGTTAGGATACTGTAGGTATGTACGTTCGCGTACTGTAACACTAATCTTATGTTTATTGTATGCGTGTATGTACTATGTGTAATGTATGCCTACTGTGGTAGTTGTTAGCTCTGTGATATGTTCATGTACTGTTGTTATGCTTGCTGGGTATTGGGATACGATTGCTAGGTGTGAAATGCTAGGTGTAAAACAATTGCTCGGTGTGAAATGACTGCTAGGTGTGACACATGTACTAGGGGTTATGTGCTGTTGGGGTATGTGTAACACCCCAAAATCCAACACCTAAAATCTTCGCCAAAACACTTGAAATTTCTCTAACAAGGATGTCCAACATCCAAATCATTAAAATACATAACTAATTCAATTCAAAATGTATTTTTTGAGTCAACATGATGAATTCTCAAAATATTTAATAATAAAATACAAAGCGGAAGTCTTGTAGTCATGGCAAATAGAATAACATAACATAAGTTCTAGGAGCACAACTGAGCCTTCAAGGCTCACTCCATAGGTTCTTTCCCTTGCTCCCTACTAGAACAATCACTGAAAATTTTTAATATAGGGTGAGATTGACATCTCGTAACTATTGAAAGTTTCTACCGTACACAAGTAAGTCACATATGACAAAAAGTAGGAGCTGAGTACATATATATTTGTATATACCATAATTTCATACAACATAAATTATCATGATGTCAATGTGAAACGTACTATTATACAATATGCAGTATGCAGCCTCCCTTATATCACCGTCCATCCTCAACCGCTGACTGGAGCCATAGGCTAACACATAGTCCAATAGGAACTCATCCATTTGACTGGATTGTCCCAAGCTCACCAAAACTTAAGATACACCCGGCCAAAGGTATAGAGCTTAAGCATGGGCTATGGCTCCCCTCCTTAAAAGAATACAACTAAGGAGGTGTCACATGTCCCACAACTCCAATGCATTCCCGGCCAAAGGAAAACATGGAAGAAGGGGCCCTGACAAGTGTCATCCACTGTGCACAGAGTGATGACATACCACGTGGTAAAAGATCTCAACGTACAAATCCCTCCTTACTTCAACCCATCACAAATACAGCTGCCATGACAAAACATGTTTAGTAACAATAAATCATGCTTCATTTCATTTCATATCAAATATCAATTTACAATACATACACCTATACATATGATTCAGTCCTTTAATTTTTTTAAAAAAATAAAAGATAGTTAATCACAATCACATACAATTTACAAGTATATGGAAGAATATTCAGAGTTACCTGTTACTCTCTAATGTACAGGCAACACACACAAGTGTCACTCCAAAGCTCTTAATGAGTCTACAAAATCACACACATAAATTTCTATTAACATATTACTCGAACTATTCTAAAACCTTAAACTACCCCTTTAAAAATTGATATTATATATTCACATAACTCTCACAATTCCTATAACAATATTTTCTCGAGTAAAGTCTTATCTGTAAATAAATAAATATATATATATATATATACACACACACTAGGTGTAGCGTTTTCACATAAAGCTTATGACAGCAATGGGAACTCCACATATGTTGCAATGATTTTGTCAAGATAACTTTAAAATTTAAATAGTTAAGTCAGCTTATAAAATATGACAGTAAGCAACGTGTGTGTGCATATGAACTCATGTATGAAGCTTATTAATTAAGAAAATGACACATGACCACTTTTCAACTCTTTTGACACTATTCTTATCATTTGTATGCTTACTCTAATATATATATATATATATATATATATATATATATATATATATATATATATGAAGTTATATACTTCCATTCAACACACAGCAAAGCTACAAGTTTAAGATTTAAGATATATATGTATATGTATTTGAATGAACTAACTAAGCTCTTAACACACACATACACGATTATGTATATGCAGGTCTTCCTTCTCTTTTCTCATGTAGTGACTTATATATATAGATAGAGTAATGCTTTGGTTTTTTTCTTTCTCTTTCCTTTTTATAAATCAGCAAAGTCAAGCTTTTCTCTTTTATATATGCATCAAAGTTTTCTTTTGTTCTTTATAAGGCAGTGACACTAATGTGTATATATATATATATACTCACAGTAGGTTTTGTTTCACTGATGTGTAAGTGCACATATATATAATAGTAAAGTTTCATATTTATTTCTCATGAGTAGCGATATATTAGTATGCAATTATATAAATATATGACAGCAGCTCCTATTATTTTCGCCTGTGCAGCGATATAACATATATATATATATTCAAGACATATGGGGTGATATATATATTAGTGAAGGTTTGGGTTCATGGGCTGCAACATGTATATTTAGTTTATATATTTATAAGTCCTCATGCGCAACAACCTATCTACATGCTTATATATAAAATAGCAAAGTGTTTCCTCCTACAAAACTACCCACCATCAACCTTGATTACTTTTCCAAAAGCTGCAGCATTTTATAATGACAGCAAGACTTGAGTTCATTTTTTGGTTCAGAGATTTTCCAACGTAAAACAAAACTCCAAACTTATGTTGGGAAAAATACATAAAACTAGAAGAAAAAGAGCTAAATATACCTCTGTTTTTCTGGATCAGAAACAGAGCAACAAAGCAAGAACTGAAACTCTCCTCCTCTCTTGTCTTGGACTCTCTCTCTCGGCCTTACTCTCTCTCTCTTTCCCCTCTCACTCTCTCACTCAGCGTTCTCAGTCTTGCTCTCGGCTTCACTATGCTTCAAAACAGAACACACACACAATCCAAACGCACTCTCTCTATCTCTCTCGGACCCTCACTTGGACTCAGTGTTTCTGTCTCAGGGTGAAGATGAGTAGAGGCCTATTTAAGGACCAAGGGGTCCGCTCCAAAAGAAAAGCTAATGGTCCGAGAATGAATGAAATGCTGGGTTCGAGGGGTATGGGAAGAGCTTTCACTGTTGGTGATCTCACTCTGTGACACCGTGTTTGATCGAGATTTGGGACACTGGGTTATTAACGTTTTAGTGTTTACGGTGCTTGGGAAATTTACCAAAATAGAAATAAAAAAATAAAAAATTACCAATTTGGAGCACTGTTCAAACTATATACCAAACTAATGCTGACGCCACTTGTGGCAGTATCTAAGTTTTTTGAAGTAAAAAATGGATTTCATCTTCTTTAAAAAAAATGACGCTGCCACCTTCTGACGCCACTTGTGGCGTCGTACCTTCTGACGTCACTTATGTAGCGTCAGAAAGTACGACGCCACTTGTTGCGTCAGCATTAGTTTGGTATATAGTTTGAACAGTACTCTAAATTGGTAAATATTTTTTTTTTAAATTTTTATTTTGGTAAATTTCCCATGGTGCTTTTGCTGATGGATTTCCAGTTTCCTTCCTTCTCTAATTTTTTCCACTGTGAACTTAGCACGTTTGACCGAAGCAATAGGGAAAAGCTGAGATACGTGAGATACGTATTTGTCCTCTGAGTTCATTCCTGCGTTTTCATTCTCTTTATTTATTATATATATATATATATTTTTTACAAGGAAAATAAATTCTTAATTTTGCAAATAATTAAGTTTAATCATTGACTATTCTTCACAATTTAATTCTCTTATATAATTTTAGGCATAATTTATTGAATTATTCTTTTCCCAAAATAAATTAATTAAGGGAAAAATAAGCCTAAACTTCTAATAATTAATCCCATAATTCTTTTAAACCAAAATTACATAATAAATTTCCATAAAATATCCAAATTTCAAATCCCAAAATTTGGGATGTTACAGTATGCGTGTTTGTTGTAAGTTTGTCTGTAATGCATATGTTGTATATGTAAATGTGAGGTTAACCGTTACCTGAGATCCGGTGCGGATCTCAGCTCTTAACATAGCATCAGGGTCGGGAGGACCGAGGACCGAGGAGAGAGGGAAGCAGCAAGTTCAGGGATCAGGCTGAAGACTTTCTGATGTTGTCCTTTACTTTTGAAAACTCTCGGTTGTTGAACCGTTTCTGTAAATAGCCTGTAGGCATTTTATATCAATATATCAGTTACACTCTTACTCCGATACTCTATTCTGATGAAAAAAATTTTATACTGCTTTTGGAAAACGAGATGTTACAGATTAGGACGCATCTTCCTCATCTTCTCATTGGGCATTTGAATTGTCAATGATATGATGTTGTAACATTTTGAACGAGTTCGAACTCTCTTTCTTTTTTTCCTCCCCAGAAATTTTTAGGAAGAACCCCTAAAAATCCCGCATTATAAAAAAATGTTTTTGGTATAGAAATGTTTAGGTAAGTTGACTCCGAGATCCTCATATCCATAGCATAAGAATTTAAACTAGTATATTTATGGATTATGAGTCAACTCCTTATCACTTAAATCAACACTTGTTGGAGTCAACTCCTTATCACTTAAATCAACACTTGTTGGCTCCCTGGTACAGAATTTATCATCCATTAGTGCTTAAAATCAGTTTAAGGACTTAAGTACAACATCTTAGCATGTGAACTCTTCTTTAAATATCTACAATTTATTTTTAACATGTGGAAGAACTGAACCCCGCTCAAGGACGTAAATGATGGCTTGGTATACCTTTGAATTGGGAAAATAAATCTTATGATACATGAGATTTTTCAACAATTTTGCTCAAGCCTTTTGCCTATTTGGTAATCCGTAATTGGGTGTAATATTTTCGAATTACTATCTCTGATCATAAATATAAGATCTAGATAATTTTTGTGAGAATTACTGTGAAGGACCCCGGAAACAAAATATTTATTAATAAGGATCTTAAAAATTATACTAGTAATTATTTTCAAGTACCCAAAATTAAAATATAAATTTTTAATTACGAAATTAAATTTTCTAATCCTATCTCAACTATTTGACTGTTAAATTATCAAATTTGATGGTATCTTTATGTATATTTTTGATAAAATAAAAGTAAAACATCTATGTGCAACTCAATATTTATATGATATTCTCTTTGGCACATATCAGATTATCTTAGAAGTTACCCAAATTAAAACAACCTCTAAAATCTATAAATATTAGAAATCAATCTCTTCCTATGATATTAGTTTTAAAATAATATGTGATTTTTCATGGGAAAAATATTTAAACACCATACACCCTAAAAATGTTATAAAATGAAAAATACTATATTTTAAAATTCTTAAACAATAAATTCATAAATAAACTTCCATATCACAAGAACATCAATACAAAAATAAAAGTCAATCCAATTTAAAAACACGCTTGAAGAGAGAATATCAATTGATAACTATCCGTCCAATAATTGCGATGGGGTTAGAAAATATGTAGAGAGTTTGGTTAAGATTAATTTTATAATTGAAGATTTATATTTTAATTTTTGGTTTCTTAAAATAATTACAATTTTTAAGATCCTTATTAATAAATATTTAAATACTGGTTTTTCAAGAGTTAGAAAATTGCCTTTTTTCGTGAACACGTTTTTTTTAAATTTCAAATTTTATCATAATCAGCATATCAAATCATATCTCTGGCAAGAAAAAAAAAAACTTTATATCAAGCCAAATAAAACCCTGTGAAGAGCAAAACCCAAAACCGCCTTTTAGTGATTTGAGTGCATACAAAGTTGAGCATTAATTAACGATATGAAAACAAAGACGGAAAAGAAACCAACATGTGGTTGGTCCAGTGGAATGCGGCGCTGGATTCCCTTAAAAGGTCTAGGGTTCGAGCTGTTGTAAAACAACTCGTAATCCGCCTTGTATGGAGCTACCACTGTTGGGAGGGTCGTCCTTGCCACTGCAGAACCCGGAGTGGTTGCACACTTGCCACCATTTTTTATATATATAAAAAAAAAAAAAGACGCAAAAGAAAAATCATTTACATGACCTCATATTTAGTGGTGGCAATACCTTAAATAGGATTGTCTCAAGTATGATACATCCGGATCATATTATATTTAGATAGTACTATCTCCAGTCTTAAATATATGACAAAATTTACCGTGCAATTTGTACTACAAACTTTGTCCTAAATGGATTAACTTCGTAAAATCAACCTTACAAGCTCAATCTGAAATATTGTGAAATCACCCCAAAAATAATTAGACTCCTTGATTTAGAAATTCTGCTAAGCTTCACCGGAACTCAATTGCACAGCTTGGTAAGCCTTTACGCGTTACTTGCAATTGATTGTTGATCTCTGCTTGCTTCTCTAAATTAGCTGACAAGCTCTCCCCACAGAATATCTTGATTCTCCTCAAAATGGTTGCATTCTTTAACAGAAAGATAAGAAATTGCATCTCAGCAACCCTGCCCCAAAAATCCGTTATCCTAACCAATTTCAGGCTATACTTTATACAACGAGGCACTGGGCGCAATGTCCAGACTCCCCCATCTGAGCAGAAATCTGCGTCGAATCCCTGAAAAATAGAACCAACAAACATGTGCATGAACAGAAATAATACTATTGTTAGCCTTGAAACAGATCAAATGCTTGTAGTGTATAATGATAAAGGAAGTACATCAACAATGTCAAGAACTTCCAGCTTAGGAGACTTCTCAAGAATGTCCATCAGTGCTTCGCCAGTGAAGTCATACATTTCTCGATCAACACCAAGATGAGTCAAATTGTGGGATGTAGGAAGGCGGGAAAGGAGATTTTCTGCATGGGAAAGAGTCTACAAAATAAAATAAAGGCAATTGATTATTATCATACACAGGAAACTTGTAACATATCATTGGATTAGCCCAGTTAAAGAGATAGATATTGTCTGTAGCTATCATATGAACATTACAATTGAATGGAGGGGAAGTGGTAGACATACCGAAAGAGCATATTTCGAGAGTACGAGAGACTTGACATGAAGAATTCCACTAAAAAGTCTTATTGCCCGAGGAATAGTATATTGTTCCAAGGATGAATGGGAATGGCTATCTGAGACATCAATATACGCATCAGCTAAGGAGGTTAAGCCAACTGGGATAAGTTCTATGATAAAATTGTAATAGTAACTTAAAGATCTGAGATTCACAGCATCAATTGTAACTTTACAATTGAGTATACTGTCACTGTCGTCCTCAATGATTAAGGTTGTCAATGTTGGAATCTTTATGCTGACATTCTGGACATTCTTCCAGCCACAATTAGACAAGGTTAGCTTTTGGAGGACGGGGCAACCAGAGAAAAGTTGTTGGGCGGATGTTTCGTCCACAAAGGTAATTAATTGAAGTGCCAAAGTCTTCAAGCATGGGAAATGGACGCAACCAGCGACTTTTAAGACGCATGGAAGTTCCAGATCCATCACATTCAATGATTTGAGGACTGTCAAGTAATTGGCTAACAGAAAGGGAGATCTAAGATTTAAGGACAGCTCCAGCTCCTGAATTTTATGCTTTAGCAGCAAAGTTATGGTCCAACAATAAACTTTGTCTACATCAACAGGATTTCCATCTTCATAAGCCAGTAAACTAAACCTTTTTATAAATTTAGCCTTTTCAAGTATTGTGTCTACCTGATTGAAACGATGAATTATCTGCTTTTGCCTATGTTCAACTTCAATATTAAAGTCAGATAAGTAGGTCCATAAGAACTTCCACCTTCTTGCTAATAAGGAGGTTCGAATGGCATCTCTGGTTGAGAGAAAAGAAAGAATGTGATGAAGAAGGCTATCAGGTAATTCGCTGATCACATCTTTTTTGTCAATCACGTCATGTCTGTAAAGCTTACTGGAATCAGGTGACGAGACTAAATTGTTCATGATTCCTTAGCTACTATTACCACCCCTGAGAAAACATATATATGTGAGTGTGATGCATTAAATCGATGAACGGCATAAAAGAGCAACAGCTGAATAGAAGTGATGAGAAGCTGAGAAGCCAGCTTCCCCTTAATGGACAAAATAAAAGTCTGGCTTTAGGATTGATGGTAATCACATACATTTATAAATTATAACGCATTGGCAATTACATGTACATCAAGGTATTTATTACAAGCACAAATTCTTCCAGAGTTTACCCTCCATTAATTGTAACAGTCAAAGGAGTACCATTATTTGACTTCGAAATTCCAGACACGTGCCTGAAACTCCATCATAAAAGAATTAAGCATCATTAGATTCAGAACCCAAATGTTAAGGAAGGTCGACGTCATGACTGTCACTACAAATTTTTATCTCCAAAAATTCATGCAAAATAGGAGTGTTAGACGGTACAAATACAAATGTTATTGAATTTGGACTTGAATCATAATGAGGAGGCAGAACTTCATCAGAAAACCCCCCTTTCTTATTTATATGATTAAAATCTAATCAACAAGAGGAATTAAGAAAAGGAAGCATAGAGGGGGAGAAGAAATACGAAGTACATCAATGCAAGAAATCACACCGTTTGGATAACGAACGAAACGTACCTCGCCATTTGATATTAAGAACGTGCATACTAATTGCATTTTACTGTAACACTCAAGCGTTGAAGGAAGATTTTGTGAAACGCGCTAAAAAATTGTAATATGATTGTATGTGTCCAAATTCTGGTACTCCACCGATTGATTCAGAAAGAGTAACTCAATAAACATTTCTACGAACTAAGCTAGGAAGTAATTGGATATTTCGAGTCAAACAGAGGGCAAATGGTACGAACCTGAGAGAGTAGCGATGGAGGAGGCAGAGTGAGAATACCAATTAGGATCCGGGAAGGCGAAAAGGGAGGGAAAGAGAGAGGGAAAAGGCGGGAAATGGCATTGACACAATATTAATCTGTTCTTGGGCTGGACCCATAACCAGTTGATTGTACGATATAGCCCATCAGCTTTTTTTCTATGTAACAAAAAAAGTCTTTTTTTTTTCATCTAGACCTGTATGGATTATTTATTTATTTATTTTTAAGGTGGTGTTCACTGTTCAAGATGGTTAAGAGCTGGTAAGGTGGATCGAGATCAAAGGACACTGTCGGGTTTAGGCTGAAAAATTACTGAGCTCGAGCTTGAGATTTAGACTTTCAAATAACAAATGAGCCATAATGGGCTGATGCTTAGCCAATTTAGGCCATTTTATCTATTTATTTATTTTTCTTTTTACTACCTCCGGTCTTAAATATATGACATATTTACCAAATTTTAGAGAGATTAAGGATAAGAGTTAAATTAATTAATTATATTTATTTTCCTAAAATACCATTATACATGCAAACTTTGTTAACGTTATACATAAAAACCCTAGATCACTGGGCCTAGAACATGCACTTTGAAGTAGGCCGTTATACTCAGTGTTGTTAAAACATAGAGTCTACATAGAAACGGTAAGGGTGAGCAAAAATGTAAAATCAGAAAACGTAACCGAAACGTAAGAGTTTACTACGTATTATAAAAAAATAAAATCCAACATATATAAAACCAAAACATTAAAGTCATCACAAATTTAAGTCCAAACACTCAAGAAAATAAGTAAGTTCATAATTTAATGTGATTTTTCATAATTAAATTGGGATTCGTAATGCATTTTCTTGGAAACTATAGTTATGCCCCGAAAATATTTCCAACTATTTTAGTTTAGTCCCTCCTCAGAACTTTGAATTCTGCATTTTAGTCCCTTGGTCAAAACACACGTTTTGACCAAGGGATTAATTAGGTCCTCATCTTCATTCAATAGGGGACCTTCACCTGAGACAGACCCGAAGATCACAAAGCGCCGCGAGGTGAGAGGTGAGACAGGAGCGAGCTTCGACCTTCGATCCTTCCTTCCTCCACATTCCTCTAAGTCGTCGACGGCCTCCACCCTCACCACCATTGCCGCCAACAACCTGAAACAGAGGGGCAAGAGCTGCGACCACGAGATACCCTTCACCAACACCCACCACCGGATTGAACCAAGGGCGAACGCGAGAAATGAACATTTCAACCGATTTTACCAAGTCGTTCCAGCCGTTTCAACGCCAAAACCGTTCCAGCGTCCGAGTCGACACGTTTTCCGGTGGAAAAACGTAGAAACGGACGTTTCTACGTTTCAGAACGCCGTTTTTACAACACTGGTTATACCATTTTGTCAGGATAAAATTCACATCATTTACCCACTTTCACATTCCTACACATTGTTATTGTTATAACTGTAAAATCTTGTGATGAATTCTTTTTTCGTTAGGATAAAATATTTTTTTTGGGAAATTAAGCTGACTTTACTTTGAAATCCTAACAACACTAATTAACATCCATTCTTAAAAACACAAACTTAAAAAGGAGACGCTAGTATTTTTGAAATTTTAACTTAATCTTTCAACAACTGTTTCTAGATAAACCGTCGTTGAAAATTGAACTTTCCAAGACTGTTTTTTACAACCAGACTTTGAAAGGTAAACTTTCAACGACTATTTTTTAAAAATCAATCGTTGAAATCAAACTTTCAACGATTGGTTATAAAAAACAGTTGTTGAAATTAAACTTTCAACGACTGGTTATAAAAAACAGTTGTTGAAAAATTCACCTTTTCATTTTTTCGGTTCGGCACTAGATATTTGTTTCTTATACACTCTCGTGCCTCCGAATCTTTCTCTTTCAGTCTCTCTCGCGCCTCTGCCTCCTTCTCCATCTCTGATCCAACTCCGAGCCCTAGTCCAACCAAATTAGATCGTCCAACCCCCTCTTCGACCTTCCTCCTCCTCTCCAATCATGACCCCTCTCCTCCTCGGCCTTACACAGACACACATTGTGTCGCCGACGCCCTCTGCCCCTCCAGTCGCGTCCTCGGCCTCACATAGTTGCTGACGCTATCGTGCTCTGCCCATCAAAGTCGACGTTGTCTTGGTCTCGTGATTTATTCTTCAGTCTTATTTCCACCCTATAGGTCTTCAATCGGGTAAGTATGCATTGTCCTCCTCCACTTTTAGTTTTTTTCCTGATTGTTCTTTAATTTTTTTTTTTTCATTTTGGGTGATGGGTTTAACTGTAATGGCATGTTATTGGAGGTGTGCTTTGTCCTTTGTCTTTATTTGTATGAACTTGATAGAATATGCAAAACTCTAAATTTATGGTTACACATAGGTAGTTGGCATTGGTTGAGTTATTAGAGGCATTATGAACTTGTATTGATGAAATTGATAGATTAAATTGTTGATATTATATTAAATAGCTTCAGTTAGTTTTGTTTAAATTAAGTTGAATTGAGTTGTTGTTAAAATTTTTGGATGTCTTATTTTTAAGGGAAAATGCTACTGAAATTCTTAAAAAATGAGTAAGGTAACCTCTTCCTTCACCCATATTCACATGTCATAATGACAATTGTTCTAAACTTGAATATTGTTGAAAATGGATTAGGTGGTAATAAAATAGATCTTAGTTAGATGAATGTATTGAGAACTAGTAAAGAATATGAGAATAAGGTGGAATAGTATATTGACCTTGCTAAAATGAATGCGCCTAGTAAAAATGAGAAATATTTTTGTCCTTATGTCTAGTGTTTAAATGAGAATCGAAAGAATATTAATGATATAAGAGATCACTTACTTATATGATATAAGGATATTGATGATATAAGAGATAACTTACTTATAAATTTGTTAATGGGAGCGTCCCAAAATACTTCCTCTGATCCATAACTTGAGTGTTTATTTTGATTAGTAGTAGAAGCTATTTTTTTAACGTGATTTATAGTGTACGAGATAAATATGTGAGAAGAGTTTTGTTTCGACTTATGTGAACCTGTTTTTCCAACGCTAATTCAAACAAGTCTTTAGTCGCTTATAGAAGAATGACTTGGTCTACCATACAAGTCACTTAGAGGGCAATTAATGTTTTTTTTGTTGTTGTCAATTTTGCACCTGTAATTAATGTTTAAATATGATTCATTGTATTTCTCTCTCATTCAAAACTTCATTTAATATGGGTAAAGTTGTATTTTTTTCTTTGTTTAGGACAAATTTAATATGATAACTATCATTTCTTGATTATTTAAAATAACTTATATTGTAGAACGAAGGGAGAATAAGCTTCATTTTGGGTCTACCTAGACATTTATTGTGTTTTTTTTTTACCTTTTTCCAACTTTATCTTTTGCTGAATGTATTTATTGCATTTATTCTTTCTTACTTATCCTCTTTACACATAAGAGCATATTTGAAAAAATAATACATGTTCATGGTCTCTGACTAATTTTAATTTTTTTTAGTAACACAAATTAGTTATTTGAAACTTATAATAAAGGATAGAGAGAGTATGTAGTTAAGTAATTAAATATGACTTAAGTTGATAAAATTTTTAATTTCACCTTTGTTAAAATTTTCTCCTTCTCTATATTCACAGATCATTTTCTCATCTTCTTCTCTTTCAAAAGAGAATTAAATAAGAGTAAAATTGAAAAACAGATATTAAAAATTTCTCAGTGGACTTATATTTAGGATGAAAAATTTCTTCTACAAATGGACTTACGTATAATAAGAATCAAAGTGATATATACATGAAATGAAGAAAGCAAACAATAATATTTATAATTTATGAATAGCACAAGTTAATTAGTACAAGGTTTATTTTACATGAAAATATATATTGATATTGTTATGTTCCACGTTGACTAGGAAGGAGAATGAAAGATGCCTTATAAAGATTTGAATATACTTTCCCTAATTCTTGTTACTTATTTTTTAAAATTAGTTTAGTACTATTATTTAGGAAATAGGGGTATCAAATCAAAAACTATATTCTTGCGGAGCTGAATCAAGATAATTTTCCTGACTTGGGAAAGAGGCAAAGGAGTACACGACTGGTAGGAGAGAATGAAAAATTGTTTCGGTGGCATTCATGTAAAATAACATGGTTTGAAAAGTCACCCAAATCCATTTTTCAAAGAAAAGAGTGACATATATTAGAGGAAGATAGTATGTACACTATACTTAAAAAAAAAAAAAATCATTTTTAAATTTTTTATTCAGCTTACTAACGCTTTCTAGGCTTCAATTTGTCATGAATCACATATTAAATTATATCAAGATCAATAAAATCCTGTGAAAAACAAAACCCAAAACTCAAGACTCTTTAGTGATTTGAGTTCACACATTTAGTGGTGACAATGCGTTAAATAGGATTGTCTTTAAGTATGATTCATCTGGACATAATACATTTAGATACTAGCTTCACAAAATCAACTTTACAAGTTCAATATGAAATATTGTGAAATCAACCCAAAAATAATTAGACTCCTTGATTCAGAAATTCTGCTCAGCTTCATCGGAACTCAATTGCACAGCTTGGTAAGCCTTTACGCGTTACTTGCATTTGATTGTTGATCTCTGCTTGCTTCTCTAAATCAGCTGACAAGCTCTCCCCACAGAATATCTTCATTCTCCTCAAAATGGTTGCATTCTTTAACAGAAAGATAAGAAATTGCGTCTCAGCTACCCTGCCCCGAAAATCCGTTATCCTAACCAATTTCAGGCTATACTTTATACAATGAGGCACTGGGCGCAATGTCCAGACTTCACCATCTGAGCAGAAATCTTGGTCGAATCCCTGAAAAATAGAACCAACAAACATGTGCATGAACAGAAATAATACTATTGCTAGGCTTGAAACAGATCAAATGCTTGTAGTGTCTAATGATAAAGGAAGTACATCAACAATGTCAAGAACTTCCAGCTTAGGAGACTTCTCAAGAATGTCCATCAGTGCTTTGCCAGTGAAGTCATACATTTCTTGATCAACACCAAGATGAGTCAAATTGTGGAATGTAGGAAGGCGGGAAAGGAGATTTTCTACATGGGAAAGAGTCTACAAAATAAAATAAAGACAATTGATTATTGTCACACATAGGAAACTTGTAACATATCATTGGATAGCCGAGTTAAAGAAATAGATATTGTCTGTAGCTATCATATGAACATTACAAGTGAATGGAGGGGGAGTGGTAGACATACTGAAAGAGCATCTTTCGAGAGTACGAGAGACTTGACATGAAGTATTCCACTAAGAAGTCTTATTGCCCGAGGAATAGTATATTGTTCCAAGGATGAACCGAAATTGCTATCTGAGACATCAATATACGCATCAGCTAAGGAGGTTAAGCCAACTGGGATAAGTTCTATGATCAAATCGTAATTGTAACTTAAAGATCTGAGATTCACAGCATCAATTGTAACTTTACAATTGAGCATACTGTCTGGAAAACTGTCGTTCTCAATGATTAAGGTTGTCAATGTTGGAATCTTTATGCTGACATTCTGGACATTCTTCCAGCCACAATTTTCCAAGGTCAGCTTTTGGAGGACTGGGCAGCCAGAGAAAAGTTGTTGGACGGATGTTTCGTCCACAAAGGTCATGAGTTGAAGTGTCAAAGTCTTCAAGCATGGGAAATGGACGCAACCAGCGACTTCTAAGCATGGAAGTTCCAGATTCATCACATTCAATGATTTGAGGACTGTCAAGTAATTGGCTAACAGAAAGGGAGATCTAAGATTTAAGGACAGCTCCAGCTCCTGAATTTTATGCTTTAGGAGCAAAGTTATGATCCAACAATAAACTTTGTCTACATAAACATCTTCATAAGCCTGTAAACTAAACCTTTTTATAAATTTAGCCTTTTCAAGTATTGTGTCTACCTGATTGAAAAGATGAATTATCTGCTTGTGCCTATCTTCAACTTTCATATTAAAGTCAGATAAGTAGGTCCATAAGAACTTCCACCTTCTTGCTAATAAGGAGGTTCGAATGGCATCTCTAGTTGAGAGAAAAGAAAGAATGTGATGAAGAAGGCTATCAGGTAATTCGCTGATCACATCTTTTTTGTCAATCACGTCATGTCTGTAACGCTTACTGGAATTAGGTGACGAGACTAAATTGTTCATGATTCCTTAGCTACTGTTACCACCCCTGAGAAAACATATATATGTGAGTATGATACATTAAATCGATGAATGGCATAAAAGGGCAACAGCTGAATAGAAGTAATGAGAAGCTAGCTTCCCCTTAATGGACAAAATAAAAATCTGGCTTTAGGATTGATGGTAATCAGATACATTTATAAATTATAACGCATTGGCAATTACATGTACATCAAGGTATTTATTACAAGCACAAATCCTTCCAGACACGTGCCTGAAACTCCATCATAAAAAAATTAAGCATCATTAGATTCAGAACCCAAATGTTAAGGAAGGTCGAGGTCATGACTTTCACTACAAATTTTCATCTCCAAAAATTTCATGCAAAATAGGAGTTAGATGATCCAAGTACAAAGGTTATTATATTAGGACCCTGAATCATAATGAAGAGGTAAAACTCCATCAGAACCCCCCCCCCCGCCCTTCTTATTTGTATTATTAAAATATAATCAACAAGAGGAATTAAGAAAAGGGGGGAGGAAGAAGAAATACTAGTACATCAATGCAAGAAATCACACCGTTTGGATAACGAACAAAACGTACCTCGCCATTTGATATTAAGAACGTGCATACTAATTACTGTAACACTCAAGCGTTGAACGAAGATTTTGTGAAGCGCGCTAAACATTTCTACGAACTAAGCAAAGAAATAATTGAATATTTCGAATCAAACAGAGGGAAAATGCTACGAACCTGAGAGAGTAGCGATGGAAGAGGCAGAGCGAGAATACCAATTAGGATTCGGGAAGGCGAAAAGGGAGGGAAAGAGAGAGGGAAAAGGCGGTAAATACCATTGGCACCATATTAATCTGTTCTTGGGCTGGACCCATAACCAGTTGATTGTTCTCTATAGCCCTTTAACCTTTTTTTTTTTATGTAACAAAAAAACTCTTTTTTTCCCTCGAGATGTGTATGGATTATTTATTATTATTATTATTTTAAGGTGGTGTTCACTATTCAAGATGGTTAAGAGCTGGTAGTAAGGTGGATCGAGATCAAAGGACACTATCGGGTTTAGGCGAAAAAATTACTAAGGTCAAGCTTGGGATTTAGACCTTCAAATAGCAAATGGGTTTAAAAGGGTCAGCAATAATGGGCTGATGGTTAGCTCATTTAGACCATTTTTTGTTGTTATTATTAATATTTTTTCACAATTAATTGATGATTCTGAAAATAAGCATTGGGGCCAACAAATAGCATGGATGTTGAGGGTTGAGCTTTGCCAACAAGATCATTTTTTTTTGGGAAATTAATTAAGCTTTGTGAATGTAGAAAAACTCTGTTAAGAGACTCTCCTACCATAACTAGATGCGCAATACAGATCAGATCCGGATTAGTCGGGGCTAAACTTTGAATACCGGATAGACAACCAAAAAGAAGAAGAAGAAGAAGAAGATCATTTTTGCATAATTCAAATTTATAGATCCAGCTCTTTTTGTCTTACCAACTTTTAACTTGATTATCATATGGAAGGTTCTGAAACCCAGACTGGTCACTAAACTGATTGAAAACTTTTTGAAAATTGATTTTTGAAAATAATAATAATATTGAACCTGATTGATGCCCGAACTGGACCGCTTTTCCAGTTTTCGATCCAGTTCGGGCTGTCCAATCCAGTTTTAGAACCTAGATTATACTCCCTTTGGTCCTTATTATAAGGTACCAACTAACAATTCTCATAAACGAATAAAAACAATTAAAGTCAATAAAGTTGTCTTAAAATTTAAATAACTTCCAATATTACCTCTACTAATTACACTAAACTCTAATATTATATTAATTATCACTCTCACTTACTACATTTATTAATTATAGGCATTACATGAAAAAAAATAATTAATGTGCTTTGGAAACAAGCAAGTGCCTTATAAAAATGATCAAATACATTTGCTAGTTGGTGTCTTATAATAAAGACAAGATGGAGTATGTATTTCTCTAGTGTAAGACTTTTATTTGTTGGGGAAAAATAAGAGATTTAAAAAAAATAAAAAATCCTTGGCCGTCAGGACTCAGGACTGATATTAATAAGAATTTGTTGCAAAATGTGATCAGATTTACCCACACACATATATAGCTGCCCATACCTGGAAACATATGTTTGATCACAAAACTCACGCATTAGGTATCCATGTAATTATAAATTAACGAGTGTTCAGGATATCATTATTTTTTTGGGTCCAAATTTAGTCAACCAACGTTACGATTATAAAATTGCATGGAAATGACGAAATCAGAAGCAACTTGTAGCTAGCTAGTTCGATGAATCACAACTAGCTAGTATACTGCTTTATTTAACATAAAAATCTCAAACGATACACACATACACACGTAGCAGTACATCCATCATATTGAAACAACATATATAAAAATAAACAAATACATAAACATAATGTGGTCTCTAACAATCATATAGATACATATAGACACAGAGGATAATAGAGAAGAGAAGTGGAGAGGATTAAGGAGTGGTTGGAGCAGGAGAAGGACCAGAAGTAGAGAAAGGCCTCTTAACGTCGATACTGAACTTCTGGCCTTTTTCACAGTTTTCGTCGATGGTGCAGATGTAGTAGTGAGGTCCGGGAATGACCAGAATAAATGTAAACCCCGTCATGTTGCCGGAGAAGACGTTGATGTTGGTGGTGCAGTTGTTGTAATCCTCCTTTTGTACCTCAGCCACGTTCTGATTTCCAGTCCAGTTGAACACTAATCCATTCACCACAAAACACATGAAAAAAATTGTAAACACACACACACACGTTTCAGAATCAAAATGTTGTAAATATATAACACTCGGTTAATTTCTTTTTTTTTTTTTTTTAAGATAAAGGAAACTAGATGAGTGATATAAATTAGTTCGAAGAAAAAATGAAAAATATAAATACTTTAAATGAATTTGATTAGCTTCGTAGATCTCCCAAAAATGAACTGATATGAGGTAATATACAAACATGAAGCATATATATATACCGAGTTGATCTCCGAGGACGAAGGTCTTGTTAGAAGCCCAGTCGGAATAGAAGGTTTGATTGGGAGGGATGCCCCATCCAAAGTTGCCGCCGACAGTGTATCGTGTTGCCTCCGACGACGCTGCGAATGATAAACACAACACCACCATCAGCAACCCTATCAAACCCATCTGCTTCCCCATTATATTGTTATTGTTTCAATTCAATCTCTCACTCTCTCTCTTGTTTAATTTTTGCTGCTTCAAGACCATGAGATTGTGAGCTTGCAGCCAACGATATATATAGAGAGAGGGATTAGGACGCATCCTCCTCATCTTCTCATTGGGCATTTGAATTGTCAATGACATGATGATGTAACATTTCGAACGAGTTCATGCTCTGTCTTCCCCCCCCCCCCCAAAAAAAAAGTTTTAGGAAGAATCACTGAAACTCCCCCCATTAAAAAAAAAAAAAATTGACACGAAAAGTTTAGGTAAGTTGAATCCAAGAACACATTAGCATCCTCAAATCGATAGCATAAGGATTTAAACTCGCAAATTTATGAATTATGAGTCAACTCTTTACCAATTAAATCAACACTTGTTGGCTCCTCGATACAAAACTTATTATCCATTAGTGCTTAAAATCAATTTAAGGACTTAAGTACAACATCTTCTTAGCATGCATGTGAACTCTTCTTTAAATATGTATAACTTTTTTTTTAACCATGTGGAAGAATTGAACCCCGCTCAAGGACGTAAATGGTTTGGTATACCTTCGAATTGGGACAATAAATCTTATAATACATTGGAGATTTTTCAACAATTTCGCTTAAGCTTTTATGCCTATTTGGTAATTCGTAATTGAGTGCAATATTTTCGAATTACTACATCTAATTTTAAATATAAGACTTAGTTAATTTTTTTTATGTAAGATTAATTAGGAGGCTAATTAAATTAATTTAAAGTATTTATATTTATTTAATCATACATAATATATTATATGATTAAATAACTTAATTAGCTTCCCCAATTTTTTTTAAAAAAGAACTCAATTATATTTTATATTTAAAACCATAGGTAATATATTATTCTTATTACGTGGTGGAAGATGGCATTAAGCCATTGTGATTGGATTCAAGGACGGACCTAGGGAGGGCTAGGGGTGGCCCTCACCCCTAAAATTATAGAATAAAACCCAAATTTTTAGGCAATTATATTTCAGCATTATAAAACTTTCAATTTTTTCATTTTAGTCCCCATTAAAAGTTTCTTGGAGGGACTAAAATGAAAATATTGAAATATTTATAGGGTCAAATGTAATTTCATAAACACCTAGACTTTATTCTGTAATTTTCGCCTCCTCAATTTCAATTCCAAATTCCGCCCCTGATCGGATTGTTAATTCTTCTATAATTCTAGAAGTAGAAGACCACCTTCTTTATTCTAATTTTTCTAATTTGGGAAGAGCAACCGACTATTTCATTTCACGAGACTCAATCAACACATTGCTTTCATGAAAATGTATTTTGAGTTTATATATAAAAATCACTGCTCTATTCATTTGTCATTTGTTCTCTTTTTATTTGAAGTTATTAGACGCGTGTAGAGAGATGAATATGACTTAACAATAAAAATGAAAACAGCTTGAGTTGAATTGCATATTAATTAATCCAAAGCAGTTTGAACTTAAATTCTATATTCAATGTTGTGGGTTTGTGCGTTTCGTTTTCAATTTATAAAAAATATCAGTTTTAAAATGAAAAATCAGAAATTTTTTATATTAATGTATGATTTAGTATCTGCTTGAATTTGGGTATGCCACGTTAATTCTTACTCCCTCCGAGTACGGGTGGAAACAGGCTAGGCCAGGCCCTTAACAGTCCGGGCATTAGGAAGAAAGTGGCCTAAGCTCGGCTCGTGGACTGTAATGTGCCTATTTTGGACTGAGCCTGGCCTGTGGCCTGTTAAGGCCTGTTTTTTTTTTAAAAAAAAAAAAATCTTGTGATCAGGCTAACAATGTAAAACAATCCTGCTTTTTTTTTTTCTAAGGATCAGATCGAAGAAACACAGCGAAAAACAAAAATTCCAATCTCTTTACTCCAATCTAGAAGGGAAAATTCCAATCTCTTTACTCCAATCTAGAAGGGAAAATTCCAATCTCTATTGGAAATCTCTACAACCTAATAAGAATGTTCATTTCAAATAAGATGTGCAATCAACAAATTTCTGAAATTTTACAAGTTCTTTTTGCAAATGTGATCAACGCGAGTTAGAGGTCTTGCACCTTACAGGTTTTCAATTACCTGCCTATTTAACAGATCAAATTGGGCACTTCAAAAATCTTGCTAAACTTTATCTCTCTGGCAACAATATCCAGGATGCTATCCCGAGATCTTTAAAGCATTTTAAAGAAAAAGAAATCGGTACCTTACCTCTTTACTCCATATGATGATGTAGATTTGGCCGACGGTGGGTGACAGTGAACAGGACCACGAGGGGCGACGGTGATGAGGACTTAGAAGAGCACGATGGGTCGATGGCTGAAGAGGACCACCGTGGCAACGGTTGAATGAAGAAGATGGGAACGAAGGAGATGAGTTGAACGCCGCTTTGCCGGAAGAAGCACGACTATCACGAGTAATCACCAGTGGTACAAGAACGACAAGATGTGTGAAAGGAGAGAATGGCCGGCAGCGGCGCCGATAAGGGTGGGGTTGACGACTCAGCGGCATCAGAAGATTTAGGGCAAGCACGATGAAGCACAGAAGTTGGGATTTTTTTTTTTAATTGTCTTGGCTCAGTTGGCTGTTTTGCTATATATCTGAACATAAAAAATTAAAAAAAAAAAATTACTATTTTGCCCTTCCCTTAACAGGCCGGCCTGATAGGCTTTACAGGCCTATTGTAAGGCCTAGGCCTGGCCTGTTTAGATAAACAGGCCTTAAAAAAGGCCTAGGCCTGGCCTGTTAGCCTGACATGAAGGAGAAGTACCCAGAGTTCATGTCCCGAAGTTTAGTTAGTATAGATTAAATTTCGAGGCGAAATTTTGTGTAAGGGGGGGGAGAAATGTAATACCCGGATATTTATCTGGAATATTATAAATAAAAGTTGGATATTTCGATAAGTGAAATTTCAATCTCCGGTCTTGTATAATTATAGTCTATTTTCTAAGTAGAATTTCGTAGGAAATCAGGGAAATTAAGGGCCAAAGTGCCAAGATGACCAAAATGCTCCTAAGGGACATAAATAACTTAGAAAATTTATGAAAAATCCTAAAAGACAGTAAAATGACCAAGTGAGATAGGAGAGTATATAATCTCTAATTATTGTAATTTTATAAATTATGAAATTGGAGAAATTGTTGGAAAATACTCAAAAAGAAGTGAAATGACCATAATACCCTTGTAATTATGGAATAATGCAAGAGGCATGAAAATACTAATGTTAATACAAGTGTATGAAGGTAATAAGGCATAGTAATTAAGAAAATTATCAACAAGTGATAATGAAGTAATTAGGTAATATTGGACTAATTACTTAAGCATAGGCAAATGAAATTCAGTAATAATTATGTGAAGCTCAAAAATTAGTGGAAATTAGTGGAATATTAGTAAAAATGTATTTACTAATTAATTGGAAATTTCTATGAAAAATAATGGAGTTTAGGTAATTTTAAGCCTAAATACAAGAATGGACCAATTAGATAATTTTGTGGAAATTTTTGGAAAAATTAAATAAATAAATCATTAAATAATTAATTAAATAAAAATAAATATTTATTAAAATAATTAAAGGGCCAGCCGAAATTTTGGGCCAAATAAAAAGAAAAAAAAATGAAAAATGAAATAGAACACAAGTTGGCAACTTGACATATTATAATAATAATATAATTAATTAAAGTAAAAATTGTGAATAGTAATTTAAAATTAGGAAACGGATCCTATCTAGAGATCTAGGAATAGGAATCCCAAGGTCAAGGTAAAATATTGATCGGTGAGTTTTTACCTTTAAGTGACCTCTTACGGACGCGTTCGGACACGTTTTTCGAGAAAACTTCAACCGGACGGTTGGAGGCCTATATGGAATCAAAATTTAGGTTAAATTGGACATTTCTACTAAGTGAGAACTTGTCTTCAAAGTTTTAAATCCATAATTTTGAGATTTCTCCAAAATTTCGCGAATCGGGTACCGAACGGGAAATACGGGTGGACTGGCCATAAAGTGAGGTGAGTCATCACTTCTTGGCCAATCCTTGGCTGCCAAACAGCCCAAAGATGTCGACCAAGAGTGTGTGAGGTGGAGTTTTGACTTCTTGAACAAGTTGCAATTAAAGGGTTATTACAACTTTGATTTTCCAAACAAATCCTTAAATTTGCCAAACAAGTCCCTTGTTTTTACCTATAAATACCCCTTCAACTCTTGAGAAATTTCACACCATTCCCTTTCTTGCTCTTGGCCGAAAAAGCTAGAGAGAGAAAGAAGAGAGCAGTGCTCTGGAAATCTTGCAGCGAAGCCCTGTAGAATTATCCGGAAATCTTCAACGGGTAAGTCTTTTAGCCTTTAGTCTTTAGTTCGGTAGTTAGTAGAATTGTTAGTTAGATTTAGGAAGTAGGGGACGAGATTCCTATTCTTGTTTTAAGCCTTGTTTGCGTTGAAAAAATATGCAGAGGTGTAAACATAGTAGGGATCGAGTCGCTGAAAAGTTGTAGTTTTTATAGCTCTTTCAAAAATAGGGGTAGTAATGTTAGAATAGCCTTTAAATTTCGAGTATGATTGGGTATCATATGGGAGGGCTATTTTAGTCATTATTTTCGAAAATCATAGTTGCGTCGCCTGAGATTCAATACGATGAATTGAATCTCAGCTGTAGCTTCAGGGTCAGGAGGACCACAGTTCGGGGATCGAGGCAAGTACCCGGAGTAGGCGTGCAGCTGAAGACTATCCGAATCTTTATCGCTTTACGTATTCCTTTTCACCTTCTGTTTCTTTCTGTTGTTTCCTTCTGTTTCTTTCTGTTGTTTCCTTTCTAAACCATAGGATTACTGTAATCATTACAATGTTACACAATGGTTGATATTTTGGCTAAGAATCCAATTACTCTTTCGCTCTATTGCTCTACTCTGATTGTTTGTTTAAAAAAAAAAAATTTCCGCATTTCAAACTTGGGATGTTACAAGAAGTATCAAGTTATCTAGCCTCGTTTTAATCTATATATGTTATTATAGTTATCGTTAGAGTCTGTGTGTTGCTTGCCCCTTCATCAATTTCATCTTTTGTTTGATTCCTTGGTCGCAAGCCAAACGAAGAGATATAAACTATTTTCTACACGTAAGTTAATTTATTTGTGAATCGTTGGATTTTAACTTGAATAAATTGTTTTAATGTCTTCTGATTTTCATTAGTGCACTCAAAACATATTATTTAATGGGTGGGAAGTGCGAAGGTAAATGTGGTTCCATGAAGTGGTTCAAACCGAAAGTAAGTTATTTAAATTCAAGTTTTTTTTATAGACAATCACTTTATATATGCCTTTATTTATTTTTACCATTTGCTTTTGATGTATAGTGCCTTCGGCAACCAGGAAAAACTGAGTATGGATACTTTGTTTTACTTTATATATATAACATTAGTGTTAGTGAACTTACTACAAATTTTGAACAGTTGATCATTTATTGATTCTCAAAATATTTTCATTTTTCTTCTTGTAATTCAATTTCTAGTTATTTCATTAAATTGATTGATTTATATTAATTTATTTTTCAATTTTTACGCAGATTTTTGGTAATGAAGTTGCCTACATAATCGAAAACATTAATTTGATCTGAGACCTTTTGACATGACATCTTCGACAACAAATAGATGGTGTATAGAGATAAAAGGTTTCTTTTACATAGTGTAGTGGTTTAGAGAACCTATGGACACTTGATTATATTTGTTTAAGTTGATCCATGCTTAGTTTTGGAACACGTACTTGATTATATTTATGAACCAATGGATGTATATATACACGACATAATAATTATCCTCATTGACTTAGTTTTCTTTATTATCTTTTCTATGAAAAAAAAATTGATTGTTTTTTAAAATCTATGGGTAGAAAAGATGAATTACATGTTAAAAAAACAAAAAGACTTCCAATGTCTGTTTTGAATAAAACTTTCATTGTAAAAGGCTTTCAATGACTGTTTTCATGTAAAAGGCTTACAACTTTACAACGACTGTTTTGAAAACAATTCTTGTAAAAGGCTTACAACAACTGTTTTAAAAACAGTCTAAAAACCAACATTGTATATAACAGACTTACAACGACTATTTTTTAAAACCGTCGTTGTAAGCAGTGTTGTCAAAAACTAGTGTAAAAAACGTATGTTTTTATGTTTTTACTAGGGCTTTACGTGTAGAAACTTAAGTAAAAACTATCCTAAGCAAAAACGGATAGAAACGCAGTGCAGAAACGTAAACTTTGGTAAAAACGTGTGTTCTTATAGTGTCCACCATTTCTACTTTAAACCGAAAAAAAGAAAAGGATGAAAACTTGAAACCCTATTCCTATTTCGGCATTTCCATCATGAGCGGTTGAGCGGCTGGAGTCTACTCTGGACTGTCTTGCGCCCTTGCCTCCTTGACCTTGAGAGTTGAGACCTACCCTTGACTGACCCTTACTAGTTACCATCATCATCCATCGGACCCAAACCATCGATGTCGTCGGCGTTGCGGCATCGCCATTGAGAGGTGAGGCCGTGAGAGGCATCAGACCCAAAATCGTCATGCTCGCTCCTCTGCTCGGACCCAAAATCGTCGCGCTCGCTGCTCTACTCGGACCCAAGTACATTATTTCTCACTTTCTTTCAGTTTCAAGTATTTCCTCTTCTCAGCAGGTTCTGATTTCTACGTTTGACAAATAGGTTGAAAACGTGCTCTTGCTTGTGCTCTCACCACTGCTTGTGCTTTAGTAAAATTTGAGAATAATGTATAGGAATTAGGATAAATGTCACCTAGATAAATCTTCGACAAGGCTGAAACCATTCTGTTTCTTGTGCTTTAGCTAGCTGTTTCTATTTTCGACAATTAGGCTCCGATTTGTATCTAGGATAAACCTTGCTTTAGCTGTTGACAATGTTTTAGCTGTGTATCTGGTATAAACTTGTGTTTTTTGTGCTCTGATTTGTATCTGGTATAAACCCTGTTGCTTGTGCTGAAAGCCTGAAACCGTGTTGTGTTGTAGGTTGTAGTTGATCTTGCTAAATTTAATTATCGTGTAATATTGTGTGATGTCCAGGTTTTCTGAATAAATGATATTATTGTTGCTTTGTGGCTTTTCTGGTTCATACTGAAGCAATATTTGGCTGACTCTGGCTGTAATATTATATAATTATTTTGATGTTGTTGGACTTATGTTTTATATATTTATATGATTTGTATGTTATATCTTTTAAATATGAAGTTTTTCATTGAGAAGTGTTTTATGATTTTTTTTTCATTCAATTTTAAGTAGTGATTTACTGATTTATGATTTTTTTCCCATATATATATATATATAATTTTGAGCTCTGACATAAAGTAATAGAAAATAGAAACTTTACGTGTCGTTTCTCCGATTTACGTTTCTACCACCCCCTTTCGTGTTTACATAGAAACTCGTTTTTGACAACATTAGTTGCAAGTCACTTACAACGACGGTTTTGAAATAGACGTCTATTTTGAAACTTTCAATGACACAAGTTCCACATAATTCGACATAAGTGAACAGAACTACAATTTATTAAGTTAATTTGTTTATGTCAGATATGATCAGAATTAATGGTTAATTTCTTCAATGAGTTGCCATACTTCTCAGAAACGTCTTTGTTATATTTTATATTCGGAGGAACCGGCGTACACCTGTAAAGTCTTACAACAACAAATATTTTAATAATAATAATAATAATATTATTATTATTAATTACAATTACTTGGGCAATAATTCGACCATATATTCTTCTGGGGAGAATATTCAATAGAGGGATACGTAAAGAACTCACAAATTCAAACTTTTGGTATTTTCTTAAAAAGAAAATTCAATCCAAGGATGTGAAATGAATCTTCCATTTTTTTTTATTCTTACATTTCTAAGAAATGGTATTATATTGCCAAGTGGAAAGAACGATATGTATCTACAGAGAAGAAGATATATTTAAAAGTAGAAAGGAGGAACAAGGTTGAAAGAGGGGAAAAAAAATGATAAGACGATCGAACTTTTGTTTCATCACTTTGAATCCCATGACCAAATAACTTCAAACCTTGCTTAGAGGCCACCAGTCAAAGAAGAAGAAGAAGAAAAACATCTTGCCTAGAGGAACAGGTATAAAACTTCATGAATTAACTTATCATTATCAACACATTAGCTCTCTCTAGTCATCATCCAAAAACACGGAAATGAAGATTATTAAAACTCAACAACCCAAAAAATAAAACGCTTCCATTAAATAAAGACTTTCATCAATCAAGATTATTAAACGGTAATTCATTCATCAATATATATATATATATATTGCCGTTGCCAACAAATTAATATAGATTTTTGTTATTTTTATAGTTTGTCGATTGATGTGACTTCTATGCTGCGTTACTTTAATTATTCAATAATTAAGAAAATTTCTATTGCTGACGGGCATGATCTTCTTTAATTTTAAATTTTGTAACTGAGGAACATTAGAGCGGACACCACCAATAATCTTCCAATGAAATAATATTAAATATGTGGAATTTTAAGGAAGATAACTATGATATTTTAGAAAATACGTGTCATATGAACTACCTTAACTAGTTTTCTTACTCTAATTAAATTAGGTAAATATATCTTATATTAAGGATTAAATGGAGTATATTAAAAGAGTTTAAAACTATATCTACCAAAAAAATTTGAAACTAGATACTTTCTCACGTTTACACACTCGCGATGGCTTGTATTAACATAGCCGTTTACTTATTAATTAACTCATTCATCAATGTATATCTAGATTTTTAATCCGCGTCATCTATTTATGTTTATTTTATTACTGCTATGAATTGTATATTCAGAATATCATAATGATATTTTATCAAATAAGTAAATTTAATATCATATTAATTGGAAAGAGAGAAAAAAAAGAAGAAGTAATTTTTGTCACCATTGTGTGTATTCCATATAATTTTTCTTCCATTTGTTTTTTTGACAAATGCGTTATTGCGATAGCTTTTTTTTTCCCCATGAAATAAAAAGGCTGATATTGACACAGAGACTTTGCTCTGTTCATATATGTGATTGCATCAAGGGTCTGGAAGTTCCACATGATCGTGGGGAAAAAAAGACACTACTACCAAAAATTCTTTTAATGGCATTAATTAATGTCCCTTTTTTTCAAAAAAAAAAAAAAAAGAAGTTAAAAAAGAAGCGGTAATATTTTTGAAAATTTGACTTATTTTTCAACGACTGTTTTTAAATAATTAATCGTTGAAAATTTAACTCAACAAGCAGCAAACAAGTTTGGCAAGAAAAAATCGAAGTGGAAACTAGTGATCATGGTGTGCTTTGGCAAACACACCATCTCTCTAGGAAATTGCAAATAGTGGAGGAACCAGAAATTTTTTTAGTCTAGACCAAAAAATAAACATATTAAACTATTTATTAAATAGTATCACATAATATTAAAAATACAAATAAATAATAACTGACAATTATAAATCAAAACAAGATATAAGATGAAACTAACATTTTCAATAGGTATCTCAAACAATAATTTTACTTTCCTCTCACAGCCCAATAAGTAATGAACCAAACATTGTTCTTATAGAAAAAATAAGAGATTAGATAGGGTCAAATTATTGGCCATAATAAAATATCATATAATAAATACATATATATTAACAAATTTTAAAATGTCAGTTGGGGGTCACAAATTTTAAAATGTCAGTTGGGGTCAGCTAGGAGCGTTCCGCCACTGATTGCAAAGGAATACTAACGCCGGCACAGGGTGATAAGGCCAAAGTAAATGCAATAACGGGAGCCAGAGGCGCCAGATACACCATAGTGAACAAGAGAAGGGTCCAGACGGCGACGTTGAGCAAGGGCCGCAAGGGTTGCCGGAAAACCAAATGAAAGGGAAAGAAGTACATGAGGATGGAGCGATGGTGAAGAATTGAGAAGGAAGGAGGGGAATATGTGATGTTTGTGAGTGGGGTGGGGGAAGACGGAGAAGGTGGAGGCACGTTGTTCAACTCAGTTTGATCTCACTAGTGTAAGACCTATATTTGCTGGGGGAAAAGCACATGATTTTTTTTTTTTTTTTTAAGTCCTTGGCCGTCATGACTGACATTTATAAGAATTTTTTGCAAAATGTGATCAGATTTACACACACACATATAGCTTCCCATACCTGGTAACACATGTTTGATCACAAAACTCACGCATTAGGCATCCATGTAATTATAAATTAACGAGTGTTCATATCATTATTTTTTGGGGTCCAAATTTAGTCAACCAACGTAACGATTATAAAATTGCAGGGAAATTAAATGACGAAATCAGAAGCAACTTGTGGCTAGTTCGATGAATCACAACCAGTATACTGCTTTATTTAACATAAAAATCTCAAACGATGCATACACATGCACACGTAGCAGTAGTACACCCATCATATCGAAACAACATATATATAAAAATAAAAAATACATAAACATAATGTGGTCTCTAACAATCATATAGATACATATGAGACACAGAGTATAATAGAGAAGAGAAGTGGAGAGGATTAAGGAGTGGTTGGAGTAGGAGAAGGAGCATAAGTAGAGAAAGGCCACTTAACGTCGATACTGAACTTCTGGCCTCTTTCACAGTTGTCGTCGATGGTGCAGATGTAGTAGTGAGGTCCGGGAATGACGAGAGTAAATGTAAACACCGTCATGTTGGGGCTGCCGGTGAAGATGATGGTGTTGGGGGTGGTGCAGTTGTTGTAGTCCTCCTTTCGTACTTCAGCCACGTTCTGATTTCCAGTCCAGTTGAACACTGATCCATTCACCACAAAACACAAGAGAAAAGTTGTGAACATATATCCAATGTTTCAGAATCAAAATGTTGTAAATATATATACACACTACCTCCATCTTAAAAATAAGACTCGGTTAACCTTTTTTTTTTAGATTAAGGAAGATAAATAAGTTATATGATTAAATTATATATCAGTTTATATACATACAAATTAGTTTAAAAAAATTGAAAAATATAAATACATTAAATTAATTTTAGTAGTTTCCTTGATCTCCCAAAAATGAACTGACCGGAGGTAATATGCAAACATAAAGCATATATACTTATATATATTTATATACCGAGTTTGTCTCCAACGATGAAGGTCTTGTCAGAAGCCCAGTCGGAATAGAAGGTTTGATTGGGAGGGATGCCCCATCCAAAGTCGCCGCCGACAATGTATCGTCTTGCCTCCGACGACGCTGCAAATGATAAACACACCACCACCATCAGCAACCCTATCAAACCCATATGCTTCCCCATTATATTGTTATCGTTCCAATTCAATCTCTCTCTCTCTTAATTTTTGCTGCTTCAAGACCACGAGATTGTGAGCTTGCAGCCAACGATATATATAGAGTGATTAGGACGCATCTTCCTCATCTTCTCATTGAGCATTTGAATTGTCAATGATATGATGACGTAACATTTTGAACGGTTCATGCTCTCTTTCTTGTTTTCCTCCCAAAAAAGTTTTAGGAAGAATCACTGAAACTCCCCCCATTATTAAGGGGGAAAAAAAAAAAAAACTCATTAGATCCTCACATAGATAGCATAAGGATTTAAACTCGTAAATTTATGAATTATGATACAAAATTTATTATTCATTAGTGCTTAAAATCAGTGTAATAATGATTTAAGTACAACATCTTCTTAGCATGTGAACTCTTCTTTAAATATGTAAACTTATTTTTAACCATGTGGAAGAATTGAACCCCGCTCAAGGACATACAATGGTTTGGTATACCTTTGAATTGGGACAATAAATCTTATAATATATAGGAGATTTTTCAACAATTTATGCCTATTTGGTAATTCGTAATTGGGTGCAATATTTTTGAATTACTACCTCTGGTCTTAAATAATACAAGACCTAGTTAATTTTTTTAAGGTGAGATTAAGGAGGCTAATTAAATTACTTTAAAATATTTATATTTATCATTTTTTCTTTAAACTAATTTGTTTCATTTATAAACTGATATATAATTTAATCATACATAACATATTATACAATTAAATAATTTAATTAGCTTCTTCAATCTCTAAAAAAAAAAGAACTCAACTAGATTTTATATTTAAAATTGGAGGGTAGTATATTGTTCTTACGTGATGGATGATGGCATTAGGGCATTTTGATCGGATTGTTGATTCTTCAATAATTCTAGAAGTAGAAGACCACCTTCTTTATTCTAATTTTTCTAATTTGGGAAGAGCGACCGACCATTTCATTTCACAAGACTCAATCAACACATTGCTTTCATGAAAATGAATTTTCAGTTTATATATATAAATCACTGCTCTATTCATTTGCCATTTGTTCGCTTTTGATTTGAAGTTATTAGACGTGTTTATAGAGAGATGAATATGACTTAACAATAAAAATGAAAACAGCTTGAGTTGAATTGCATCTAAATTAATCCAAAGCAGTTTGAACTTAAATTCTATATTCAATGGCGTGTGTTTGTGCGTTTTGTTCTCAATTTATCAAAAGCCAATTTGGTAACAGTTAACTATTGTAACAACATTTATACTTTAATTAATTTGGTCCCAGAAAAAACAAAATTAATACTTAGATACATTTTTAAAAATATCAGTTTGATAAAAATTATTTAAAAAGCAACGTATATATATATGATTTATTTTTTTGTTGGAATGTAAGTGAAATGTGAAAAATGTTCAAAAATCTAAAATAACATTTAATTTAAATAGCATTCGAGATTAGCTTTTGCAAACAGATTTTCTGAAAGGAAAAATATTCTAAATAATACAGGGGTTAAATACCATTTTTGCTACGGAAGTATTGGTTAGGGGCATTCAGCACCGATAATTTTTTTTAATATCATTTTTTGCCCCGGAAGTTTACAAAAAGGAGCAAATATGCCCCCGGAAGTTTTTTTAAAGAGCAAATTTGCCTCGGAAGTTTCTTTGAGGAGAAATTTTTTGTAAACTTTCGGGGCAAAAATGATCAATCCAACGGTCAATATCAACGATGGGCAAGATTGCTACATTTGTAAACTTCCGGAACAAAAATGATACCAAAAAAACTTTTGGGTGTTTGGGTGCTCCAAAACCAAAACTTCCGTGGCAAAATTGGTATTTATCCCAATAATACAGTGTGGTTTCCAAATTCGAGGTTGCTTCTCTAAACAGTAACGCAACGCAGATAAATTTTAAGATGTACAAACTTAACATTAGAGAATGATAGTCAAGATTTAGAACCCCGCTTGGTATGCGAAAAATTTGAGGAAGGAAAGGAAGGGAAGGGAATATTTTGAAAGATGAGGGAAGATGAATTGTTTGGTAGAAAGAAAATGGAAGGGTAGTAGTTGATATGAGGTCTTAAACGTCAGACTTTTAAGACCAGACTTTAAAATATGAGGTCTTAAACGTCGGACTTTTAAGACCAGACTTTTAAAATATTAGGTCTTAAAACTCTATTTGTATCACCCAAAAAAAAACAATTAGACTTTTAAGACCGGTTGTGAAAACACATCCGGTCTTAAAAGTACTTTTAAGACCGAATATGAAAAACATCCAGTCTTAAAAGTCCATTCCTTAAAAAAAAGAAGAAGAAGAAGGGATTTTTAAAACCGGATGTAAAAACACATCTGGTCTTAAAAGTACTTTTAAGACCGGATATCAAAAACATCTGGTCTTAAAAGTCCTTTCCTAATTTTTTTTCTTAAAAAAACTGGTAATCAGAAATTTGTCAGGATGAGCAGCATATCAGGGCCATATCCAAGGGCTTCAAGGTAAGTAGTTATAGTCTTGCTCACGGGCGGTGCGCCACAGCTCAGCAAATTTCATAAACAATCCTCTTAATCAATAACCTTCATTTTATGATAACACGAAGAAGCTATCTAAAGAGATTAGTTTAGAGGATTATTGTCTACCATGATATCATGTGCAGGAGGAGGACAGTGTGCTTGAATCATCTCATTTGATACAAATCCAACACCACCATCCCATCCTTCTGGAGGCTTGCCAATCATATCATTTCATCATTCAAGGAAGGCTATCCTGATTCAATGAAGGATGAAAACTTGAGTTCTCTTTGAAATGATATTTCAAATTAGAAACTAACCTGATTTAGGACATAGTATACTTTGAAACAACCAGAATAATTAGAGCAAGATGGTCCAGTTTTTCCTGCATATATTTAAATATGCATATTACTATAAAAACAAGTGTTAAGATTTATTCATTGGCTGAAAAAAAAGAGGAATGCTTGTTACCTTTACAAGAATTACAAACCTGGAGAAGCTAGAACCAAAACAAGAGACCATAAGAGCAAAGGACGCGAGAGCAATTTTCGCAGCGTTAGAAAATTTGTGAGTGAGGTTTTTGAGATGAGTTAAGACGCGGTTGAAGAGAGTGTGAGACGAGATTTACAAGGTCGAAGAGAGGTTCAGAGAGAAATTCAATTTTCGGCGTGGAAAAATAGAAGATTCATCTTTTAGACTTTTTAGACCGAACTTTTTAAACATCTGGTCTTAAAAGTAAGACTTTTCTTATATTTACAAAAATGTCATCGGTTATACTTTTAAGACCGAATTTGTAAAATATGAGGTCTTAAAAGTAAAACTTTTAAGAGCTCATATTTTACAAGTCCGGTCTAAAAAGTTCTTTATATATTTACGGAATTGCCACCGGTCATATTTTTTAAACCTCATCCTCTATAATCCAGTCTAAAAAGTTTTTTATATATTTACGGAACTGTCATTGGTCATACTTTTTACACCTAATGCTCTATAATCCGGTCTAAAAATTTCTTTATATTTACGAAACTGTCACCGATCATACTTTTAAGACCGGAGCCTCAATACTCTGATCTAAATAAGGCGGTCTTAAAACTCTTTTTTGTATTAGTGTTTCTTTTGATGTATAGTGTCCTCGGCAACCAGGAAAAAATGAATGTGGATATTATGTTTTACTTTATATGTATAAGTATAACATCATTGTTAGTGGACTTACTACAAATTTTGAACAGGAGATCATTTATTGATTCTCAAATGATTTTTATTTTTGTTCTAGTAATTGAATTGTTAGTTATTTCATTAAATTGATTGATTTGTGTTAATTTATGCTTCAATTTGCACGCAGATTTTTTGTAATGAGAATTCCTACACAATGAAAGACATTAATTCAATCCAGACCTTTTGGAAGGACATCTTCTACAACAGATAGATGGTGCGTATAGATAAAAAGATTTCTTTTACATAGTGTAGTGGTTTAGAAAACTTATGGACACTTGATTATATTTGTTTAAGTTGATCCATGTTTAGTTTTGGAGCACGTACTTGATTATATTTATAAACTGTTGGATTTATATATACAAGACGTAATAATTATATTCTCACTAACTCCGTTTTTTTAATTATATGTTCTGGGAACTGGTTGTTTCTTAAAGGTTGTGGGTAAAAAAATACGAATTACATGTTAAAGAAAATTGACTTTCAACATATGTTTTCAACAAAACAGTCATTATAAAAAGGCTTATAACGACTGTTTTGAAAACAATTTGGCCGAAAACCGATGTTGTGTATAGCAGCTAGACTTACAATGAGGGTTTTGAAACAAAGATATATTTTAAATTTTTCAACAATACTCATATACACGTTCCCTAAAAACGAATATATAATGTTTCTAAAAACGAACTTTAAAAGTGTAGCTTTTGTAATAGTGAGGAAGTTCCACATAATTCAACAGAAATGAACAAAACTACTGTAATACCCTAAAAATCACACTTAGGGTAAATATCAAAAATTGGGAAATGTACCTATTGAAAATAGGTGAATATGAGGTCTCAAACACCTTGTATTGAATTTACCTTGTTGTTAGGGTAATTTCTCTTGAAATTTGATAATTTGCAAATAGGTCCCTAAACCAGTTGAAAATTTGCAAATACCCCTAAATACATTATGGGTTATAAATACCTTGTGAAAGCTATAAAAGAAGCAAGTAAAAATCTATTTGAAATAGGGAATGTAACATCCCATGTTTGAAATGCGGAATTTTTTTTTTTTTCAAACAAACAATCAGAGTGGAGCAATAGAGCGAAAGAGCATTTGGATTCTTAGCCAAAACATCAACCATTGTGTAACATTGTATAGATTACAGTAGTCCTATGGTTTTAGAAAGGAACAACAGATAGAAACAAAAAGCGGAAAGGAATGCGTAAAGCGATAAAGATAGAAACAGTCTTCAGCTGCATGCCTACTCCGGGTATTTGCCTCGATTCACGATCCGTGGTCCACCGACCTGAAGCTACAAAGTGAGATTCAATTCACCATATTGAATCTCGAGTAGCAGTTAACCTTATACCCAAACAATACGGTATACGAGACAACATATATTTCTAGAGCTAATACAACAAGATATCATAAGCATACTAGAGATGCATGATCATTATGCCGACAAAACATAAGCACGAGCAATATGTAAAGCCCCATAAGGTAAATAACAACAACTGACTGCACTATTCACCGGTGCCACGATAATTAGTCGTGTCCTCGCCGCTAGGAAAACAAAACGGTGTTATCAAAACTATAACCCGTATAAGCTCATGCGTATAACGGTCTACGAACATATCATTGACATATATGCATTTAAGAAGCACAAGATTAGTGTTACGATGACGCGTCAGTACCTTCGTTGGCAACGTTAGGTACCACCGCGGAAAACGTACTTTTACGGAGAAACGTGCAAGAATCCTACACGGCACGTCGGCAACAGCTTGGCAGCAGAATCAACGTTAGAACTTCGACGCATTTATGATTCTTGAAAATAAAGACTAAAATAGCCCTCCCATATGATACCCAAATCATAAAAATAAAGACTACCCTAGCCTTACTAACTATTGAACTAAAGACTAAAAACTAAAGACCGAAAGACTTACCGTTGAAGACTTGGAGAACTTCCCCCAGAGCTTCTCTCTCTACTTTCTCTCCCTAGGATTTCGGCCAAAGGAAGCAATGGAATTGGTGTGAAGAAAAGTGAAGGAGGGGGGTATTTATAAGAAAAGTTGTAGGATTTCAGCCGTCGAATCAACTTTGTGAGAATCGATCTGGACCGTCCAAAGCAACTTTTTCAAAAAGCTTTTTCTTCTTCTTCCTTCTTCTTGGCCGACCTGCCCTCTTGCTGAGGTGGCACCAATTGGCCAATAGGAAGTGGCCATGTGGCCCTTCTAGAAGCTTCTGGAGCCGATTTCCCCGATCGGTACCCGATTCACGTAATTTCGGAAAAATCTCAAAATTCCGGATTTACAACTTTGCAAACATGTTCTCACTTAGTAGAAATGTCCAATTAAACCTTTATTTTGATTCCATATAGGCCTCCAACAGTCCAGTTGAAGTTTCCTCGAAAAACGTGTCCGATCGCGTCCGGTTTCAGAACGCATTTCTGAGAATACCAACTTCTTCAGAAAAATTCACTGATTCCAAATATGTCAAAATAAATTCAAACCCATTCCTAAATGTTGAGTTAGAATTTATTTCCCTCTTTTCCAAAATTATGCCTATATGCATTTTTCCCTATTTTGTTTTATTAGGAAAATGCCAAACTACCTCGGAATTAACTTCCGGAAGAGGTCACTTAAAGGTAAAAACTCACTGATCAATATTTTACCTTGACCTTGGAGTTCCTATTACTATATCTCTAGATAGGATCCGTTTCCTAATTTAAATATTACTATTCACATATTTTACTTTAATTAAATTATATTATTATTATATGTGCAAGTTGCACAACTTGTGCTCTAATTCATTTTTATTTTATTTTTCTTTTTATTTGGCCATAAATTTCGGTTGGCCCCTTTATTATTTCAATAAATATTTATTTTTTAATTTATTTAATTATTTAATGATTTATTTATTTACTTTTTCCAAAAATTTCACAAAATTACCTAATTGGTCCATTCTTGTATTTAGGCCTAAAAATACCTAAACTCAACTATTTTTCATAAAATTTCCAATTAATTAGTAAATACATTTTTACTAATTTTAAAACAAAAACCACCAATTTTAGGGTTTCATATAATTACTTGTGAATTTCCTTCACTTATGCTTAAGTAATTAGCCCAATATTACATAATTACTTAATTATCATAACTTGGATAATTTTCTTAATTACAATGTCTCATTATCTTCATACTCATGTATTTACATTAGTATTTTCATACCTCTAACATTATTCCATAATTACAAGGGTATTTTGGTCTTTTTACTACTTTTTGAACACTCTTATACAATTTTCCCAAGTTCATATTTTATTAAATTACCATAATTATGGATAATATACTCTCCTAATTCACTTGGTCATTTTACTGCATTTTGGTATTTTTCCCATAATTTCCTAAGTTGATTACCCTTTCAGGGGCATTTTGGTCATTTTGGCTCTTTGGTCCTTAAATTCCCTAATTTCTTGTAGAAATTCTACCTAGAAAATATGCTATAATTATGCAAGACTGGAGATTGAATTTTCACTTATCAGAATTATCCAACTTTTATTTATAATATGCCAGATAAATATCCGGGCTCCTTCATGTCACTCTCGGTTTCCCATGTTGCCTCTTCGGGTGTTAAACCCTTCCGGACCACCTTCACTATCGAATAGTCTTATTTCGAGCCGTTTCTCCTTATGATCAATGATGCATTACGGCTCAACGATGAAGGTATTATCATGCCGTACTTCAACGTCTTCGTACTCGATGACATGATCATGGTCAGGTTGGTATTTGTTCAATTGTGACACGTGAAAAACGTCGTGGAGATTACTCGATTCGGGGTAAGGCTAAGCGATAAGCTACTTCTCCGCGCTTAGCCAAAATTTCGAATGGTCCAACGTACCGTGGACTGAGTTTCTTCCTCTTAAGTGTTCTGCCGACGCCAGTTACTGGAGATAACTTAAGGAATACATGGTCGCCGACATAGAACGTCAAAGGTTTCCTCCTTTTGTCAGCATAGCTCTTCTGTCTACTATGTGCTGCTAGGAGTCTTTTCTTGATTAACGCGATATGTTCAGAGGTCTGCTCAAGCATATCCGGCCCAAGTAATCGCTTTTCGGACGCATCTGTCCAGCATAATGGTGATTGACACTTCCGCCCATACAATGCCTCGAACGGGGCCATTTTTATACTAGCATGATAACTGTTGTTATATGCAAATTCAACTAGCGAAAGATGTTGATCCCAACTTCCTTTAAAATCCAGGGCACATGCTCGCAGCATATCCTCCAGCGTACGTATGGTTCTTTCGATTGACCGTCGGTTTGTGGGTGATAAGCCGAACCGAACCTTAGCTTAGTCCCCATACCTTCATGTAATGCTTGCGAAACGGGATTTGAATCGTGTATCACGATCAGAGACAATGCTCTTAGGAACACCATGTAATCTCACTATCTCTTTGATATAAATCTCCGCCAATCGTTAGGAGAATAGTGGATCTTGATGGGAATAAAGTGTGCTGACTTGGTTAATCTGTCAACAACTACCCAAATTGTGTCATGATTTCTGATTTTGGGCAGACCTACCACAAAATCCATGGTTATGTTCTCCCATTTCCATTCCGGCAGCTCTAGTCCTTGCAAAAGACCAGGGGGTCGATGGTGCTCAATCTTCACTTTTTGACAGGTCAAGCACTTGGCCACGTAATCGGCTACGTCTTTCTTCATTCCGGGCCACCATAGTTCAGATTTCATACTCTGGTACATCTTGACCATGCCTGGATGTAGAGTGTATTTACTCTTATGAGCCTCATCCATTATTGACCGCTTCAATTCATCAAGCGGCGGTATGTAGATTCGTTGCTTATACGACCAAACCACTAAGTGATAGGTCATAGTCTTGGGTCTCACCTCGAGAAATCTTCTCACGAGTCTCGATAGCCCAATCATCTTGCTTGCGAGCTTTTTCCACTTCATCTCTCGAGATCATACTCCCTTGACTTGCAAGAAGTGTAGCAAGATAGGCATCACGGTGGTGCATGCCGACCCATGCAGATTTGGTTGGATAGATTCGGTCTCGAAATCTTCCAAGAAGTTTACGCTCCTGTATCATCATGTATGATACCTGCACCGTCTTTCTACTAAGAGCATCAGCAACAACGTTTGCTTTACCCGGATGGTATTTGATCTCCAGGGTGTAATCTTTAATGAGCTCCATCCAACGACGTTGTCTCATGTTGAGTTCTCGTTGATCGAACAAGTATTTTAGACTCTTGTGGTCACAATACACTTCTACGGTTACACCGTACAGGTAATGCCTCCATATCTTCAAAGTCAAAGCGAACACGATAGCCGCCACTCTAGATCGTGTGTAGGATAGTTTAACTCGTGAGGTTTCGGTGACGAGAGGCATAGGCCACCACCCCGCCTGCTGCATTAGGACACATCCCAATCCTTGCCCACCGGCATCACGTGTAGACAACATAGGTCTCATCCGGATCGGGGATAATCAATACCGGTCTTTGTAGTCAACCTCTCCTCGGACTCGAAAGCTCTCCTCACAATCATCTCCCCATATAAAGGGTTGATTCTTCCTCGTAAGCTTTGTCAATGGAAAGCTGTCTTGGGAACATCGCCATCCTTAACTCGCAACTGATGGTATCCCGAACGCAAATCAATCTTTGAAAAGACTGTGGAACCAGACAACTGATCCAAAAGATCATCAATCCGGGGAAGTGGGTACTTGTTTTTAACAGTCACCTTGTTGAGTTCGCGGTAGTCGATGCAGAGTCGGAAACTTCCATCTTTCTTCTTTACAAAAGCACTTGGGGCTCCCACGGTGAAACGCTAGGTCGAATGAACCCCTTCTTCAAAAGCTCTTCCAAGCGCTTCTTCAACTCCTGCATCTCGTTAGGAGCCATACGATACGGCGCCTTTGATATTGATCTGTGCCGGGCATCAAGTCAATGTTGAACTCCACTTCTCGGATAGGAGGTAACTCGGTAAGATCCTCCGGAAATACATCGGGAAAATCATTCACCACGGGAATGTCACGAAGTGAAAGGTCGGCCGCTTTGACCGAGAAGAATACCATGAAAGCATGACATCCTTGCTTCACGCACCGATCGGCTTACGTAGCGGAGAGAAAGTTCAGCTCACTTCAACCTTGTCTCCGGCAAATGATATCTCCTTTTGCCACGATCGATCATCGCACCGTTGGCCGTTAACCGATTCAGACCGAATATGACGTCGATGCCGTGAAGAGGTAGACGGATAAGATCCACTTTAGAAACTCGTCCATCCACAATAGCAGTGCAATTCATACATGCATCAGAAGCTAAAGACTTTACACCCAACGGTGTAGATACAACAAGATCAAATGGCAATCTACGGGCATGCAATCCTAAACGACTTGCACATTCATAGGAAATAAACGAGTGACTAGCACCCGAGTCATACAATGCTTCAAGTAGATTTCCATTGAGATAGATGGTACCTTGAACCATCTCTGGGGACTTCTTGGCCTCTGTGTTTGTCAATGCAAAGATTTGGCCAGTATTCTGAGGTCTCGCCTCTGCAGTCTTCTCGGGGCAATCCCGGCTAATGTGTCCAGGCTTCTGACACTTGAAACAGACTTGTTTCCCATCGCGATTGGCTCTGGATGGTACTTCTTGCATTTAGGACACGTGCGGGATCCCGGTATGTCTGGGTAATTTTGTTGCCCGGTTGGTAGGGTCTCTTGTTTCCACCCGGTTGTTGTTCCAAGGTGCCTTCCTCTTACGTGAGGAACCTCCGTGGTTGGAACCACCGCGACTTGAATTATTTCCGTCACGGCTGGGATTTGCGCAATTCCTTCAAGTTGCGCTCTGTCATCTGCAGATTCCACTGCTTTGGCCATCTTTGGAAATTGCTGAGACACTAACCTTGCCCTTATATCATATTTCAGCCAGGTTACCGGTCGGTTAGCTTTCCACTCTCATTCTTGTAGATTTTCGGTATGATGAATACCGCGACGGGTTGGTAAAGCGGGCGAAGTAGTCGTCGAAAGACTCCTCGGCTCCTTGCTTGATCTGGGAATTCTTCTTCTTTAATTACCTGTGTTGATGGAGGAAAGTACTGTTCATTGAACTGCTCAAGGAACATCTCCCACGTAACGGGATCAGGGGCGAGTTGTGGAAACGCTCTTCCTCCAGGCTCTTCATCATTGTCATTGTCATCATTGTCATCATATTCTTCTTCATCATTGTAGTTATTTTCTTCTTCATTTTCTCGCTCCTCTTCATGTTGTCGTGCTTCCAATTGTCTTTGTGCCTCCCGGTCTGTTGGTTTGTCTTGCCGGAAGAGTATCAATCGAACTCTTTGTTCTGTAGAGTTCTACGCATTTCTTCAATTTCATCACGTCAGGGTTGATTCGGTTCATTGTTTCTTTCATCCCGAGGCCGTCGCCTCTTCCTCACCTCGGCCTCGACCACGGCCTCGGCCTCTTGGTGCACCGGCACCTCTTAGTATCGCCATGTTTTATTCTTTTCCTTTAAATAATTATGACAAAATATGTAAACATTAGAAATGGCACAACAATTTGCACACCAAACATATATTCACATATATTCATTTCATAAGGTTAATACATATTGGTCATTCTAATCCTAATACAAGTCTTCTTGTACAATCTCCTTATTCAAACGTATTTACAATATTCCAAAGTACTTGGAGATACAACCCAAACTTCCTAGTTTCTACAATCCACGACTTCCTTGTCTTGATGCTTTTTCTTTCACATGTACGACGAACCAAGCACTTCAAATAGCGTAGGTGAATTCTAACTCCAAGAATGGGTCCGTCGTCCGGTAGCTCATTTATAATCCTTGCCCAAAGCGGGTACAAGGAAAGAAGTACAAAGTGGAACGAATCCAAGCTGCGGGTGCATGTTGATCACAATTGGCTTGATAATTTCCGATCGGGCTTAGAAACATCGATATTTGCTTTGAGTATCGTGGGCGTAGTTCTCTACTTGAGAAGGTAGTGTTCTAAACGAATGATTAATGGTGTATCATCGTCTAGGACGTAATGATAGTCGTCAGTTCGGCTACCTCATCGTCAAGAAGTTGGATCTCGGGGTAGTTAAAGTTATCACCAACTGAGGTGTGAGTTGAAGTAGGGCTTCCTGGATCAATTTGGTCCTCTATCACTAGGTCATGCAGGTTGAGATCGGGTTCAGAGTTCCCTGAAGCTGGGTGATAAAAGGTTCTGATTCACCGTAGTAGTGACCGGGAGTAGTGGGGTCGTATTCTCATAGTTTGGATCATAAGGGAACAGTTCACCGTAGTCTGACTCCAGGTGGAACAGTTCAGAATGGTTTGTGGATTCAGACTCATTCAGTTGCGCTTTGTAGGAATCCGACTCTTCCTTGATAGGATCTTCTTCCGTGGTCGGTAAGGATGGGTTATTCGAGGTGCGAGTGCTAACGGAGGAATGGATCTCCGAGCAGGACGTCTCCACATCCCGTAATAGTTGTAGAATGGGTCTAGGACGGGCTCTTCGTCCCTGTTCATCACTACACATTACACCAATGGCCTTATCAATACTCATTTTCAAAAATGTGCTCAAAGTTAAAAGGCTTAAGAATCTAACTCCGTTATCCGAACAGAATGGCCAGGTAAGTGTCTACCATGGGGGCCTCACCGGTTAGCGGTGACTTATGGCACACCCACGTAGACTAGCCTTGCCTTCGGCACCAAACCTGTCCGTGGTAACATAGTTAAACACTTGCCAGAAAAATTGCTCTGATACCATAAAATGTAACATCCCATGTTTGAAATGCGGAAATTTTTTTTTTTTCAAACAAACAATCAGAGTGGAGCAATAGAGCGAAAGAGCATTTGGATTCTTAGCCAAAACAACAACCATTGTGTAACATTGTATAGATTACAGTAGTCCTATGGTTTAGAAAGGAAACAACAGAAAGAAACAGAAAACGGAAAGGAATGCGTAAAGCGATAAAGATAAAGTTGGTCTTGGTGCATGCCTACTCCGGGTATTTGCCTCGATCCCCGAGCCGTGGTCCTCCCGACCCTGAAGCTACAGCTGAGATTCAATTCACCATATTGAATCTCAGGTAACGGTTAACCTCATACCCAAACAATACAGTATACAGACAACAGATATTTCTAGAGCTAATACAACAGTATATCATAAGCATACTAGAGATGCATGATCATTATGCCGACAAAACATAAGCACGGAGCAATATGTAAAGCCCCATAAGGTAAATAACAATAACAGCTTGCACTATTCACCGGTGCCACGATAATTAGTCGTGTCCTCGCCGCTAGGAAAACAAAACGGTGTTATCAAAACTATAACCCGTATAATCGTCGTATAACGGTCTACGAACATATCATTGACATATAAGTATTTAAGATGCACAAGATTAGTGTTACAGTACGCGTCCGTACCTTCGTTGGCAACGTTAGAGAACTTCGACGCATTTATGATTCTTGAAAATAAAGACTAAAATAGCCCTCCCATATGATACCCAAATCATAAAAATAAAGACTACCCTAGCCTTACTAACTATTGAACTAAAGACTAAAAACTAAAGACCGAAAGACTTACCCGTTGAAGACTTCGGCAGAACTTCCCCCAGAGCTTCTCTCTCTACTTTCTCTCCCTAGGATTTCGGCCAAAGGAAGAATGGATTTTGGTGTGAAGAAAAGTGAAGGAGGGGGTATTTATAAGAAAAGTTGTAGGATTTGGTAGTCGGATCAACTTTGTGAGAATCGATCTGGACCGTCCAAAGCAACTTTTTCAAAAGCTTTTCTTCTTCTTCCTTCTTCTTGGCCGACCTGCCCTCTTGCTGAGGTGGCACCAATTGGCCAATGGGAAGTGGCCATGTGGCCCTTCTAGAAGCTTCTGGGATGAATTTCTCCGATCGGTACCCGATTCGCGTAATTTCGGAAAAATCTCAAAATTCTAGATTTACAACTTTGCAAACATGTTCTCACTTAGTAGAAATGTCCAAGTCAACCTTTATTTTGATTCCATATAGGCCTCCAACAGTCCAGTTGAAGTTTCCTCGAAAACGTGTCCGATCGCGTTCGGTTTCAGAACGCATTTCTGAGAATACCTATTTCTTCAGAAAAATTCACTGATTCCAAATATGTCAAAATAAATTCAAACCCATTCCTAAATGTTGAGTTAGAATTTATTTTCCTCTTTTCCAAAATTATGCCTATATGCATTTTTCCCTATTTTGTTTTATTAGGAAAATGCACAAACGGCCTCGGAATTAACTTAGGAAGAGGTCACTTAAAGGTAAAAACTCAGCGATCAATATTTTACCTTGACCTTGGGATTCCTATTCCTAGATCTCTAGATAGGATCCGTTTCCTAATTTAAATATTACTATTCATAATTTTTGCTTTAATTAAATTATATTATTATTATATGTGCAAGTTGCACAACTTGTGCTCTAATTCATTTTTATTTTTTTTTCTTTTATTTTGCCATAAATTTCGGTTGGCCCCTTTATTATTTCAATAAATATTTATTTTTTAATTTATTTAATTATTTAATGATTTATTTATTTACTTTTTCCAAAAATTTCACAAAATTACCTAATTGGTCCATTCTTGTATTTAGGCCTAAAAAAAACTAAACTCAATGATTTTTCATAGCAATTTCCAATTAATTAGTAAATACATTTTTACTAATTTTAAAACAAAAACCACAAATTTTAGGGTTTCATATAATTACTTGTGAATTTCCTTCACTTATGCTTAAGTAATTAGCCCAATATTACTTAATTACTTAATTATCATAACTTGATAATTTTCTTAATTACAATGTCTCATTATCTTCATACTCATGTATTTACATTAGTATTTTCATACCTCTAACATTATTCCATAATTACAAGGGTATTTTGGTCTTTTACTACTTTTTGAACACTCTTATACAATTTTCCCAAGTTCATATTTTATTAAATTACCATAATTATGGATAATATACTCTTCCTAATTCACTTGGTCATTTTACTGCCTTTTGGTATTTTTCCCATAATTTCCTAAGTTGATTACCCTTTCCAGGGGCATTTTGGTCATTTTGGCTCTTTGACCCTTAAATTCCCTAATTTCTTGTAGAAATTATACCTAGAAAATATGTTATAATTATACAAGACTGGAGATTGAATTTTCACTTATCAGAATTATCCAACTTTTATTTATAATATGCCAGATAAATATCCGGGTATTACAATAATTATGTAAAACCCTAAAATTAGTGGTTTTTGGCCAAGAATTAGTAAAATTATATTTACTAATTAATTGTAAATTTTGGACAAAAATAGTTGAGTTTAGGTATTTTTGAGCCTAAATACAAGTATGGACCAATAGGAAATTTTGTAAAAATTATATAAAAATAATTATTAAATAATTATTTTATATAATATTAATTAATTATTAATTAAATAAAAACGAAAATTAAATAAAAAGGGACCAGATTTTTGACCGAAAATCATGAGTTCAAAATGAAGATAAGAAGCAATGGAATAATATCATGATATTTGTAGCATTTTTGCACATGTTACATTATTTTAATATATAATTTATTATGATGAATAGTAATTAAATAATTAGGAAACGGATCCTATCTAGAGATCTAGGAATAGGAATTCCAAGGTCAAGGTAAAATATTGATCAGTGAGTTTTTACCTTCAAGTGACCTCTTCCGGAAGTAAATTCTGAGGCCGTTTGTGCATTTTCCTAATAAAACAAAATAGGGAAAAATGCATATAGGCATATTTTTGAAATAAAGAAAATAAATTCTAACTCAATATCTAGGAATGAGTTTGAAATTTATTTAGACATATTTGGAATCGGTGAATTTTCTCTAGAGATTGGTGATTCCGAAAACGCGTTTCGTGCTTAGGACCGTACGGACACGTTTTCGAGAAACTTCGGTGAACACGGAATGCCCTGTATGGAATCAAGGTTTAGATTAGAATAGACATTTCTAGTAAGTAAGAGGAGATCTTCAAAGTTAGTTAACCAGAATTTTGAAATTTCTTAGAAAGTACGCGATTCGGACACCGATCGGAAACTTATCGGTAAGAAACTTCTTGAGGAAGTAAGTGACATCACCACCATGACATCATGGCTTTAAATGATGATGTCAGCTGCCAAGTGGCTCGGTGAGGATCGTGACATGTGGCAAAGTGCGATCCGTGGCCGATATCCGATATGAAAAAGTAGTGAATAGTGTCACATTTTCTTCTATAAATAGCCAAGTTTCCTCTTCATTTCTCACACCATTTTGAAGAGCAAAACCGATTCTAGAGAGAGGATTTTAGAGAGAGAAGCTACGGGAAAAATTACAGTGAAGCTCTGGGTAAGTTTTTCGATGCAGGAGCTTTAAGCGGTAGTTAGTAGAATTGTTAGTTAGATTTTAGGTAGTTCTTTCTTGTTTTAATAGTTAGAGTAGTAATGCTAGAGTAGCCTTTAAATTTTCAAGTATGATTGGATATCATATGGGAGGGCTATTTTAGTCATTATTTTCGACAATCATAATTGCGTCGAAGTTCTGGCGAAATTTCGGGAAGAAAATTTGCTAGAGTAACGAAGTGCTGGCGAAATTCCGTCGATTAGGGGTAGAAGGGCAAAATGGTAATTTTTACCTAAAATGCCATATTGTGGTAGTTGATAGCTCTGTGATATGTTAGTATACTGTTGATATGTTTACGTTTGCCATGGGCGATATATACGCATGCTATTGGGCGATATATGTATACATGCTATTGGGCGATATATGTATGCATGCTCTTGGGCGATGAGTGCACATATACTATTGTTGTTATGTTTGTCGTAGCCTATATATTTGTATATGTGAATATGAGGTTAACTGATTACCCGAGGTCCGATTGCAATGGACCTCAGCTCTTAACATAGCATCCGGATCGGGAGGACCGAGGACCGAGGAGAGAGGCAAGCAGCCAGTAGAAGACCGGCAGACTTACGGCATTTTGGAATCTAAATATCAGTTACTCTTTGCTCCGTTGCTCTACTCTGACAATTTGAAATGATGTTTCATGAAAAAAAAATTTATACTGCTTCTGAAAGTTGGGATGTTACAACTACAATTTATTATGTTAATACAATTAATTTGGATTTTCTAATGCCTTGTGTTGGCAATTTCTATACGTTCTATATGTCTTTTTTCTTTAAAAAAATTAACGTCGTCTTATAATTATTATAATTTTTTTATGTCAGATATGATCAAAATTAATGGTTAATGTCTTCAATGACTTGCCATACTTGTTAGAAACGTCATTGTTATATTCTATTTTGGGAGGAACGGTCGCACCCCTGTAAAGACTTACAACAACAAATATTTTAATAATAATAATAATAATTACAATTACAATTACTTAAGCAATAATTCGACCATATTCTTCTGGGGGAGAACATTCTATAGAGAGAGATACGTAAAGAACTCACAAATTCAACAGAAGATCCTCAGTTTAGTATTTTTCTTAAAAAGAAAATTCAATCTAAGGATGTGAAATGAATCTTCCATTTTTTATTCTTACATTTCTAGGAAATGGTATTATATTGCCAAGTGGAAAAAACGATATGTATCTAGAGAGATCAGAGGAAGACATATAAAAATAGTCAGGAGGAAAAAGGTTGAAAGAGAAAAAAATAAATAAATAAAAGATAAGACGATCAAACTTTTGTTTCATCACTTTAAATCTCACAACCAAATAACTTCAAACTTCGCTTCCATTAAATAAAGATTTTCATCAATCAAGATTATTAAACGGTAATTCATTCATCAATATAGATTTTTGTTTTTGCCAACAAATCAATATAGATTTTTGTTATTTTTATAGTTTGTCGGTTGATGTGTCTTCGATGCTGCGTTACTTTAATTATTCATTAATTGAGAAAATTTCTATTGCTGACTGCATGATCTTCTTGAATTTTAAATTAAGTTTGTAACTGAGGACCATTAGAGAGCCAATCTACGAAAGCAATTAACATGCTCGTTAGAGAAGACGTACACCACCAATAATCTTTCAATGAAATAATATTAAATATGTATGATAGCAAGATTTTGGAATTTTAATGAATATATATCTAGTAATTCAACGCGCTCTCATATTCTTCATCATATCGTCATGTACCGCCGTCGAGCAAAGGCCGAGAGTGAGATCCTTGCAGGATCTTATTGTCGAGAACAGGCCCCCGTCGCTCGCAGAAGCTCGCCGGACTCGCTCGCTCTGTGCAACTTGAAAGAAAGAAAGTAGAAGGCGAATCGCGGCTCGCTGTGTGCTGTGCCTGTGCTCACTGACCAGGACGACTCGATGAGTTGAGGTCTGAGATCCTGAGAGGTGCGACGACCGTCGGTGAGCACGGTGAGGTCGAGATCTGGATCGTTTAGGGTTTTTTTTTTGCTCAAAATCGTTTAGGGTCGAGGCAGAAATGGAGATGAGAGAAAATGTGAATGGCTTTTGTTTTTAATTACCTGGGCTTATTTTGAGGCAGACATAAATAAAAAGAAATTATATAATTACACTTTTACCCTCCTCTTAACAGGCCGGCCTGACAAGCTTTACAGGCCTATTCAGAGGCTTTGGCCTGACCTATTAAGACAAAGTGACAAACAGACCTTAAATTAGGCCTTGGCCTGACCTTTTAGCCTGACAGGCCAAGCTTGACCAGACTTTTAACAGGGCAGGCCGCAGACCCCTGGCCTATTTTCACCCCTATTTGTGAGTGGGGTGGGGGAAGACGGAGAAGGTGGAGGTACGTTGGTCAACTCAGTTTGACCTCACTAGTGTAAGACCTATATTTGCTGGGGGAAAAGCAGATGATTTTTTTGTTTTTTGTTTTGTTTTTTTTTTGAAGTCCTTGGCCGTCATTTCTGAGATTTATAAGAATTTTTTGCAAAATGTGATCAGATTTACACACACACACATATAGCTTCCCATACCTGGTAACATATGTTTAATCACAAAACTCACGCATTAGGCATCCGTTTATAACGAGTGTTCGTATCATTATTTTTTGGGGTCCAAATTTAGTCAACCAACGTAACGAATATAAAATTGCATGGATAATAAATGACGAAATCAGAAGCAACTTGTGGCTAGTTCGATGAATCACAACCAGTATACTGCTTTATTCAACATAAAAATCTCAAACATGCACACATGCACACGTAGCAGTACCCCCATCATATCGAAACAACATATATATAAAAATAAAAAATACATAAACATAATGTGGTCTCTAACAATCATATAGATACATATGAGACACAGAGTATAATAGAGTAGAGAAGAGAAGTGGAGAGGATTAAGGAGTGGTTGGAGTAGGAGAAGGAGCATAAGCAGAGAAAGGCCACTTAACGTCGATACTGAACTTCTGGCCTCTTTCACAGTTGTCGTCGATGGTGCAGATGTAGTAGTGAGGTCCGGGAATGACGAGAGTAAATGTAAACACCGTCATGTTGGGGCTGCCGGTGAAGATGATGGTGTTGGGGGTGGTGCAGTTGTTGTAATCCTCCTTTCGTACATCAGCCACGTTCTGATTTCCAGTCCAGTTGAACACTGATCCATTCACCACAAAACACAAGAAAAATGTTGTAAACATATATCCAATGTTTCAGAATCAAAATGTTGTAAATATATATACACACTACCTCCGTCTTAAAAATAAGACTTGGTTAACCTTTTTTTTTTAGATTAAGGAAGATAAATAAGTTATATGATTAAATTACATATCAGTTTATATACATACAAATTAGTTTAAAAAAGAAAAATATAAATACTTTAAATTAATTTGAGTAGTTTCCTTGATCTCCCAAAAATGAACTGACCGGAGGTAATATGCAAACATAAAGCATATATACTTATATATATTTATATACCGAGTTTGTCTCCAACGATGAAGGTCTTGTCAGAAGCCCAGTCGGAATAGAAGGTTTGATTGGGAGGGATGCCCCATCCAAAGTCGCCGCCGACAATGTATCGTCTTGCCTCCGACGACGCTGCAAATGATAAACACACCACCACCATCAGCAACCCTATCAAACCCATATGCTTCCCCATTATATTGTTATTGTTTCAATTCAATCTCTCTCTCTCTCTCTTTTAATTTTTGCTGCTTCAAGACCACGAGATTGTGAGCTTGCAGCCAACGATATATATAGGGAGAGGGATTAGGATGCATCTTCCTCATCTTCTCATTGGGCATTTGAATTGTCAATGATATGATGATGTAACATTTTGAACGATCGTTCATGCTCTTTTTCTTTTTTTCCTCCCAAAAAAGTTTTTGGAAGAATCACTGACACTCCCTCATTATTAAAAAAAAAAAAAAAAACTCATTAGATCCTTACATCGATAGCATAAGGATTTAATCTCGTAAATTTATGAATTATGATACAAAATTTATTATTCATTAGTGCTTAAAATCAGTGTAATGACTTAAGTACAACATCTTCTTAGCATGCGAACTCTTCTTTAAATATGTAAACTTATTTTTAACCATGTGGAAGAATTGAACCCCGCTCAAGGACATAAATGGTTTGGTATACCTTTGAATTGGGACAGTAAATCTTATAATACATAGGAGATTTTTCAACAATTTATGCCTATTTGGTAATTCGTAATTGGGTGCAATATTTTTGAATTACTACCTCTGGTCTTAAATAATACAAGACCTAGTTAATTCTTTTAGGTGAGATTAAGAAGGCCAATTAAATTACTTTAAAATATTTATATTTATCATTTTTTTCTTTAAACTAATTTTTTTCATTTATAAAATGATATATAATTTAATTATACATATATATTATATGATTAAGTAACTTAATTAGTTTCCTCAATTTATAAAAAAAAAAAGAACTTAAGTAGATTTTGTATTTAAAACTGGAGGTAGTATATTGTTCTTACGTGATGGATGATGGCATTAGGGCATTTTGATCGGATTGTTAATTCTTTTAATTCTAGAAGTAGAAGACCATCTTCTTTATTCTAATTTTTCTAATTTGGGAAGAGCGACCGACCATTTCATCTCACAAGACTCAATCAACACATTGCTTTCATGAAAATGAATTTTCAGTTTATATATATAAATCACTGCTCTATTCTTTGCCATTTGTTCGCTTTTGATTTGAAGAATATATATATATATATATATTAGTAATTCAACGCGTTCTCATATTCTTCATCATATCGTCATGTACCGTGTTGACAAACAAAGGATAAGAGTCTCCACGTATATACAGAAGCCATCACTTTGAACTTTGGAGTTTGAATTACCTTCTGTAGTACCCACCACATATATAATAGGGAAAATTTCTTTGTGGTCATAAGGGATCAATAAAATATTAAAAAAGTCTCAAAAAAAAATTTAAGATATCGAAAAAATATTAAAGAGTTATTAATTTCATTTATGGAGTTGTTAATCCTACAAATAAAAGTTGTTAATTTCACAGATGAATTAATTGGAGTTATTGTTAATGAAACTTTTCATTAATCAAATCAAATCAGGTAAATATGTTTTATATTAAGGATAAGAAGGAGTATATTAAAAGAGTTTAAAACAATATCTACCAAAAAAATTTGAAACTAGAAACTTTTTCACGTTTACTCACTCGCGATGGCTTATATTAACAAAGCCGTTTACTTATTAATTAACTCATTCATCAATGTATATGTAAATTTTTAATCCGCGTTATCTATTTATGTTTATTTTTTTACTGCTATGAATTGTATATTCAGAATATCATAATGATTTTTATCAAATAAGTAAATTTAATATCATATTAATTGAAAGAGAAAAAAAAATTTGTCACCATTGTGTGTATTCCATATAATTTTTCTTCCATTTGATTTTTTGACAAATGCGTTATTGCGATAGCTGTTTTTTTTTTCATGAAATAAAAAGGCTGATATTGACACACAGACTTTGCTCTGTTCGTAGTGATTGCATCAAGGGTCTGGAAGTTCCACATAATTGTGGGATAAAAAAAGGCACTACTACATTATTTAACATCCGTTTTTAAAAAGACGGAAGTTAAAAAGGAGGGTAGTATTTTTTAAATTTTGACAGAAGTTAAAAAGACAGAAATTTAACTTTCAACGACTGTCTTTTATAACCAATTGTTGAAAATTTAATTTCAATGACTAAATTTTTAAAACACAGTCATTAAAAAGTTCACCTTTTGATCTTTTTCGATCGCGCACTAGATATGTGCCTCTCGTATTCTTTTGCGCCTCCGACTCTTTCTCATTTGGTCTTTCTCCCGCCTTTGCCTCCTTCTCCATCTCTAACTCACCTTCGAGCCCTAGTTCAACCAAATCACATCATTTGGTCCTTTCTTCGACCTTCACCCTCTTCTTCGATCGTGACACCTCTCCTCCTCGGCCTTACATAGATACACATTGTGTCGCCAACGCCCTCAGCCCCTCCAATCAGGTCCTCAGTCTCACACAGTTGCCGACGCCGTTACGCTCTGCCCCTTAAAGTTGACGTCCTCTTGGTCTTGTTATTTACTCTTTAGTTTCATATCCACCTGTAACAACCCGACTTTTCTAAAGCAGTATAAATTTTTTTTTTTCTAAACATCATTTCAAAATGATCAGAGTAGTGCACCGGAGCGATTGAGTAACTGATATATATATTAAAATACCCATGGTAGCATGTCTTTCTGTTTAAACAGCAGTACAAGAGTGTTTCAAAAGTAATACAGAAATAAGTCTTCAGCCGCGACTCCTAGGCGTGCTGCTTGTCCTTCTCCTCGATCCTTGGTCCACCTTCGTTGACGGATTACGGTATTTCTAGCACGTTTACGGAAAACTCGTACTTTTTACGGAAAATCGTGAAACAATGCACGACGTCGGCAACGTAACGGCAGCAGAATCAACGTTTCGAGATATCCTATGAGAATAATGTCACTTCCATTAGTAATTTGACATTATAACTGGCATTTTAGGTAAAAATTACCATTTTGCCCCTATAACCCTACTTGGCGGAATTTTGCCAGCGCTTCCGCTACATAGGCTATTTTCTTCCCAAAATTTCGCCAGAACTTCGACGCATTTATGATTCTTGAAAATAAAGACTAAAATAGCCCTCCCATATGATACCCAATCATACTTGAAATTTAAAGGCTATTACTACCCCTAATTTTGAAAGAGCTATAAAAACTACAACTTTTCAGCGACTCGATCCCTACTATGTTTACACCTCTGCATATTTTTTCAACGCAAACAAGGCTCTAAAACATTTGTAGGAATCTTGTCACCTACTTTCTAAATCTAACTAACAATTCTACTAACTACTAAACTAAAAACTAAAGACTAAAGCCCGAAAGACTTACCCGTTGAAGACTTCGCAGAGCTTCCGCCTGAACTTCTCTCTCTTCTTTCTCTCCCTAGGAATTTCGGCCAAGGAGCTCAAAGAAGATGGTGTGCAGAATTTTGAAGGAGGGGGGGGGGGTATTTATAGGGTTTAGATAAGGCATTGTTTGGCATTTTGGGTTATAAAAAACCATTTTCCCGATCGGTACTCCGATTCGCGTGATTTCGGAGAATTCACAAAATTCGGATTTACAACTCAAGACATGTTCTCACTTAGTAGAAATGTCCAAGTTAACCTAAATTTTGATTCCATATAGGTCTCCAACAATCCAATTGAAGTTCCTCGAAAACGTGTCCGAACGCGTGGTCCTGAGTCGTAATTCGCTGAGATATCAATCTCTTCGAAATAATTCACTGACTCCAAATATGTCTAAATAAATTCAAACCCATTCCTAAATGTTGAGTTAGAATTTATTTTCCTTTTTTTCCAAAATTATGCCTATATGCATTTTTCCCTATTTTGTTTTATTAGGAAAATGCACAAACGGCCTCAGAATTAACTTCCGGAAGAGTCTAATGGAAGATAAAATTCCACTGATCAATAATCTACTTTGATATTGATAATCCCATTCCTAGATCTCTAGATAGGGTCCGTTTCCTAATTTTAAAATTACTATTCACAATTTTTGCTTTAATTAATTATAATATTAAAATAATGTTGCAAGTGGCCAACTTGGGTTCTATTTCATTTTCATTTTTATTTATTTATTTATTTCGTTTTTCCCCTTTTATTTTCTGCCTTTTCTCTTTTTTTTTAATTAATTATTTAATTAATTATTTAATTAATTAAATAATTATTTTTACATAATTTCTCACAACATTTTCCTATTGGTCAATTCTTGCATTTAGGCTTAAAAATACCTAAACTCATCCATTTTCCTTCAAATTTTCCAATTAATTAACCAATATATTTATGCTAATTTTTAGCCATTTATCACTAATTTTGGAGCTTTACATAATTATCTCCGAATTTTCTATACTTGTGCTTAAGTAATTTGCTAATAAATACTTAATCACTCAGTTATCACTGCTTAGTAATTTTCTTAATTAGAATACCACATTACCTCTTAACCTTTGCTTTAACATGAGATTTTTCATGCATTCGTATTATTCGCATTTTTCCATAATCGCAAGGGTATTATGGTCATTTCCTTACTTTTTGAGTATTCTTCTACAATTTCTCTACGTTTGTAACTTAATAAATTACCTAATTAGAGATAACATACTCTCATTATTCAAATAATTATTTCACCGACTTTTAGGATTTTTCACAATTTTCCTAAATCGATTATGTCCCTTAGGGGCATTTTGGTCATTTGGCACTTTGGCCCTTAAATTCTCTAATTTCCGAGAGATTTTTCCTTAGAAAATAAGATAATTATATCTTATTATTTGATACCCCATATTCACCTACTTTCTATAGGTATAATCTTACCAAATTAAGATACGTATTATTTTTTTTTTGGGGTATTACACCACCCCATAGGTCTTCAATCATGTAAGTGTGCTCTGTCCTCTCCACTTTTATTTTTTTTTCCTGATTGTTCTTTGGTTTGTTTTCATTTTGACTTATGGGTTTAACTATAATGGCATGTTCTAGGGGTGTGCTCCGTCCTCTATCTTTATTGGTATGAACTTGATAGATTATGCAAAACTCTAAATTTAAGGTTACACACAGGTAATTGGCATTGATTGAGCTATTAGAGGCATTATGAGCTAGTATTGATGAAATTGCTGGATTAAATTGTTGATATTATCTTAAATTGCTTCAGTTAGTTTTGTTTAAATTAAGCTGAATTGGGTTGTTGAAATTTTTGGATGTCTTACTTTTAGGGAAAATGTTGCTGAAATTTTTTAAAACGAGGAAGGCAACCCCTTCTTTCACCTTGGTTGTGTTAAAGGGGAGCCAAGGGGAATTGGTTTCACAAGATATTTTGGACGAATTTCACAACATTATGGACAAATTGAACCTAGTAGAGAGCTTGTGGCTAGGGTTCGAGAGGAAGTTCGTCAGTCAATTAGAGAGGAAGTCCGAGAAGAGCTCAAGGTGCAAATTCGTCAATCACTCGAGAAGAGCTGTTGCAAGAGCTACATGGTGAGATGAGATCGATGGTGTTGTCCAGCATTCAAGTCTGGATGGGTCAAGAGGAACATAGATATCAGGTTTGTAAATAATTTCAATTAAGATAACATTTAGTTTTGCCTTAAGCTAATCTAATTAATTCTTTCATTTCTCTTACCTAGGAATCTCCAACCTTTCCCAGCATCAAAGGCAGTTACAATCTGCCAAATTTATGACATGGCGACCCTAGTCCTACACTAAAGGTTGGAGAACCTTGCTCTCTTTTGTTTGATGTCCCGTTGTTGAGTGTTGTTGACTGTTGTATACACACATGTTACCACCCACCATCATAAGCAAATTCGGGATGATCAATGTTAGGTCAATGTTACATGTGTTTGAGAAGGGGAGGAGGGTGTAGACGTCTTGTTCCTTGATGACTAGGTCAAACAGTAGGATCTTTCATCATTTGGCCTCAACATTTTGTTCACATGGTGACAACACCTCCAATGGTGGAAAACACCTTACTATTATTTGAATTTTCTTTGACACCTACTCTTTATATTATTTTATGTGTTGCTATGATCAATAATAAGTGACAAAATTTCCCTTATTGGCACAACTACAAAGTATCTGATAATTGAATATTTAATACACTTCTTTTTATCTCTTGATTAATAATTAGGACTCTTTAGTTAATAAATAATGACTTTTATACTTATTTGGGCTTTGGGCCTTTGATTAGTGATAAGTGCAGATTTTATAATTAAATGAGTATCAATTCTGAGATATATTGGATTAAATTTATTACTATTTTATATATCTTGCAGGATTTATTAGCTGATTGAGAAAGGAGCAGAAAAAGGAAATCAATTTGAATCAATTGTGTGATATGAGAGAGTGGATTGCAAAAGATTTGGGGATGATTGGAGATCTCAAAAGGATATTGCATATCTTGTATTTAAGACAGGATCAGATCACGGCCAAGTTAGCCTAAGGGAATTTCTATATAAAGAGCAAGGGAGACACACACACCAGACAGAGAGAGACAAGACGCAGAAGCAACCAAAGCACAGAAGAAAGAAACCCACATCCTTATGCTCTCTAAATTTCGGTATTTACCAAAGGTTTAGAGAGAAAGGACGAAGGAAGAAAAGCTCGAGACGGCTGAAGGAAGAAAGAGGACGCAAGAACAATTCTAATTTTCATCTCTCTTCTTCTATTTTGTTAACCTAGCCATGCTTGGCTAGTCTTCTTTAGTAGTTAGGGCGAGGATGAACCCTATGCAAGTTTAAGTATTTGTTTGAATTCTTGATTGAACGTTATTTACCATGATTGAATGAATTATCTTTGCTTAAAGCTTTCTTAAAGATTGATCACCTTTAGATTGTTCATAGGTTGGTGTATGACAATAGAGATGTTGGTGCATTTAATCGAACCGATAATTCGTCATAGAGTTGCATGACCTAGACATAGTCTTACGAGTTTATGCGATCTCATAATTCTGGTTTAAATAATTGATCTTTCCAAACAATACTAAGACATTAGGTTGTTTTCAAAGATAACGGACTAAGGTAGCGTCAAGACATTGGGACTTAGTCTAATTTTAGAGAATTGATCGTCAATCATGGGAATAATAGTCAATTAGGGATTTAATTCAAATACTTGGATGAACATAGGGGGATTTCTATGCCCTAGCTGCGTTTTCTCTATTAATTACCTTTTCGAAACAATCGCTTTTGAGACTCTTAATCTTGAATGCGTATTTTTTATTAAATTCATTAAAAATTCTGTTTGGTTACAACTCACCTCCTATTACTCATTGATCCAACTAAAGATTAAATAACGAATTAGTGGCTGGAATACTAGTCCTCGTGGGACGATCTTTTTCTCACTACTTTATTACTTGATACGGCCCGTATACTTGCGGAGTTTATAGGCTTTAAAGTTTTTCCCTATCTTTTAGCCATTTTTAATAATAAAATTCCAGTTTTACATTGCTTCACTATTTTTACCATAACTCTTGAACCAGACATCGGATTTGCCTCATTTTTGTCTCATATTTCAGATGATTCAGAGAGCTACAATTGTTATGCAGACATGAAGAGCTAATTTTGACAAGAGGGCGGTCAATTTTGGAGCCGAAGTCTGGATTTTATTTAGGCACGAATTTTGTAATTAAAGCCCACTTTTATTTTAATTTCATTTTGGGCTGAACCATTAGACCTAATTCGTTTTTAGGTTATCTTTAAGTGAGGCAGCCGTCAAAAACATTGATTCATTCACGTTTTTACACAGTTTTGGATTAAAGACAGAAGTTTTATTTTCTCTCAAATGTTCTTCGCGTTCTTCGTGTTCTTCGTCTTTTCTTCATTTCTTCCAGCCATGCTCGGCTAAACTTCTGTGATTAACCCAACGTTGAGGATTCCATGATTCGTCCAGAGAGCTTGTGCTTAATCGATAACGTTACTCGTTTCAGTTTTCATCTTATCGGATCCAATTTCTGAAAATAGTTCGAATATTAGATTTAATATTTGGTTTGGTTCATCCCAAGGACTGAGTTCGAACTAGGTTTAAGTGTTGTTGTGCGATCGTACAATGAGGCGCCACTGTTCGGACAAATGCTAGGCGATCGTCTAGTCGAGGGAATTTCTGGACGGATGCAGAGATCTCGGTTCGTCCAGAACCAAACGCGAGTTCGTTCATATTTCGCTCAAGGATGGAAGTTTCTGGAATCTAAACGTTGGGTTGGTCGTTCTTAATCTGTTTCAGTTTATTTGATTATGTTTATTTCTGGAATATTAGATATTTGATTCTGTTTCTGTTTCTGTTCAATTTCGTTTTAATCTGTTAAACCAAATCCCCCATTTTACTATTCTGTTTCACTATTGTTGTTAATTAAGCCCGCTGCAAGTTCGTTGGGAAACGACCCAGGTTCCCTATTTCTACAAATCATTTTCGAACTTGGTTATTTTGGGAGACACGGCAAATCTCTTTCCAGTATCCATAAAAAAATTAACAAGATCACCTTACAGATGCCTTGTGAGATGATGGATAATAGAATTCGTATCCCTGTGTAAATGATAGCAAATGTATTAGAAAGTTCATATCTTTGGACGAGATACACATAGGATAGGTTGCATTTGCAATATGCGAGTTTATTTTTTATTTTAATTAATACACTGATTTTTAGGATTCTATATCCACTAAGTCATTTATCATTTTAATTCTATGGTAGCTGCTAGCACAAAATATGTGTTGAAATGTAGAGAAATACTTTGTATGGATTCTTATATCCTACGATTCTGGCAAGATCTAATAATAATAAGTTGAAAAATAGAATGAGCTTTGTCAGCTGTACAATTGGAGAGACTCAGTTGTCGTATTATCTAGCAGCAATTGTTGAAAGGCAAGTAACTTAATTTTATCTATTTAAAACATATTCAATTTGTTAAGTTAAGAAGTATCATGTTATATAACCTTATTTTAATCTATATATGTTATTATGGTTATCATTGGAGTTTGTGTGTTACTTGCCTCTTCATCAATGTCAAGCGTAATAATAAGTTGAAAAATAGGATGAGCTTTGTGGGCTATGTAATTGGAGAAACTCAGTTGCCGTGTTATCTAGCTAGCAGTAGTTGTTGAAAGGCAAGTAACTTAATTTTATCTATTTAAGACTTAGTTTGTTAAGTTAAGAAGTATTATGTTATTTAACCTTATTTTAATCTATATATGTTATTATGGTTATCATTGGAGTCTGTGTTACTTGCCTCTTCATCAATGTCAGGCGTAATAATAAGTTGAAAAATAGGATGAGCTTTGTGGGCTATGCAATTGGAGAGACTCAGTTGTCGTGTTATCTAGCTAGCAGTAGTTGTTGAAAGGCAAGTAACTTAATTTTATCTATTTAAGACTCAGTTTGTTAAGTTAAGAAGTATTATGTTATTTAACCTTATTTTAATCTATATATGTTATTATGGTTATCATTGGAGTCTGTGTGTTACTTGCCTCTTCATCAATGTCATCTTTTGGTTTGATTCCTTGGGTCGCAAGCCAAACGAAGAGATAAAAATCATTTTCAACATGTAAGTTAATTTGTAACATCCCATTTTAAAAGCCGATTTTTTTTTTTTTCCAATCAGAGTAGAGTAATGGAGCGAAAGAGTAACTGATTCATAACAAACTTCAACCATAGTGTAACATTGTAATGATTACAGTAATCCTAGGGTTCGGAAAATAAATAACAGAAAACGGTAAAGATAACTTTGGCCGCAAGCCTACTCCTGCTGCTTGCCTCGATCTCCGATTCGTGGTCCTCCGCACCCTGAAGCTATAGCTGAGATTCAATTTACCACATTGAATCTCAGGTAACGGTTAACCTTATGCTCAAACAATACAGTATACAGACAACAGATATTCAAGACAATACAACAATATAGATCCATACAAGACATCGTATGATCAATATGACGACAGAACATAAGCACAGAGCGATGTAAAGCCTCATAAGGTAATAACAACAACAACAGCCTGCACTATTCACCAGTGCCACGATACCACTCGTGTCCTCAGCGCTAGGAAAACATAACGGCATTATTATGACTATAACCCGTGTAAAAATGTCTGTATAACGGTCTACGAACGTATCCATCACATATATGCATTTAAGCAGCACAAGATTAGTGTTACAGTATGCGCCCGTACCTTCGTTGACGGCGTAGGTACTTCTGACTGAAAAACGTACTTTTTACGGAAAACTGCGAAACGTCCAACAGCGGTACGTCGGGCAGCGTAACGGCAGCAGATCAGAGTTTCTGATGTCCTATAAGAGTAATATCACTTTCATTAGTGATTTGGCATTATAACTGGCATTTTAGGTAAAAATTACCATTTTGCCCCTATACCCCTAATTGGCGGAATTTCGCCAGCACTTCGTTACTTTGGCTCTGATTTTCCAAAATTTTGCCAGAACTTCGACCCAATCATAATTTTCAAAATTCTAGACTAAAATAACCCTATCATATGATATCTAATCATACTTGAAAGATTAAATATTAATCTAACATTACTACTCTAACTATCGAAAGAACTACGAAAGCTTAAAGCTCGGTACCGAAAAATTTACCCAGAGCTTCGCTGCTTTTTTCCCCAGAGCTTATCTCTCTAAACCTCTCTCTAGATTTCGGATTATGCTCTCAAAATGGTGTGAAAAACCAAAGGGAGGGGGTATTCGGGATGATTTCCCTGATGAGCAGCTTCTACAGCTGCAAGTTAAGACCCCATGGTATGCTGATTTAGTTAACTACTTGGTAGCTGGTGTTTTTCCTGTAGAATCCACTAGGGCCCAAACCCTTAAATTGAAAAGTGAGTCTAAATATTATGTTTGGGATGACCCTTATACGTGGAAATTTTTAGTGACCAAGTAGTTAGGAGATGTGTGCTCGATCACGAGTTTCACTCTATATTGCATTTTGCTCATTCTTCGCTGTGGTGGTCACTTTGGACCCCAAAGAACTGCTAGGAAGGTGTTAGAATGTGGTTTGTTTTGGCCTTCCCTGTTTCATGATGCCCATTTGTTTTGCAAGTCATGTGATAACTGTCAAAGGACAGGGAGTATTTCTCGTAGGCATGAGATGCCCCAAAACCCTATATTGTTTTGTGAGATCTTTGATGTTTGGGGTATTGATTTTATGGGTCCATTTCCTGCTTCATATGGTTACACTTACATATTGCTGGCTGTTGATTATGTTTCGAAATGGGTTGAGGCGAAAGCCACCTGGACTAATGATTCTTCGTGGTGGTGGACTTTGTTAGGTCTAACATTTTCTCGCAGTTTGGAATTCCTAGAGCTATTATTAGTGACCAGGGTTCCCATTTTTGCAATCCAAGCATGGGTGCCTTGTTGCGCAAGTATGGAGTGCTTCACAAGGTTTCCACAAAGATACCATCCATGAGACCAACGGTCAAGTGAAGTCTCAAATAGAGAGATTAAGCAAATCCTTCAAGAAGACATCAACTCTACCCGGAAAGATTGGAGTAAGCGACTAGATGATGCTTTGTGGGCATATCGCCGCCTACAAGACTCCGATTGGGATGTCTCCTTATCGGATTGTCTTTGGTAAGGCATGTCATCTTAGGTTGAGTTGGAGCATCAAGCCTATTGGGCTATTAAGCAATGCAACATGGATTTGGCTAAGTCCGGGATGGAGAGGAAGCTGCAACTGCAAGAGTTAGATGAGCTTAGATTGGATGCCTATGAAAGCTCACGGTTGTATAAGGAAAAGACTAAGGCATTCCATGATAAGCATATTCTGAGGAAAGAATTTTACGTGGGCGGAAAGTTCTTCTATTTAATTCCCATCTGAAGTTTATGCCAGGTAAGCTTCGATCTAGATGGGATGGCCCTTTTGTGATCACTAACATATTTCCTTTTGGTGCTGTTGAGCTATGTGATTCACCCACAGGAAGAACCTTTAAGGTTAATGGGCATCGCCTCAAGCCATTTCATGAGGGATCCCTACAGCAGCCTAAGGAAGCAGAGACTCTCCTCATTGACGCCATCTATCCTCCATAAACCCTTGGGGAGGATTCTTCTTTCTTCCTCCATAAACCCTTGGGGAGTATTCTTCTTTCTTCACCCTCTTTCTCTCTTATTTGTTTTCTTTTTTTGTCTACCTTGCTTTTTGAAAAAAAAAAAGTCTCTCTTTCTATGATTGCTACATATTATGAACGTGGACATTTTGGTTTTAATGGATCATTATGTTTGGTCTACAATTCTTGACTCTTTGATTACAAGTCTTGGTAGTTGATTTGATGTTGTTGATTGCCTAAGTTGGTATTGACCTTGTGAGGTTTTGGGCCTGCATGATTGGAATTCATCTTTTGCCATTCTTTCTTTCATGTGTGCATCTCTCATGATTTTTGTTCTCTAGAACTTGCTCCTTTTCTTTTGAAACTACATTTTTCACTTACGTGCATAAGTATGATGGAAGCTTGTTTTCTTTCTTTTATTTTCCTCACTTTGGCCAAATAGCTTTCCCTTGCATTATGATTCCCTTGCTAGCCCCTTTGTGCCTTTTGACCCATTCTTTTCTAAGCCACATTACAAGCCTAAGCGTAAAATCATTTTATTCCGCACCTTTGAAGATTTATTGAGCATTGGTTTCAACTTGTTTTGTGTTTAAGTGTGGGGGTTGCTCAGGAGTGCAACAGTTTAAGTGTGGGGGGGAGATATTTGATTTTGACATTCTAATTACGTATACAATGAAAGGAAAGAAAGAAAATTAAAAAAAAAAAGAAAAGAAAAAAAAGAAGAAGAAAAAAAAAGAAAAAAAAAAGAGAGAGAAAAGAAAAGAAAAGAAAAGAAAAGAAAATACATAGAAAGAAATGGATACATTAGTAGAATAAAAGTTTCATACATAGAGAATAATTGTGTTAATCAGTGCTCGTCCTTTTGATTTCTTTGGTGCTTAGCCTCTCATTCCATACTATTACCTACCTTCACCCTAGCCCTATTACAACCTTTAATTACAAGCTCTCTTGATTTGTGCATGTATGTGTTGTAAGTAGTGGAGACGTAGAAGTTGAGCAAGCTTATGGTAGAACAATTTTCTTGAGTAGAATTTGAGCGATACACTTATTTACCTTAAACACTTGAGAGACTGATTGATTGAGCGCATCATTTGTGAGACCATCTTTTGTGATTAGCATCATTGATTGAGACCGCCATGAATTGTAATTTGAGATGAAGGGATTTAGGTCTTGATTGATTGGTCTTTTGGAACTTTTTGTCCCTTGATTCAATTTTTGCATTGTAGCAATTATTAGTAAATAAGAGTTTTTCCTTTTAGTCTTTTTTTTTTTTCTTTAGCTTTTGCTCAGGAGTGCAAAAAGATAAGTGTGGGGGAATTTGATAATTGAATATTTTATACACTTATTTTTGTCTCTTGAATAATAATTTAGGACCCTTTAGCTAATAAATAATGGCTTTTATGTTTATTTGGGCCTTGGGCCTTTTATTGCATTTTAGACATTTTTAATAATAAAATCACAGTTTTGTGTTGCTTCACTATTTCTACCATAACTCTTGAACCAAACATCGGATTTGCCTCATTTTTGTCTCATATTTCAGATGATTCAGAGAGCTACAATTGTTATGAAGACATCAAGAGCCAATTCGGTCAAGAGGGCGGTCGATTTTGGAGCCGAAGTCGGATGCACAATTCTGGATATTATTTGGACCCGAATTTTGTAATTTAAGTCCAGTTTTATTTTATTTCTGTTTTGGGCTAAAAATATTAGGGCCCATTTTATTTTTAGGTTATTTTTAAGTAAGGCAGCCGCCAAAAACATGAGGCATTCACGAATTCAGGATTTTGACATTAGGGTTTCACGATTTTATGAAAATTCTCTCTACTGATTTTCGCATTCGCATGTTCTTAGTGTTTTTCGCGTTCTTCATCTTTTCTTCAGTTTTTCCAGCCATGCTCGGCTAAACCCCCTGTGATTGACCCAACGATGAGGATTCCATGATTCGTCCAGAGAACTTGTGCCTAATCGGTAACTTAATCAATTCTGTTTTCATCTTATCGGATTCGATTCTGAAAATGGTTCGAATATTAGATTTAATATTCGGTTTGGTTCATCCCAATGACTGAATTCGGACTAGGTTTTAGTGTTGCTGTGCGATTGCATAGTGAGACGCCACTGTTCGGATAAATTCTAGGCGATCGTCTAGGTGAGGGATTCTCCGGATGAATGCAGAGATTTCGATTCATCCGGAACCAAACGTGATTAGTTATATTTCGTTCAATGATGCATGATTCTGGAATCTGAACGTTGGGTTGGTCATTTGTCATTCTATTTCTTCGTATTCAATTCTGTTTCATTCTGTTTGATTCTGCTTATTTGATTTTGATTATGCTATTTCGTTCCGTTTTAATCTGTTAAACCCTAAAACCCCCAATTTTACCATTCTGTTTCACTATTGCTATTAATCGAGCCCGCTGCAAATTCGTTGCTATTCAGATAATTGAATATTTTATACACTTATTTTTGTCTCTTGAGTAATAACTTAGGACCCTTTATCTAATAAATAATGGCTTTTATGTTTATTTGGGCCTTGGGCCTTTTATTGCATTTTAGCCATTTTTAATAATAAAATTCCAGTTTTGTATTACTTCACTATTTCTACCATAACTCTTGAACCAGACATCAGATTTGCCTCATTTTTGTCTCATATTTCAGATGATTCAGAGAGCTACAATTGTTATGAAGACAGCAAGAGCCAATTCGGTCAAGAGGGCGGTCGATTTTGGAGCCAAGTAGGATGCACAATTCTGGATATTATTTGGACCCGAATTTTGTAATTTAAGTCCAGTTTTATTTTATTTCTGTTTTGGGCTAAAACTATTAGGGCCCATTTTCATTTTAGGTTATTTTTAAGTAAGGCAGCCGCCAAAGACAGAAGGCATTCACGAATTCAGGATTTTGACATTAGGGTTTCACAATTTTATGAAAATTCTCTCTACTGATTTTCGCATTCGCATGTTCTTAGGGTTTTTCGCGTTCTTCATCTTTTCTTCAGTTTTTCCAGCCATGCTCGGCTAAACCCCCTGTGATTGACCCAACGATGAGGATTCCATGATTCGTCCATAGAACTTGTGCCTAATCGGTAACTTAATCAATTTTGTTTTCATCTTATCGGATTCGATTTCTGAAAATAGTTCGAATATTAGATTTAATATTCGGTTTGGTTCATCCCAATGACTGAATTCTGACTAGGTTTTAGTGTTGCTGTGCGATTGCACAGTGAGACGCCACTGTTCGAATAAATTCTAGGCGATCGTCTAGGTGAGGGATTCTCGGATGAATGCAGAGATTTCGATTCATCCGGAACCAAACGTGATTAGTTATATTTCGTTCAATGATGCATGATTCTGGAATCTGAACATTGGGTTGGTCGTTTTTAATTTGTTTAAGTCTATCAACGTTTTTCTATCTGTTTCTACATAGGTCTGTTTATTTCAATTTATTTCGTTTTAATCTGCTGAATCATAAAACCCTAAAACCCCCAATTTACCATTCTGTTTCACTATTGCTATTAATCGAGCCCGCTGCAAATTCGTTGGGAAACGACCCGGGTTCCCTAATTCACGCAAATCGTTTTCGAACTTGGTTTATTTTGGGAGACACGGCAAATCTATTTCCAAATTTGGCGCCGTTGCCGGAATTTGCATCGGTTTGATTAATGTGATATTATGTAAATGACTAGGGTTTACGTGGTTCGGGTGGTCGGATAGGAATTTTTCTGACTCTAATCACTCAAACCAGGTCTTATTCACAAGGAATTGGGCGTTCTAAGCAAGAGTCACTTCCTGATAGGAAGTGAGGTCTCACCTATTTTCCCAAATTCCAACGTTTAGACCACTTTTATTGTTTTAAGTTCGATTTTTGATTTCCAACGGGGTGATTTTTCGGGTATCTCGATTTGGCTGAAATTTGGTACAGGTGATAGAAGATGGAAAATCATTAGACCCCCTTTGAAAATGTTTCATTTTCTAAGGGCTATCCTCCGTTTGCCAAATTCCATCGTTTAGACCACTTTTTCAATTTTTGAAGTTTTTATTCCATTTTTGAGTTCCCCAATAGTCTAGGAGAGTCGCCTGTCCAAGTCCCAAAAATTTTAAAAATCATTTGATACTGTTTTTGGACTTGTTTAGGTCAATTTCTAGCATAGGTTTTCGCTTTTGTGTGTTTTGTCTTTGTGTCTCTTAGTGTTTTTCCACTTTTTACCACCCTTGTGGCATTTTCGTAATTCTGATTTTGGTGGCATCTTTGTCATTCACGTATATGTTGCATGAGTACCGGGAATACTACTAATCCGAAGATCTGTTGCCATTTGATCCTGAAATAGAGAGAACAATTCTTGCTGCTAGAGAGTTGTAAGCTTAAGTCATAGGATTAATCTTGAAATTTGGACCACTCAACCGAACTCGATAGTGGCCATTCGGATTGTGTCCATTCTATTGATCTTTCTGATTGTGATTCGATAGTATTTCGATAGTCTTGTGTCCACTAACTCGAGACATTATGGCGGAGAACGAGCAAATCATCATACTTTGAAGGAATTGGAGTGCACTTGATGTTAATTATCAACCTTTGTGCATCCAATATCCGATCTTCTTTGCTAACTTTGAGCTTAAATCTGGTCTAATACACTTGTTGCCTAAGTTTCATGGTCTTGCGGTGAGTGCCCCATTAAGCATTTGAAGGAATTCCATGTAGTGTGCGGACTGATGAAGCCACATGCCATTCATGAAAATCATATCAAGTTGAGAGCTTTTCCTTTCTCATTGGAAGGTGGAGCCAAGGATTGGTTCTTTGTACCTTGACCCTCATCTATTGGGAGCTGGGTGATATTCGGAGGATATTCCTAGAGAAATATTTTCCTTCCTCAAGAGCAACTGCGATCAAGAAGGAGATTGGCAACATTAAACATTGGGGAGACTATGCATGAGTATTGGGAGAGGTTCAAAAGGTTATGTGCAAGCCTGTCCACACCATCAGATATATGAAAAAGACTTGATCAACTCTTTCTATGATGGTCTATCACCGGTAGACAAAGGGTTGGTTGATGCCTCTAGTGGTGGAGCTATGAGTAACAAGACACTGAAGCTCCGAGAATTGATATCCATTATGGCGAGATAACTCTCGGTGAAGTTTGGCACTAGGGCCAATAGTACTCTGTTTACCATATTCAAGCCCGAGTCCATTATGATTCTCGAGATTAGAGACCAGACTTGATGATTTGACCTCCCTTGTGAGGCAATTGGCGATACCTGACGAAGGCGATGCCGCCTTCTCGCAGCATGGGTACTCTTGTGGGTTTTGTTCGACCCTTATCACTCTCTCGACTCTTGCCCTACTTTGCATGATCCTGCCTATCAAGACCAATCGGTAGGCTGCGGTGGGTGTTTTTCGAGAAGGCCACAATACCAACGAGAATAATGCTTTCTCTAATACATACAATCTGGTTGGAGAAATCACCCCAACTTATGGAATCAAAATCGGAACCGAGTAACCAGTCAGCGTTGAGAATTCAGGAATTACCGAAGCAGAGGCGTACAGACCACAGAATTTCCAAGAACGATCTGCACCCCCTTTGCCTTTGCAAGCACCACCTCTCGACCGGCCATATGTCCACCTCCGACAGGGCACAACAAGCGAGCTAGTAGTAGTGGTGGTGGTTCCTCACTTGAAGATATGATGAAGCAATTTGTCACGGCCAATATGCGGTTCCAACGACAAGCCCGACACTTCCATTCGGAGTTTGCAAACACAGATTGGGCAATTGGCAACATCATTGAACTGAGCCTTCAACCTCGGGGATCCAACTCCCTTCCTTCACAAACAATTCCCAATCCTAAGGGAAATGTGAGTGCTATATCACTACTGGCCCGGCAAGCAATTGGAGGAACCTAAGCAAGGCTGCAGATGTGACTTCCACATCGAAAGCGAGTCAGAAATGTGAAGATTGACTCACGAAAAGAAAAAGGCTGTGCAGCAAGGTGAAGAGGAAGACATTCCTATCCCTCTTCCTTTCCCTCGAGAGCGTTCAATCCAAGAAGTTGGCGAGAAAGGCAAAAAAGAAGGATATACTTGAGACATTCAGACGAGTAGAGATCAACATTCCTCTCTTAGATGCGGTTAAACAAATTCCTAAATATGCCAAGTTTACGAAGGAGTTGTGCACCAACAAGAGGCGGCGAAGGGAATGAGCGAGTGAGTTTGAATCGAGAATGTGTCGGCACTCATCCGACCTACCATGCCTCGTAAATGCAAAGATCCGGGGACATTTTCTATCCCTTGCCTTATTGGTAACTATAGATTTGATGATTGCATGCTAGATTTAGGTGCTTCTATTAATGTCATGCCTGCATACATTTATAGATCTCTTGGTCTTGGTCCCTTGCGTCCAACGGTGTCATTGTTCGGTTAGCTAATAGGAGTAATGCCCATCCTTCGGTTTAGTTGAAGATGTATTAGTCAAAGTTAATGAATTGATATTCCCTCTGATTTTTACATCTTGGATATGGAGGGTGAGTCTCTAGTAGTAGGTCACCAATCATTCTAGGGAGACCTTTCATGAAAACAGCTAGGACTAAGATAGATGTGCATTCTCGGTACTCTTTCCATGGAGTTTGGTGATATATCGTGAATTTCAATATCTTTGATGCCATGAAATATCCTAGGGAAGAGCATTCTGTTTTACGTATTGATGTGATTGATGATGCCGTGGATGATCTTCTTAATGGTTGGTGTCTGATTATCCTTATTTTTCATCTCAGAGTGATACCCCATTTGTGCATGCGATGATAATGAATGGTGCTCTGTTTGCACTAATTTGGTTAAGACCGCATTGTTTGGTGATTCGATTTGCTTGATGATTCTACATTACTTGTAGACTCGATATTGATTACGAGTTTGAGCTTCATCCCGATCCTAACGTGCATCCCGATTCGATTTTGATGAGCTTAATTCGATTTTGATGAACCGAATTCGATGTTAACCTTGAGCCGTATAGACACGGTCCTTCTGCTTGTGCTTCTTTGAATATGGTTTGAGTATTCCCGGTGTGATGACACCGAGTTGTTGCAACAACCACCCAAGCTTCTCCCCCTCCTTGAGCAACCGCCCAAACTAGAGTTGAAATCCCTTCCGGACCATCCAAGTATGCATTTCGGAGGTGAATGAGCAGTTGCCGAGTCATTGTGGCAAATAATCTTATGCCATATCAAGAAGAGAAGCTAGCTAAGCTTATTGAGGGCGAACAAGAAAGCCATTGGGTGGACATTAGGCGACATAGTTGGCATTAGCCCTTCTATGTGCATGCATCGGATTCTATTGGAAGAGGACTCTAAGCCAGTGAGGCAACCCCAGAGACGCCTCAATCCTCTCATCCTTGATGTGGTGAAGAAGGAGGTCACTAAGCTCCTGCAAGCTGGAATCATCTATCCCATTTCTGATAGCTAATGGGTTAGTCCAGTCCAGGTGGTTCCTAAAAAATCCGGGTCACTGTGGTAGCCAATCAAAAGAATGAGCTCATTCCTACTCGAGTTCGAATAGTTGGAGAGTTTGCATTGACTATAGAAGACTCAACCAAGCCACTCGCAAAGATCATTACCTCACCTTCATTGATCGGATGTTAGAGCGATTGGGTGGTAAGTCTCATTCTTTGGCTCCTGGATGGCTACTCCGGATACTTCTAGATCCATATTGCTCCTGAGGATCAGGAGAAGACGACCTTCACATGCCCCTTTGGGACATATGCTTACCGGAGGATGCCTTTTGGCCTCTGCAATGCACCTGGCACTTTTCAGCGTTGTATGGTGAGTATTTTCTCTGAGTTCCTAGAGGATTTGTATGGAGGTGTTTATGGATGATTTCACCGTATATGGGTCGATTTTGATGCATGCTTAGCTAATCTATCTAGAGTTTTGCATAGGTGCATTGAGTCTAATCTTGTCTTTGAATTATGAGAAGTGTCACTTCATGGTTGAGTCGGGTATAGTCTTGGGACACATAGTGTCTAGGAAAGGGATTGAGGTAGACCCGCTAAGATAGATGTTATTCTTTGCTTTGCCTTACCCTTCGTGCGGGAAGTTCGCTCTTTTCTTGGCCATGCGAGGTTTCTATCGACGTTTCATTCAAGATTTCAGCAAGGCGCTCGACCATTGTCCAACCTATCGCATAAGGACAACGACTTTGTCTTTGATGATGCGTGCAAGGCGGCCTTCGATCACTTGAAGCGTTGCGACCACGGCCCGATGATTCAACCCCCGATTGGCTCCTCCCTTTTGAGTTGATGTGCGATGCTTCCAACTATGCGGTTGGTGCTATCTTAGCACAAGTGGGTTGATAGAGCCTCCCATGTCATTGCATATGCTTCAAAGACTTTGGATTACTCGCTCGGTCTAATTACACCACTACCGAGAAGGAGTTGTTGGCTATTGTATTTGCCTTCGATAAGTTTAGGTCATATCCGCTAGCTAGTAGAGTCATTGTTTTCTCGACCATGCAGGCTTTAAAGTTTCTTTTGAAAAAGGCAGATGCTAAGCCACGACTCATCCGGTGGATGTTGTTGCTCCAAGAGTTTGATGTGGAGATTCGAGATAGAAGTGGAGCACAAACCGGGTAGTGACCACTTGAGTCGTATCACTCATTCTCCTCTCACCCCTCTTCTATTCGGGATGATTTTCACGATGAGCGGCCTTCTACAAGTGCAAGTTAAGACCCCATGGTATCTTGATTTAGTTAACTATTTGGTCACTGGTGTTTCCTGTAGATTCCACTAGGGCCCGAACCCTTAAATTGAAAAGTGAGTCTAAATATTATGTTTGGGATGACCCTTATCCGTGGAAATTTTGTAGTGACCAAGTAGTTAGGAGATGTGTGACTGATTGTGAGTTTCAATCTATATTGCATTTTGCTCATGCTTCCACCTGTGGTGGTCACTTTGGACCCCAACGAACTGCTAGGAAAGTGTTAGACAGTGGATTATTTTGGCCTTCCTTGTTTCATGATTCCCATTTGTTTTGCAAATCATGTGATAACTGTCAGAGGGCAGGGAGTATTTCCCGTAGGCATGAGATGCCCCAAAACCCTATATTGTTTTGTGAGATCTTTGATGTTTGGGGTATTGATTTCATGGGTCCATTTCTGCTTCTATATGGTTACACTTACATCTTCTTGCATTTGTTGATTATGTTTCGAAATGGGTTGAGGCGAAAGCCACCGGACTAATGATTCTTCTGTGGTGGTGGACTTTGTTAGGTCTAACATTTTCTGCAGGTTTGGCATTCCTAGAGCCATTATCAGTGACCAGGGTTCCCATTTTTGCAATCAAAGCATGGGTGCCTTGCTACGCAAGTATGGAGTGCTACACAAGGTTTCCACAGCCTACCATCCATCAAACCAATGGTCAAGCTGAAGTCTCAAATCGAGAGATTAAGCAAATCCTTCAGAAGACTGTTAACTCTACCGGAAAGATTGGAGTAAGCGACTAGATGATGCTTTGTGGGCATATCGCACCGCCTACAAGACTCCGATTGGGATGTCTCCTTATCGGCTTGTTTTTGGTAAGGCATGTCATCTTAGGTTGAGTTGGAGCATCGAGCCTATTGGGCCATTAAGCAAGATAACATGGATTTGGCTCGAGTGCAGGATGGAGAGGAAGCTGCAGTTGCAAGAGTTAGATGAGCTTAGATTGGATGCCTATGAGAGTTCACGGTTGTACAAGGAGAAGACTAAGGCATTCCATGATAAGCATATCCGAGGAAAGAGTTCTGTGGGCCAAAAAGTTCTTCTGTTTAACTCCCGTTTGAAGTTTATGCCAGGTAAGCTTCGATCTAGATGGGATGGCCCTTTTGTGATCACTAACATATTTCCTTTTGGTGCTGTTGAGCTATGTGATTCACCCACAGGAAGAACCTTTAAGGTTAATGGGCATCGCCTCAAGCCATTTCATGAGGGAGCCCCACGGCGGCCCTGAGGAAGCAGAGACTCTCCTCATTGATGCCACCTATCCTCCATAAACCTCATTGATGCCACCTACTCTCCATAAACCCTTGGGGAGTATTCTTTTTTCTTCTACCTCTCTTCTCTTTTGTTTGTTCATTTTTTTACCTTGCTTTGCTTTTTGAAAAAAAAAGAATCTATTTCTATGATTGCTACATATTATGAACGTGGACATTTTGGCTTTAATGGATCATTCTGTTGGTCTACAATTCTTGACTCTTCGATTACAAATATTGGTAGTTGATTTGATGTTGTTGATTGCCTAAGTTGGTATTGACCTTGTGAGGTTTTGGGCCTGCATGAATGGAATTCATCTTTTGCCATTCTTTCTTTCATGTGCATCTCTCATGATTTTTGTTCTCTAGAACTTGCTCCTTTTCTTTTTGAAACTACATTTTTCACTTACGTGCATAAGTATGATGGAAGCTTGTTTTCTTTCTTTTATTTTCCTCACTTTGGCCAAATAGCTTTCCCTTGCATTATGATTCCCTTGCTAGCCCCTTTGTGCCTTTTGACCCATTCTTTTCTAAGCCACATTACAAGCCTAAGCGTAAAACCATTTTATTCCGCACCTTGAAGATTTATTGAGCATTGGTTTCAACTTGTTTTGTGTTTAAGTGTGGGGGTTGCTCAGGAGTGCAACAGTTTAAGTGTGGGGGGGAGATATTTGATTTTGATATTGTCATTACGTATACAATGAAAGGAAAGAAAGAAAGAAAAGTAAAAAATAAAACAATAAAAAAAAAAGAAAAAAAAATGAAGAAAAAAAAATAAAAATAAAAAAGAGAGAGAAAAGAAAAGAAAATACATAGAAAGGAATGGATATATTAGTAGAATGAAAGTTTCATACATAGAGAATGATTGTGTTAATCAGTGCTCTTCCTTTTGATTTCTTTGGTGCTTAGCCTCTCATTCCATACTATTACCTACCTTCACCCTAGCCCCATTACAACCTTTAATTACAAGCTCTCTTGATTTGTGCATGTATGTGTTGTGAGTAGTGGAGACGTAGAAGTTGAGCAAGCTTATGGTAGAACAATTTTCTTGAGTAGAATTTGAGCGATACACTTATTTACCTTAAACACTTGAGAGACTGATTGATTGCGCGCATCATTTGTGAGACCATCTTTTGTGATTAGCATCATTGATTGAGACCGCCATGAATTGTAATTTGAGATGAAGGGATTTAGGTCTTGATTGATTGGTCTTTTGGAACTTTTTGTCCCTTGATTCAATTTTTGCATTGCAGCAATTATTAGTAAATATGAGTTTTTCCTTTTAGTCTTTTTTTTTTCTTTAGATTTTGCTCAGGAGTGCAAAAAGATAAGTGTGGGGGAATTTGATAATTGAATATTTTATACACTTATTTTTGTCTCTTGAATAATAATTTAGGACCCTTTAGCTAATAAATAATGGCTTTTATGTTTATTTGGGCCTTGGGCCTTTTATTGCATTTTAGACATTTTTAATAATAAAATCACAGTTTTGTGTTGCTTCACTATTTCTACCATAACTCTTGAACCAGACATCGGATTTGCCTCATTTTTGTCTCATATTTCAGATGATTCAGAGAGCTACAATTTTTATGAAGACATCAAGAGCCAATTCAGTCAAGAGGGCGGTCGATTTTGGAGCCGAAGTCGGATGCACAATTCTGGATATTATTTGGACCCGAATTTTGTAATTTAAGTCCAGTTTTATTTTATTTCTGTTTTGGGCTAAAACTATTAGGGCCCATTTTCATTTTAGGTTATTTTTAAGTAAGGAAGCCACCAAAGACAGAAGGCATTCACGAATTCAGGATTTTGACATTAGGGTTTCACGATTTTATGAAAATTCTCTCTACTGATTTTCGCATTCGCATGTTCTTAGGGTTTTTCGCGTTCTTCATCTTTTCTTCAGTTTTTCCAGCCATGCTCGGCTAAACCCCCGTGATTGACCCAACGATGAGGATTCCATGATTCGTCCAGAGAACTTGTGCTTAATCGGTAACTTAATCAATTCTGTTTTCATCTTATCGGATTCGATTCTGAAAATGGTTCGAATATTAGATTTAATATTCGGTTTGGTTCATCCCAATGATTGAATTCGGACTAGGTTTTAGTGTTGCTGTGTGATTGCACAGTGAGACGCCACTGTTCGGATAAATTCTAGGCGATCGTCTAGGTGAGGGATTCTCCGGATGAATGCAGAGATTTCGATTCATCCGGAACCAAACGTGATTAGTTATATTTCGTTCAATGATGCATGATTCGGAATCGAACGTTGGGTTGGTCGTTTTTAACTGTTTAAGTCTATCAACGTTTTTCTATCTGTTTCTACATAGGTCTCATTTTATTTCAATTTATTTCGTTTTAATCTGTGAATCATAAAACCCTAAAACCCCCAATTTACCATTCTGTTTCACTATTGCTATTAATCGAGCCCGCTGCAAATTCGTTGGGAAACGACCCAGGTTCCCTAATTCTACAAATCGTTTTCGAACTTGGTTTATTTTGGGAGACACGGCAAATCTCTTTCCAGGGGTATTTATAGGAAAAGAGATAGGGTTTCGTCCGTCGGATCAACTTTGTGAGAATCAATCTAGACCGTCCATAGCATAACTTTGGAAACAAGTTATCTCATTCTCTTCTCTCTTTGGCCGAAAATCTCATGCCCCAAAAGTCAAGGGAAGAGCCAATCAAATGGTGCCTAGTGTATTGTTTCCAGAAGCTTTCCGGTCGAATTCCTCGATCGGTGTCCGATTCGCGTAATTTCGGAAAAATCTCAAAATTTCGGAATTACAACTTTGAAGACATTTTCTCACTAATTAGAAATGTCCAAGTTAACCTAAATTTTGATTCCATATAGGCGGAAAAGCCTAACGGAAGATAAAAATCCACTGATCAATATTTTACCTTGACTTTGGAGATCCTATTCCTGGTTCTCTAGGTAGGATCCGTTTCCTATTTATTTTTTTACTATTCACTTTAATTAATTATATAATAAAATAATACAAGATATCACAAAAAATATCATGATATATATTTTTTTCTCCCTTCCCTCTTTTGATGTCGGCCAAGACACACATATATATATATATATAATTTTTATTTTATTTTTTAATTAATTATTATATGATTTAATAATTAATTTTCCATAATTTTTTTTACAACCTTTTTTCCTATTAGTCCATATTTGTGTTTAGGCTCAAAAATACCTAACCTCATCAATTTTTCTTCAAAATTTCTAATTAATTAGGAAATATATTTATGCTAATTTTCTAGCCATTACTACTAATTTTAGGGTTTTACATAATTATCTTTGAATTTTCCTTCGTTTATGCTTAAGTAATTAGTCAATAATTATTTAATTAATCCTTTACTAATATTTGATAATTTTCTCAATTAGAATTACTCCTCACCTCATAACTTTTGCACTGACATCTTTGTTTCCATGTCTTCTGCATTATTTTAGAATTTACGAGGGTATTTTGATCATTTCAATACTTTTTGAACATTCCTTCACAATCTTTCCCAAGTTTATAATTTATTAAATTACCACAATTAGAGATAATATACTCTCCCAATTTCAATAATTATTTTACTGCCTTTTAGGATTTTTCACAATTTTCCTAAGTTATCTAAGCATTCCAGGGCTATTTTGGTCATTTTGACCCTTTATTCTTTTTCCCCAATTTCTAAGAGATTTTTCCCTTATAAATACGATAAAGTCAATATAGAAATTGATATCACATATACACTTATCAAAAATAGCCATTTTATTTATCCGGGTATTACATAAATCATTGGTTTTTAACTGGAATAAATTGTTTTAATATCTTCTGATTTTCATTTTAATGATAGTGCACTCAAGACATATTATTTAATGCGTGCGAAGCACGAAGGTAAAAGTGTTTACACAAAGTGGTTCAAGCAGCTGAAAGTGTTTTAAATTCAAATTCTTTAATTGACATTCACTTTATATATAACTTTATTCATTTTAACCATTTTCACGGGTACAAAAAAGACTTTTATGACTGGGCGAGAAAGTCATCGTAAGACCGAATCTGCGACTGGTCTTATTACAGGCAGTCTTAAAAGTCTGTAACTTTTAAGACCGGATGCACAACCAGTCTTAAAAAAATACTTTTTAGACCAGACCTTTAAAATATGAGGTCTTAAACGTCGGACTTTTAAGATCAGACTTTTAAAATATTAGGTCTTAAAACTCTATTACTATCACCAAAAAAAATAATTGACTTTTAAGACCGGTTGTGAAAACACATCCGGTCTTAAAAGTACTTTTAAGACCGGATATGAAAAACATCTGGTCTTAAAAGTCCTTTCCTATTTTTTTTCTTAAAAAAAAAACTGGTAATCAGAAATTTGTCAGGATGAGCGGCATATTAGGGTCATATCCAAGGGCTTCAAGGTAAGTAGTTATAGTCTTGTTCATAGGCGGTGCGCCACACCTTAGCAAATTTCATAAACAATCCTCTTAATCAATAACCTTCCTTTTATGATAACATGAAGAAGCTATATATCTAAAGAGATTAGCTTAGAGGATTATTGTCTACCCTGATATCATGTGCAAGAGGAGGACAGTGCGCTTGAATCATCTCATTTGATACAAATCCAACACCACCATCTCATCCTTCTAGAAGCTTGCCAATCATATCATTTCATCATTCAAGGTAGGCTAGCCTGATTCAATGAAGGATGAAAACTTGAGTACTCTTTGAAATGATATTCCCACTACTACAAAAAGTAGATATTACTTCCCTAAAAGACGTCCTTATTTTAAAAAAAAATGAAGTAAAAAGTATAGGCGGTGGCATTTTCATAATTATTTGGCTGAATTTTGAGACTTAGGCGCCTAAATATAATTTTAAGGCGCCCAAAATCGATTTTAGGCGTCCAAAAATATAATAAGGACGTCTAAAATCAATTTTAGGCGTCCTAAAATATATTTAGGACGCCTAAAATCAATTTTTTGGCGCATTTTGAAGATTTTTTTGGCGCCAAGAAATTTGTTAGGCGTCCTAAAATACAATTAGGACGCCTAAAATCAATTTTAGGCGTCCTAAAATATATTTAGGACGTCTAAAATCGATCTTTTGGCGCATTTTAGAGAATTTTTGGCGCCAGGAAATTTGTTGGCGTCCTCAAATTTAAATCAGGACGCCTAAAATCAATTTTTTAGCGCATTTTTAAGAATTTTTGGCGCTTAAAATTTGTTTCAAGCGTCCTAAAATTTAAATCAGACGCCAAAATTAAATTTTACTAATCAAATCAAAGAAATCGAAAAATAATCAAATCAAAAATCGAAAATAATACTAATCAAATCTAATCAAATCCAAACTTTTACTAATCAAATCAAAGAAATAAAAATAATACTAATCAAATCAAATCAAAGAAATCGAAAATAATACTAAACAAATCTAATCAAATCCAAACTTTTACTAATCAAATCAAAGAAATAAAAAATAATACTAATCAAATCAAATCAAAGATATAGAAACTTTTACTAATCAAATCAAAGAAATTGAAAAATAATCAAATCAAATCAAAAATCAAAATAATACTAATCAAATCTAATCAAATCCAAACTTTTACTAATCAAATCAAAGAAATAAAAATAATACTAATCAAATCAAATCAAAGATATAGAAACTTTTACTAATCAAATCAAAGAAATCAAAAAATATATATTTAAAAAACATTTTAGCATCCTAAAATATATTTTAAGACGCTTAAAAGGGAAATTTTTTGGCGCCTGGGTAATTTTTTAAAAAAATTTGGCGCTAGGGTAATTTTTGGCGCCCTGAATTTGTTTCAGGACGCCAAAATAGTATTTTTGACGACCTAAAACAAATTTCAGGTCGCCAAAAGGATAAAAATTTTCGGCGCCTGGGTAATTTTTTAAAAAAATTTGGGCCAAAAATACTATTTTTGGCGACCTTAAACAAATTTCAGGTTGCCAAAAAAGGATAAATAGTATTTTTGGCGTATTGAAACAAATTTCAGGTCGCCAAAAAGGATAAATGTATTTATTAGCTATTCGATCCGTCACGCGCGCTACACAATTGATCTCCCTCACACGCCGCTAAAACTCCTCTCCTTTTCCACTCGTCTCGTGCCTCGTCCTCCCTCCATCTTCCTCCCTCGATCCTCCGCTCCTCCTCCGATTCAGCCGTCGTTAGTTTCGTGCTCGCTCTTCCCGCCATGAGAAGTTCGGAGGAAAACAGATCTAAGTTTCCTCGCAACCGAGATCCGAAACCGAGCGACACCTGACGCCACCGCGGATGAAAGCCACGCTTGATTTCGTTGCAGATCTGTTCAGTGGGTTTGTTCTAGGTTTTTTTAAGATAACCTTATCGCTTGCTTCTTATTTTTGATGTTTTCTGGATTTGCTCCATGGCATTTTTTATTATTCTAGATTTGCTCCTTAGCATGTTTCTTGAATTTCGATCTGCTCTTCCTCCGCCCAAATCGTGGCTTGCTATCTTCGATCCGCTTGGCTCATCACTATCTAGCTCCCGAAATTGAGGTTTAGGGATTTTTATTTTAAAAAAAAAAAGGCGTTATGTGAGGCGACTGAATAAATTTCAGACGCTCGATATTAGGCGCCCTGAATTTATTTCAGACGCCTCATATTAGGCGTCCTGAAATTTATTCAGGTCGCCTAATATCAGGCGTCCTGAAATAAATTCAAGTCGCCAAACTTCAAAAAAAACGACTACCCAGCCCGAGACGTCCCTCTGAAAAAGGACGTTAATTGGGCCTTATTTAGGTCATTTTTTCGTTTTTTTGTAGTAGTGTCCAAGTTAGAAACTAACCTGATTTAGGACATAGTATACTTTGAAACGACCGAAATAATTAGAGCAAGACGATCCAGTTTTTCCTGCATATATTTAAATATGCATATTACTATAAAAAACCAAGTGTCAAGATTTATTCATTGGCTGAAAAAAAAAAGAGGAATGCTTGTTACCTTTACAAGAATTACAAACCTGGAGAAGCTAGAACCAAAACAAGAGACCATAAGAGCAAAGGACGTGAGAGCAATTTTCGCAGCGTTAGAAAATTTGTGAGTGAGGTTTTTGAGATGAGTTGAGACGAGGTTTAAGAGAGTGTGAGACGAGATTTACAAGGTCGAAGAGAGGTTCAAAGAGCGAAATTCAATTTTCGGCATGGGAAAATAGAAGATTCATCTTTTAGACCGGACTTTTTAAACATCCGGTCTTAAAAGTAAGACTTTTCTTATATTTACAAAAATGTCATCGGTCATACTTTTAAGACCGAATTTGTAAATTATGAGGTCTTAAAAGTAAAACTTTTAAGAGCTCATATTTTACAAGTCCGGTCCAAAAAGTTCTTTATATATTTACGGAATTGTCACCGGTCATATTTTTTAAACCTCATCCTCTATAATCCGATCTAAAAAGTTCTTTATATATTTACGGAACTGTCATTAGTCATACTTTTTACACCTAATGCTCTATAATCCGATCTAAAAATTTCTTTATATTTACGAAACTGTCACCTATCATACTTTTAAGACCGGAGCCTCAATACTCCGATCTAAAAAAAGGCGGTCTTAAAACTCTTTTTTGTACTAGTGTTTCTTTTGATGTATAGTGTCCTCGGCAACCAGGAAAAACTGAATGTGGATATTATGTTTTACTTTATATGTATAACATCATTGTTAGTGGACTTACTACAAATTTTGAACAGGAGATCATTTATTGATTCTCAAATGATTTTTATTTTTGTTCTAGTAATTGAATTGTTAGTTATTTCATTAAATTGATTGATTTGTGTTAATTTATGCTTCAATTTGCACGCAGATTTTTGGTAATGAGAATGCCTACACAATCAAAGACATTAATTCAATCCAAGACCTTTTGGAAGGACATCTTCTACAACAGATAGATGGTGCGTATAGATAAAAAGATTTCTTTTACATAGTGTAGTGGTTTAGAAAACTTATGGACACTTGATTATATTTGTTTAAGTTGATCCATGTTTAGTTTTGGAGCACGTACACTTGATTATATTTATAAACTGTTGGATTTATATATACAAGACGTAATAATTATATTCTCACTGACTCCGTTTTTTTAATTATATGTTCTGGGAATTGGTTGTTTCTTAAAGGTTGTGGGTAAAAAAATACGAATTACATGTTAAAGAAAATTGACTTTCAATATATGTTTTCAACAAAACAGTCGTTATAAAAGGCTTACAATGACGGTTTTGAAAACAATTGGCCGAAAACCGATGTTGTGTATAGCAGCTAGACTTACAACGAGGGTTTTGAAACAAAGATATATTTTAAATTTTTCAACAATACTCATATACACTTCCCTAAAAACGAACATATAATGTTTCTAAAAACGGACTTTAAAAGTGTAGCTTTTGTAATAGTGAGGAAGTTCCACATAATTCAACAGAAATGAACAAAACTACAATTTATTATGTTAATACAATTAATTTGGATTTTCTAATGCCTTGTGTTGGCAATTTCTATACGTTCTATATGTCTTTTTTCTTTAAAAAAATTAACGTCGTCTTATAATTATTATAATTTTTTTATGTCAGATATGATCAAAATTAATGGTTAATTTCTTCAATGACTTGCCATACTTGTTAGAAACGTCATTGTTACAACAACAAATATTTTAATCATAATAGTAATAATTACAATTACAATTACTTGGGCAATAATTCGACCATATTCTTCTGGGGGAGAACATTCTATAGAGAGAGATACGTAAAGAACTCACAAATTCAACAGAAGATCCTCAGTTTAGTATTTTTCTTAAAAAGAAAATTCAATCTAAGGATGTGAAATGAATCTTCCATTTTTTATTCTTACATTTCTAAGAAATGGTATTATATTGCCAAGTGGAAAAAACGATATGTATCTAGAGAGAGAGGAAGACATATAAAAGTAGAAAGGAGGAAAAAGGTTGAAAGATGTAATACCCTAAAATTTGACTTAGGGAAAATATCATAAATTAAGAAATAATACCTATTAAATAGGTGAATATGTGATATCAAATTTAAAGAGGAAAAATCTCTTGAAAATTAGAGTGCCAAAATGACAAAAATACCCTCATAAATCCTAAAATAATGCAGAAGACATGAAAACAAAGATGTCAGGGCCAAAGTTATGAGGTAATAAGGCATTCTAATTAAGAAAATTATCAAAAAGTAATTAGGTAATTATTGGCTAATTACTTAAGCTTAAGCGAAGGAAATTCAAAGATAGTTATGTAAAACCCTAAAATTAGTGGTTTTTGGCCAAGAATTAGTAAAAACATATTTGCTAATTAATTGGAAGGTATGAAGGAAAATATATGAAATTGAGTAATTTTAAGCCTAAAAACAAGTATGGGCCAATAGGGAAATTTTGTAAAAAAAATATATAAAATAATTATTTTATATAATATTAATTAATTAAATAATAATTAAAAACGAAAATTAAGGAAAAAAGACCAGAAATATTGACCAAAAATATGAGTCATTGTGGATAGAATTTTGAAGAAAATATCATGATATATTATATTTACAAGTTGCAATATTATATTATATAATTAATTATAGTGAATAGTAATAAAATAAATAGGAAACGGATCCTATCTAGAGAGCTAGGAACAGGATTTCCAAAGTCAAGGTAAAATATTGATCAGTGGATTTTTATCTTCCGTTAGGCTTTTCCGGAAGTTAATTCTGAAGCCGATTGTGTTTTTTTCCTAATAAGACGAAATAGGGAAATTCTGATAAAAAGCCGGATAGCCAAGTGGAAAGTTGAGGATCTCAGGGTCATGATGCGACATCTGGGGAAGAGTTGAGAGTTTTTCTGGACATATTTGGAATCAGTGCATTCTTGTCCATAGGCGGTAGCTTCCGGAAATTCGTTCCGTAACCGGCACGTCTTTCGAGAATCTTCGGCTGAGCACGAAATGCCCTGAATGAGATCAAAAATTTAGTTAGTTCAAATATTTTGGAAGAGGAAGAAGAGATCTTTAGGATCTGCTCCCGAATTCTGTGTCCCTTCAAGATTACGCGATTCGGACACCGATCAGAGATTCTACCCAAGAAAGCTTCTGGAAGCAGGACACGTGGCACTTTCTGATTGGCCAATAGATGCCACCTAAGAGAGGGGCAGGTCAGCCAAATGGTTTTGTGGAGGAGAATTGGCCAACACAAAACCCTAAAACTTGTGGCTTAGAATTAAAGAGAAGGAGTTGGAAGATTACCAAAATGCCCTTGCACTTTTTCTATAAATAGGCAAGCAAGCCTTTGTAAAATTTACACCAAAACAATCTTAGAAATCCTAGAGAGAAGTTAGAGAGAGGAGCTCTGGAGGAGGAAGGAGTTCGGGGAATTCTACAGCGAAGCTCTGGGTAAGTTTTTCGGTACTTAAGCTTTCGTAGTTCTTTCGGTAGCTAGGGTAGAAATGCTATGTTAGTCTTTAATCTTCCAAGTATGATTAGATATCATATGTTAGGGGTATTTTAGTCATCATTTCGAAAATCTTGGTGGGGTCAAAGTTCTGGCAAAATTTTGGAAGATTAGAGTTAAAATAGCGAAACTCTGGCGAAATTCCGCCGATAAAGGCATCAGGGGCAAAATGATAATTTTTACCTAAAATCCCTGTTATGATGTAAATCATTAATTAATATTATTTATATTTCAAAAATGATATTGGAGTAGGATTTATGTTGAAATTTTGGAAAATTAAAGTCAAAGTAACGAAGTACTGACGAAATTCCGCCGATTAGGGGGTCAGGGGCAAAATAGTCATTTTGACTAAAAATATCCGTCGTAATGATAGATCCTTAACAAGTACATTGTTATGTTGATAGGATATCCCTGATTACGTTTTGACCAACCGTCGTGCCGAAATACCGTAAAACGTCAACGAAGGTACGTTCGCGTACTGTAACACTAATCTGATGGGTATAGTATGCGTGTATGTGATGTGTGTGTAGTATGATGTGAGTATGGTATGTGTATATGTGGTGTGTTGTTGGAATGCATATTATGTTAGAATATAACCGTATGCATCTTTGGGAGCGATATAGTTGTAAAATTGGGAGCGATACATCTGTAAGGCTGGGAGCGATGCATCTATAATGCTGGGAGCGATATATCTGTATGCTGGGAGCGATACATGTGCATTGGTTGAGTGTGGTTTATATGTTGTTGTTTGGTAACCCATATGTGTGTATGTATACATGAGGTTAACCGTTACCTGAGATCCGGTGCGGATCTCAGCTCTTAACATAGCATCAGGGTCGGGAGGACCGAGGAGAGAGGGAAGCAGCAAGTTCAGGAATCAGGCTGAATACTTTCTGATGTTGTCCTTTACTTTTGAAAACTCTCGGTTGTTGAACCATTTCTGTAATTAGCCAGTGGGCATTTTAAATACATATATCAGTTACTCTTCCGCTCAAATGCTCTACTCTGATGAAAAAAAAAAAAAATTATACTGCTTTTGGAAAACGGGATGTTACAAAAGAGAAATAAATAAATAAATAAAAGATAAGACGATCAAACTTTTGTTTCATCACTTTAAATCTCACAACTAAATAACTTCAAACTTCGCTTCCATTAAATAAAAAATTTCATCAATCAAGATTATTAAACGGTAATTCATTCATCAATATAATATTGATTTTTGTATGATAGCAAGATTTTGGAATTTTAATACACACACAAGGTTGTCAAACTCACGAGTCTAAGCAAACTCGTGACAGTGACATTAACTCGTATCGTAAACTCGAATCGGTAAACTCGTAAGAGTTTACTTTTATCATTAAATATGTATTAACAGTGTATAATTAAATAATTAAAATATAAAAATGACAATAATTTGATTTAAATATATTTTAAATCCAAATATTTGAAATTAAATATATCAACATTCATAATTTATTATATTTAATAAAGAAATTTCTATAAAATTCATATATAAAGCTGTTGAGGATGACAAAATTGAAAACATTAACACAATTTTGTAAGCTAAAAACGTAAAAACGGTAAATTCGATGTGTAAACTCGTGAGTTTATCTGAGTTTATAGCCGACACGATTTTACTAGAGACTTAACTCGATTTAGTAAGGTAGGAACGTAAAAACGGTAAAATCAGAGAGTCAACTCGCGAGTTTGACAAAAATGCACACACATATGGGCTTATGATCTATACAATGGCAGGAGATAACATTTTGTCCAGTGAACTGTTACCAAAGGCGGACGTAGGTGTTAGGTTAGGGGGCACGTGCCCACCCTTAAAATAATCTAAACGATTTTTTTTTTTAATTTTAAAAACAGAGGATAAAACCACAAATTTAGGTTTCAACCAGACGAAATTGAAAGAGTCACGAAGCATCGCAGCAAAATATCCAGATCGAGTTCCTGTAAGAATTCTCAGAAATTCGTCTCTTTCTTGTTTGATGTTCTTGGAACTGAATTTCCTCTTTGTCCAGACAATAGTTCATTTATGGTTTTCTTGTTTGGTGCTAGTCAATAATTCTCGATCTTGCCATATAATTTTCAGTTCCCTCCCCGTAATTTAGGATGCCACCAACCCCATAAAGTTCAATCCCATGTTCTTCTGTTTGCCCTGTATTCGCATAATGGATTTTATTTTTCGGAGAAATTAAGCCAATTTTTCATCGGAACAAGCGCGTTTCAGTTTTTCAGTGCTACTGAGTTCTACTTCATGTTTTCTTTTTGTTATTTCTGTTATACCTAGATCCTAATTTGAAATTAGAGATATTCCTACTCCTAGTTTTTCAATTTCCAAATTTTTCTCCCTCCGTTGTTTAATATTTAGAGATATTCCTCGATTATCTTACGTTTTACCTCTCAGAGTCCTAGTCTTATGTTCTTTTTGTCCTGTATTTTTCCTTGAGCAGAACAGAGAAGCAGTTCAACAATGGCGTGGACTTCCTCCGCCATGTATGTGATCTGAAAATCAAAGCGTTGTTGCTTATTAGGTAAGCTTTACAGAAAATCAATGCCCTTCATTATCTACTAATATTGGACTAGCATTTCCTTAATTTGATATGGTGATCATTTGCATCTGCATCTGCAGATTTTGAATGGGAGAAGGGATTTGGGAGATGTTTAAACGAAGAGATATCATTAGAGAGATATATAGCTGAAGAACATGAATGCAATTTTTGATTCTGACGTCAAATTTGATCTGATGAACTGAGGGTTGGAATTAGTGCAACGAACTAAAGTTGATTTGTTTGTTAATGGGAGAAAGAGTTACTGTAACTAGAGGTAAGAATTCCCTTTTCATTTTTGATTCATGTTGGACTGGTTTAGAAATATATATACAAGTATGGTCTTGTTATTGTGTTGTATTGTTCTATAATTGGTGTAACTTGGGTGTCATTAATTTGTATTATCGCTTCATGAAGATGTTGGGCAATGTTGTTGTGGAATGAGGATATGTATTATTCACTACAAAAAAAAATGTCACTTTGTGGTGGTTAATTTGTAGCGGTCAAAATAAACCGCTACAAATATGTGAATTTGTAGCGGTTTATCCCGAAACCACTACAAATTTGTAGCGGTATGACTCAAGGCAAGTGGCGCGCTGGTTCATGAACGACATTTGTAGCGGTTATCATATGCTAACCGCTACAAAATATGGCGCGAAGTTGGCACCAAATTTGTAGCGGTTATTTTGTAGCGGTTTATTTATACAAACCGTCACAAATTTCGCGCCTTATGGCGCGCCATTAGTAGCGGTTTTGAAACCGTTACAAAACGCCAAAAAAAAAAAAAAAAAACCGTTGCAAATATGAACCGTTACAAAAACTGTTACATCAACCGCTACAAAGTGTATAATATTGAAATTTCAATATTTCGAATCCCGCCAAGTTTATTTTTTAAAAAAAATATGTTCATATTTGTAGCGGTTGTTAGTGTAACCGCTACAAAATGTGATATTTTGATGAAAAAAAATTTTAAAAAAATACCAATGGATTTTGTAGAGGTTTTGAAACCGCTAGAAAACGCAAAAAAAACCGTTACAAATGTGAACCGTTACAAAAACTGTTATATCAACCGCTACAAAGTGTATAATATTGAAATTTCAATATTTCGAATCCCGCCAAGTTTATTTTTTTAAAAAAATATGTTCATATTTGTAGCGGTTGTTAGTGTAACCGCTACAAAATGTGATATTTTGAAGAAAAAAAATTTAAAAAAATACCAATGGATTTTGTAGAGGTTTTGAAACCGCTACAAAACGCAAAAAAAAAAAAAAAAAAAAAAAAAACCTGTTACAAATGTGAACCGTTACAAAAGCATTACATCAACCGCTACAAAGTGTATAATATTGAAATTTCAATATTTCGAATCCCGCCAACTTTATTTTTTAAAAAAATGTTCATATTTGTAGCGGTTGTTAGTGTAACCGCTACAAAATGTGATATTTTGAAAAAAAATTAAAAAAAATACCAATGAATTTTGTAGAGGTTTTGAAACCGCTACAAAACGCCAAAAAAAAAAAACCGTTACAAAAAATGTTACATCAACCGCTACAAAGTGTATAATATTGAAATTTCAATATTTCGAATCCCGCTAAGTTTATTTTTTTAAAAAAATATGTTCATATTTGTAGCGGTTGTTAGTATAACCGCTACAAAATGTGATATTTTGAAATTTATTTATTTTTTTTTAAAAAAATACCAATGAATTTTTGTAACAGTTTTGTAACCGCTACAAACGGAAACCGATACAAAAACAGTCACATAAACCGCTAAAAACTGTTTTGTAGCGGTTATTGTCGCGGTTAAAATCCGCTACAAAATCCGTTACATCAACCGCGACCAATGTTACGTATATCTCTATAAATATCTCCACCACACCACACCTCATACACTTCTTCATTTCTTCCCACCCCCTTCTCTCTCGTTTTCTCTCATTTCTTCCCAACCCTTCCAAAATCTTTCATTTCAATGTTTTATTTTTCCTTCTTATAATATTGATACTATGTTTTTTTCCTTATCCAGAACTTTAAGTATATTTCCTCAATATTCCTTCTATCATCATCAACTTTCTTTACATAATCAAATATCATCTAATGTACAACATAATTTTTTTGCTCAGACGTGGACAACACAATAAATCTTTATTATCTACAGATTCTCAATATCATACCTACATAATATTTATACTTATCTAACTTAAGTTAATTAGTTTTATAAATATTAACTATTATCATTTAATTTGTCATTTAAATAATAAAAATATTCAACATAATATTATAACAATGGATACAAATTATGATTTTTTTTTTTCAATTTTGCAATGTTTTGTAGCGGTTGTAAAACCGCTACAACAACCGCTACAAATTTTAATTTAAATTCGGATTAAATATTTGTAGCGGTTTTTTACAACCACTACAAAATTTGAGCGCCAATTTTTGAAATTCGTCATCTTGTAGCGGTGATTCAAAACCGCTACTAATACAAAGAGCGGTTTTATTACATGAGTAGCGGTTTTAGCAACCGCTACAAATCAGCTTGCCACAGTGGATTTTATTGCGGTTGCTCTAACCGCTACAAATGTCATTAGTTGCACCTAAAACCGCTACAAATAGGTCATTTTAACCGCTACTAATGGTCGTTTTTTTTGTAGTGATTGTTGTTAGTTGTTGGTGCTGTATTCTTGTGTTGTGTTTAATTTGGAGGCCATTTTGCTATACCAGAATTATCTTGTATTCTTTGGTCAAAGGACAAAAGTATTCTGGTTTAAAACTTTCCTTAAAAAAAATTTCGGGGTGCTACCCCCGAACTCCCGAATCCCACTACTAATTGTGCACCCACAAACCTAAAATCCTGGGTCCGCCACTGACTGTTACTACTTGTTTGGGTGGCAAATAGGTTGAATTTGTATTGATTATCCTCACGTTGATTTCTTATTGATTGATATCGAGAATCACGGACAGAGTTAAGAGTTAAGCTACCTTGAGATAAAACCTAATTCCTAAATTTAGAATTAAAATCGGAGCGGTTTCTCTTGGCCTTTGCCGTATTCATTCTTCTGTCGCGGGTTCTGTTATACCAGAGGTAAATGCTACGTAAATGGGGTATATGCCCCTGGAATATTTATGCTCGGAACTCTGATCCTTAAGGTATGTAACGTTATTCAGTGGCAGTTGAACTTTCAGAGTTTTCATATACAGGTTATTGGAAGCATTACAGCAGTTTCATCATCCCTTCTTGTTGGAAAGGCTGGCCCATGGTTCATATTGGTGCATGTGTGGGATCATTGTTGGATCAGGGTGGTTAAAGCAATATGGACTTACATGTAAATGGTTTTAAAGAACAAAATACGGCAAAGGCCAAGAGAAACCTCCGATTTTATTTCTAAATTTAGGAATTAAGTTTTATCTCAAGGTAGCTTAACTCTGTCTGTGATTCTTGTTATCAATCAATAAGAAATCAACATGAAGATATCAATCAATATGAACTCAACCTATTCGCCACCCAAACGACGTAGTAACAATTCACAGGACAAAATGTTATATCCTATCACTGTATAGATCATAAGCTCTCTCTCTCTTTCTCTCTCTCTCTCTCTCTCTCTCTCTCTATATATATATATATATATATATATATATATATATATATATATATATATATTGTTCTGATGTAGAACATAAGTGTCTAGCCCTAGGTGGGCTGATATATTGATGTAGGATCACATAGCTCTCTCCCAAGGTATCCATGGATGAGATACCTGAGAGGATCGATGATCTCTGCGCACACATGAGGGCTTTCACCAAAGGGGTGGGGTGTATGCTCGGTGTGGCTGAATCGTAAAGGAGAGAGCTTAAGAGATATGTACCTTTTAGGTTAACCTACTATATATAGAGGCTACCTTAGGGTTAGGGTTTGGAATTGTTGGGCCTCTTGTGCCTCCAAGCCCAAATGTACTACATGTCTCCTGTTGGGCCACACCTTGGATGAGCCTAGTATTTTATTCCATAACAGTTGCCCCCAAGCTCGGTAGTTCAGGTCTCTGAGCTGTCGAGATTCATTGACTGCTTTCCGAGATCCCTTGAATCCGAATTTGCTTCCGTAGCAATTTTCCCGGGCTAATTGTCTGGTTTATATTCCTGCATTTAATAACATGTAAGCAAATCACAATAAATGGAAAATACTTACTGTTTGTGCAAATCGTTCAACGTGCTCATTTCAGATACTTATCCGAGCTTGCATTAAACTTTTTGGTTTGCATTAATGCCGGTTATTGATAACACGCTTTTCCACTTAACAAATCGTTGTCCACTATGTTGCCCCTCAGCCTGGTAATTCAGGCCTCTGAGCTGCCAGGATGTGTTACTTGCCAAACCCGGACTAGGTGTTCACGACTGTTGGGATTCCGCGCATGTTGACCCGAGATTCCGGGTTTATGAGTTCTGAAAACGGGTTTGTTTACCCAAATTCAATCAAATAAACTTGGCGGCATTGCCGTCGCAAAATGATTCCAATAAAGGAATCTAAAATAGACTTGCCGCCTCAATGCGGGCCCCGAATTTTAACTAGATTCAGTAAAAATTGGGTCCGCCTTCTTAGCTTTACACGGATCCCTGGTTTAAACTAGATTCAGTTTAAATCGGGTCCGCCTTCTTGACTGTACACGGATCCCTGGTTTAAACTAGATTCAGTTTAAATCGGGTCTGCATTCTTGACTGTACACGGATCACTGGTTTAAACTAGATTCAGTTTAAATCGGGTCTGTCTTCCAATTTACATGGAACCGGGATTTTAACCATATTCAGTTTAACCGGGGTCCATTTTCTGTCTTTGTTTCCTGCAAAATTTTAAACAGAACTTAACTCGGCTTTACCGTGTCCCAAAGGTAGCACGTTTTAACCAGTAAATCCGGCTTTAGCATGTCCTGAAGGATCACATTTTAACCGTTATTTCTACGGAGCCTGGATTTTAACCAGATTCAGTTAAGCCGAGGTCCGCCTTCATCCCTTTCGTAGGGACGGACTCCACAATTTATCCGGGATCCAATTAAGGATCGCGGATTTAATTGTATAAAGCAGACTTGACATGATTCATGAAAGCGGGTTTGTGTAACCCGGATTCACGCGTGTTCAAATTGAACATGATTTTCGAAGACAGATTTCATTACCCTGAATTCATACATGTTTAACTGTACACGATTTTCGAAGACGAGTTTCTTTACTCAGAATTCATACCTGTTTAAACTGGACATAATTTTCGAAAACAAGTTTCTTTACTCATAATTCATACATGTTTAACTGGACATGATTTTCGAAAATGAGTTTCTTTACTCAGAATTCATACATGTTTAACTGGACATGATTTTTGAAAACGAGTTTCTTTACTCAGAATTCATACATGTTTACCTTCGACATGATTTTCGGAAACGGGTTTATGTACCTCAGATTCCTACATGTTCTAGGCCTTTTTGGCATAAACTATTGCCCAGCATACAAATCATTAATGGTTCTCGGGCTCAGTACTTCCTTTACGGTATAAATTTTCTGCATTGCTGAGTGTAGTGTATAAATAATCAAATAGAAAAGCCACAATTGATATAACTGTCGCACGGCCACCAGTTGAAGCAACATAGAGTGAAGCGCGAAGATCATCAATTGCATGCGTCCCATATATACTGCCTCTAGAGGGTAGCTAATAGACATAGTCAATGCTTTTGTAATCAAGAGGATATAAGTTGTGGCCATGCGTGCCACACCATATCAACTGGTTGTGATTTTACCTCTCCAGATGTTTGAAAACTCCAACAAATGTTTCCATTAGAAAAACCAAGAAAGTGTATTTCCCTTCTATAACATCCAACAATCACCTAAGAAAAGTCGCAGACAATTGCTGCAGAACGTTCAAATTCACCTAGTTGGTGTCAATATCCCTTTTGTCTTATATTGGAAATGGCCAACATAAAAGTGGTATGGGAATGGAATCTTTTATTTTGGCATCATTCCATTTGATTTCATCGCAAAACAATCAATTCATTGCAACTTTCATTGCAACTCAGACTTTGTGCATCATTATGTATCACATATATATTGACAAAATAAATATCACCAAAGTCCGTTCAACAAGGATGCTGCAACCCCCAGCATGTATATATAAATAATAGACTATAGGAAGGGAAGCACAGACTACCTTTAAGATCTCGCTCTTGAAGGATGCCACAAACCAAGACGTTGTACGTCAAAGAATTTAGGCATCAACCCAAGCTCGCTTATTTCGTCAAACACCTTGCCTGCACCCCTCAACTCATTCCCTTTTGCGTCTTCATTTTCAAATATGGCATCAGGCTTCCCTGGTGAAGAGGTGTTTGCAAATGTTCTCCTGGTAATGAAACTTTTTGGCCCCAGACGAAGCCATGTAAATAGGGAGATTGAATATTGAACTCTAGTCTCTGCTTCTCCACAAATTGATGGACTTCACCGAGCTACCCGAGGGACGGACTGAGGAACACGGGGACCCCCGAAGCAGTCGACGAGAACCCAGAACCTCAGAAGAACGACCCCTGATGCAACGAAGAACTGTAACCCAGAACCTCAGGGGATCTCGGAAAGCAGTAGTGAACGATGTCGATAGGTCCTAGTTGCTGTGGGTCTCGTCATTTCTGACCTCTTTTTCTTTTTTAGGAAAATTTTTCAATCTCGTTTGTTTGTTGAATCTTTCTTTAGATCGGGAGAAGGATTGCGAGCATCACCATGGTCCTTTTGAATGCCTTTTCTCCCTTTCACGCATGACTGTAGTCTCGACTTCGTCACCGAGAAAGGAAGCTCGGCTTCATCACTAAGAAAAGAATCTCGGCTTCGCCACTTCAGAATGTACATCTTGGCATTGGCTTCACACTTTCAGGCTTTTCCCGGATTGTAAGAAGAAACCCAATGTCGGCATCTCGGGACCTTGGCGTCATATGACTCACCCTGATTTAATGTATATCTCGGCCTACCTTCCTCAAAAATCCACATCTCAGGATATCGGGAATCTCAGGCACCTCCAATCTCGGCGTCTCAAGATCGTTAATCCATCTCGGACTCACTCCGACATTAGTAATTTCCGATGAAGGGATCAGGCAAGAGATTGGCGCTGATTCAATTCTCGAAAATCTTGTGGTGAATCTTGGTAACCATCTCATTTTCTCCGTCAAACTCACTGGGATGGTATGAATCTGCCCAGGAGGCTAAAGAGTCCATCGTGTTCTTCAAACGCCTCTTGAGCCGAAGGAGAGACTCTGCTTTATCATTGCGAATGGGTCTTCATCCTCCATTGCCGAAATAGCCCAAGAGAAAAGAAATTCTCCCAAGCAACCCTTGCGAGGATAACGAAAGAGCACAGGAACGACCATAGGCAAAAACGGAAGAGTGCGTTTTGAGATCTTCATCTGGGTCGCACTCAGTTCGAAGCTTTGATCTTTCCTTTTGATTTTACTATGAACTGGACTATCAGTGACCATCTTTGGTCATGGGAATACAAAATTTATCGACTCCCCACGGACGGCGCCAATGTTCTGATGTACAACATAAGTGTCTAGCCCTAGGTGGGCTGGTATATTGATGTAGGATCAAATAGCTCTCTCCCAAGGTATCCATGGATGAGATACCTGAGAGGATCGGTGATCTCTACGCACACATGAGGACTTTCACCAAAGGGGGTGGGGTGTGTGCTCTGTGTGGCTGAATCGTAAAGGAGAGAGCTTAAGAGATGTGTACCTTTTAGGTTAACCTACTATATATAGAGGCTACCTTAGGGTTAGGGTTTGGACTTGTTGCGGCCTCTTGTGCCTCCAAACCTAAATGTACTAGATGTCTCCTGTTAGGCCACACCTTGGATGAGCCTAATATTTAATTCCATAACATATATATATATATATATATATATATAGACACACACACACATATACATTTATGTATGTATACATACACATATACACATATGTGTGTGTAATCAACTAGCTAGCTTATTGCCAAGTCTAACTCCATTTTAATGCTAACATTTTACATTTTGGACTTCACCGAGCTTTCTTTAGGGTTATTGGAGGCATGTGAACATAAGAATATCATAATTAAGTTAGCTTGATTAGTGGTAGAAGTTGATTTTCCAATATGATTTATTGTATGTGAAATATGAAAACTCAAAAAGGCCCTAAAAAGCTGGGTCCCTCTTTGATTTTCAATTTTCAAAATTGCAATGCTGAGAAGAGGATAATTTAGAAATTCAACGCGCCCTCATATTCTTCATCATATCGTCATGTGCCGTGTTGACAAGCAAAGAATAAGAGTCTCCACATGACCACATATATACAAAAGCCATCACTTTGGACTTTGGAGTTTGAATTACCTTCTGTATTGCCCACCCGATATATAACATCCCGCCAATAATAATAAAAATTGATTATTAATTATAAATAAACATAAATTTGTTTTTAGTATGTGTATACATATATATGATATATGCTCTACCTCTATGTTTTCTATAAAATAAGTCTTTTTTTTTCTTACTCTTTTAGTTTTTAATATAAAAGAGATTTAAGGAGTTGATCTTATTCTAAATATAAGATATAATTATTATATTTTTCAACAATTTCTTAATTTACCCGTATTAATGTTTCTTCAACAATAGTCAAAGATGAGAGGAATGAGGGAATTAAAGAAGATGACTATGGTGTTTTAGAAAATACATGTTATATGAACTAACTTTAACTAACTTCATTAATCTAATCAAACCAGGTAAATATGTACACCTTATATTAAAGAGGAGTATATTAAAAGAGTTTAAAACAATATCTACCACAAAATTTGAAACTAAACTTTTTCACTTTTACTCAATCGTCTGAACTGATCGATGGGATAAACTGGGTGTTTGAAAAATGCATCATAAGAACATTTAAAATATAGTATATGGTGGCGTAGAGTTTCTGCAAACGATAATTGGTTAATACAATGGCAAAAAAATGAAGAACTCTTTAATCTACAATATAAACACTTTATTATTATATCAACGCAGAAAATAATGAGCACAGCCAATCTAGCCCGTCCAAATGATCCAAACATACATCACGGATAATAAATCTATGTATATAAAACGATGAATCCAATGAATGGATCTACAAATCTCACTACAAGTATACAACAACTATGTATGTATATCTGACCCCATCTGATATATAAACACAAATAATCTGTAGCTGTGTATATCAGTAGTAGAAGAAAACCATGGCAACGAAGGTGAAGAAGGCTAGCATATATGCACACACAACCCCAGAGGCAGAGCTTCCCGAAGTAGATGGAGGCATAGCAGCTTCAGGTGAGGAAGCAAAGCCAAATGAAGTAGAAGAAGAAGAAGTATTGGAAGTGACATTAATGGCTAGCTTCTGTCCCAAGGCACAGTGATCACGGTAGGTGCTCGTGTAGAAATGCTCACCGGTGGTGTTCAACACGATCCTCACCGGACTACTCGAGTAAACTGCTATAGTGTTGTTCGTCTCACACTTGTCATAATCTTCCTTCTTCACCTCTGCAACATCTTGTGTTCCATTTATGAACAAGAACTCTGCAACAGCACACACACGTACAAACAAGAGAATGTTTATTACTTGATCACTGATAATTAATCTTGTTCAAAAACATGTAGCGATTTATAATTAATTTTTGAGTTCAGGTGGAAATTTGTTTTAAAAGTTTTTGATGAAGAACAGTCGTAGAAGCTTTTTTTAAGATTCAATATCACCCGAAAATTTTAAAACATAGCAATCCGTTAAAAAACTGATGTCGATTGTTAATTTTTTAATGAAATGAGGCAGTAACTATCCATTTTAACATTTATGGTAACAATGAACCTAAAAAACCTTTCAACTTCCAGCGAAAATTTTTAGGCAAATTCGTACATTAACCCTTAATTATTTACCGAGGGCATCTCCAAGTCTGAAAGTTTTAGTGCGAGCCCAAGATTTGTAGACGATGTCACCGCCTGGAGGGACGATCCAACCCAAGGGTCCACCGACGGTGTAGTTCCGAGGCCCAGAAGCTAAAACGTGTACGGCTAGCTTTTGGCCTAACTCACAGTGCTTATCTAATGTGCTGGTGAAGAACCAGTCTCCGGTGCTGTTCAGTGAGAAATTCGCAGGGTTCGTCTTATTCACTTGGATAGGGTTCGTGGTGTTGCATGTCAAGAAAGCCTCCTTCGTCACTCGTGCCACGTCTTGGTCTCCGTTCGTGAAGTTGAACACTGTAAAAAAGAGCTAGGCGCGAATTAGTTCATTATAACTTATTAGTTGGTTTTTTTCCGGGAAACAAAACAGAATAATTGTGAGGAACATATATATAGTTACCGAGGATGTCACCGACGACGAAGATGTGGGAGGCAGCCCAAGCATCATAGGGTAAAGAGCCCGCCTGAGGAATGGTCCACCCCAATCTGTCTCCGACGACGAGCACTTGTTGGCATGATATGGTTTCTACGAAAGAAAACAGGGACATGGCAATAATAGCCAATCTGATCATCGTCATCTTCATCATCTTTCTTGTTCAAGCTCTCTGTTATGGTCTCTCTATGCATAAAGAAAACCGACGCAGTAGAAATTTTAGTAGTATCATTTTGCTTTTAAAGTATAAGGAATAATTGGGGTAATATCACATCCAATCTACAGAGTGCAATGTCACCCAATTTTAGCCAAGGACCCACATTGATCATTTAACGCTTTTATTTCAGCCAAATGTGCATGTCTAAGTAGTCTTATAATTTTTCACAAGATTTTGTTTTGGTATGTTAACTTTGTAAATTGTCAATTCAGTGCTCACATTGCTAATTGCAGATGTTTCTTTTTTTTTTTTTTAATTAAAGGGGCAAATACTATTAGCCTAAGATTACTAACGGGATTGAACCTATGACTTTTCACTTAAATGGAAGTTCTCATGCTATCACTAGACTACAAAGCCAATTATAGATGATTCTCTTTTCATTGAATGTTTCTTATAATTGTTTCAATATTGTACAAAGCTGCCCTAAAAATGTAGCCCGCCCTCCACTTTCATCTTTAGTCCAAATGTACCTCGTTATCTTGAAATTCAATTATCGCAATCTCTTGATCGATGTGAGATTTTCAAGAAAACTAGGTAAATATTTAGGCATCTGGATCACCCAGGCAACAAAATCACAAGCTTACCACCAAGTGGTTGAATCAATCAAAAGAAGACATATAAAAGTAGAAAGGTGGAAAGAGGACAACTATTAAATTTAGTAATAACATCAGGCCAAACAATAATAATTAATGTAGCCATCGTAAATGTTAGATTTTGCTAACTTGATTGCGCGCATACACACACACACCTGACGGTTAATTAAATCAATAATCTATTTTTGTTTATTTTCTCACTGTCAATCAATTGTATATTCAAAATATGATAACTATATATAATATATGTATATATATACTCCCTATCTGTTACACAATATAATTCACTTATAGAATGATGACTTAGTCCATAATAAGTCACTTAAAAAACAATTAGTGCTTATTTGTCAAATTTGCTCCAACAATTAATGTTCAAATATTACTCCTTATATTTTTCATTTTCCTTTAATACCTCATTTAATATGGATAACGTTAGAAATTTAATTTCTTTTAATTTTGGACAAATTTAATGAATTAACTATCATTTCTTAGTTCTGATGAATTGATTAAAGTGACTTATATTGTAGACAAGAAGGAGTATATGTATATATAATTATTTATTATGTACGTAAACTTAATATCATATTCATTGAAATAAAAAATATTTATTTCTGTCAACATACTTTGCATTGACTTTCAAACAAACAAATACCACTCTGGTCCTATTTATAAGTCCAGTTTGATCAAAGAAATGAGATTGTGACAATTTTGCCCATATTAATGATGATGAGAGAGATTGACTAGCTATGTTGGGAAGAGAAAAAGATGAGAGAGGTTTGACAATAAATTTTAAAAGGTAGCCATTCATAAATGAGGGTAAAGTTGGAAATTTGCTCTATAATCATTGAGATACCTAACTTTTCTTGGTATGTGAGATTTTGTCAAACTGAACTTATAAATAGGACTAGAGTGATAGGTACTCATACTTGAATATATAGTGTGTGTGTGTGTGTGTGTTTGGGCATATAATTTTTCTTCAATTTCGTAGTTTGACAAATGCGTTGTTGATAGCTGCTTTTTGTGGAAAAAAGGGGCTGATATTGAAAAAAACTTTGCATATGACGATATGATGAAAAAAATTCAATGTTGTGTGTGAAACATTTTGTTCTGCCACATATATACTATTATTTGTCAAGTCTTTTTAGCTCTTTGATTGCCATCAAGGATCTCGAAGTTCCACACATAATTCAATAGAGTGAACAAAACTATAAAAATATTACTCCCCATATCCTTAATATATTAAGATATTTAATTAGGGAGTTGATCTTTATATCAAATATAAGACAAAATTTTTATATTTGTCAACCTTTTATTAATTTATCCCTATTAATACTTCCTCAACAATGATCAAAGAGGAAAAAAAAAAGAATGAATTAAGGAAGATAAATAGGGCGTTTTAGAAAATACATATAATATTAACTAACTTTCATAATCTCATCAAATTAGGTAAATATATTTTATATTAAGGACAGAAAGAAATATATATTATTGCAATTAATTATATTAGATTTTCGAATGCCGTGTGGCAACCATCTTATTTATAATATTAATTTGTTAATGTCAGATGATACGTCAGAGTTCGTAGATAATTTAATTTCTCTAATGACTCGCCATCCTTCTCAAAAACTTCTTCGTTTTATTTTATTTTCGGAGGACCTGGTTTACACCTGTACAATCTTGCAACAACAGATATTCTTGATAATTAATAATGATAATGAAAATTAATATTACTTGGGCAATAATTTGCCCATATATATTCGTCTGGGGGAGAACATTCTATACAGAGATACGAAAAGAACTCACAAATTCAACAGAAGATTCTCATTTTAGTATTTTCTTTAAAAAAAATTCAATCAAAGGATGTTTAAAATAATAGTTTTATAAACTATAAAATATGAACCATCTATTTTTTATAATCTAAGGGTCAAGATGAGATTCCGAGAAAAAAATGAGGCAAATGATTTTGAAAATACCTAAACTCCATCACGAATGTCATTTGAGAGAGATGAGTTATAATCTGAATTGGGAACCAGGCGTTAGTTCTAGAATAGAGCATGGTGTTTTAGACTTTATACTCCATTAAGTCATTAATATAAGACATAATTGAGTTTTTATTATAGACGTTAAAGAAGTTAAATAAGTTAGTTAAGCATAATATATCTTGTGTATATCATCATTTGATTATATATTATAAGTTAAACAAATTATTTTGTTATAAAAAAGATAAATATAAATACTCTAAACTAATTTATTTAGCTTCCTTAATATTTTTTTAATTAATTAAATCTTATATTAAGGACCGGACTAGTATTTATTTTGATATGTAGTTTTTTTATTAGAAACTTGCAGTTGGGTTTATTTAGCTACCTGCAATAGGTCAAACTCAACAACTCCATATATACTCTTCTAGCCCTATTTGTGGCGAAAATACTCTCTCTCTCAATTTTTTTTTTTCCTATTTATAAGTCAGATTTTTTTTTTTACATAAATTTACAAATTTACCTTATTTTTTCATCATGTAGCCTTTGTGTTCAGAGAAGAGTATATATAAAATAGGTGCAAAGTTGACAACTTATTAAATTTTAAAATAATTTTAATGAGATTTAATATTTTCTTAATTTCAGTGAAGCGGGTTTGATGTTTATAAATGAGTAGAGGAGTACTTATGTTACTATAAACTATGGCGCCGGCTGATAACCCTTTCTGTGTTTGGTCATGATTGCATCATAATATTGGAAGGTACGTACAGACCATCTAATTCATTATAAAAGCATCAAATTTGAACAGTTATCCTACCATGCACTGATATTATTGTTATTATTATTTCAAATGCCATTAAAACTTGTGAACTATACTAGTAGAAGTGAGAACACTAAGAAGAAGAATTACAGATTTCCTGAGTGATCAGAACAAAATTCTTCTGTTGCTGCTAGAAATTACTATATGAAATACTATCATCAAAAACAGCCGAACCCAAAACCCCTTTTATTACCATAAGAAATAAGAGAAGTCGATGCTCATCATATCACTAACTCCAGAAAAGCAGTGATACCAAAGTTGAGAAAAATAAGACCATGGCGTATAGGATCTAGACAAACCTTTCACACACACATATATAAAAGGTGATAGTGGAGGAGGAAAATGATGAATGAATAAAGAAAACAGAACTAGTAGGAAATTCCTTTTTTCTTATTAGTTATTCAAGGTGGATGTGATAAAATTATCTTATAACTCTGGTATATTCATGGATTGAATAGGGTTGGCTCTAGAAATTGAAAAGATATATATTTCTTCAACACTCTTCACACACACAAGCAAGGGCGGACCCAGAAAATTACAGAAGGGGACACAATTGGTGGGGGATTCGGGGGCAGCAATCCCGAAATTTTTTTTTTAATGAAAGTTTTAAATGCATTAAGAAAATAAAAGAATATAAACAAGAAAAGAAAAGAAAATCAAAAAAATATTCATGAAATCAATTGAATACTGATAATGTAATAAAATAGGTAATTATTTTACAAACTTGTCATTTAGAAAAGTAATGCTAAGTGTTGTTAGAAATGCACCTACATAAATTACAATGAAGGGTGGGCACTCAATAAGTTCAAGTACATATATTTTAATAACAAAAGTATATTATAATAAAAATAATTACAATGTCATCCTTCTAGGCCTTATTTTTTGGAATTTCATCATAATTATCTTATTATCAATGCTATAAAATACATCTTTTTCAATATAAGGCACTAAACAATCATTCAACTATTCATCTTCATCCGATTACGAAGTGCAGTCTTGATGTATTAAGGGTGGACACTTGATTTAGGATGAACAATCAATCAAACATATTTTTTTTTTTTTTATCTCCAAAATCCAAGGGGGGGCACTTGCCACCCAAGTCCAATAGGTAGATCCGCCCTTGCACACAAGTCCATGTATTATAACTCAGTTTCTCATGCAATGATCAATTGGTGGAAAGCCTTGGAGTGATAAGACCAAGTAATAAGTGCCTCCATAGATTATTTTCTAGAATGTGCAAATACACAACATGAATCAAGGAAAATAATGTATACCTAGAATATCTCATTTGCTTATGGAATTGGAATTCTCTCTTTTAAGATATACCAGTAATAATCGAACTAACAACTCTTGGTCAGTTTTGAGTCTCAAACCAAGATTCTCTATCCCTTGTGTTGACAATTTCTATACGTACGTTGATCTATTTGTCTTTTTTCTTTTAAAAAATCAATGTCTTCTTATAATTAGTATAATTTGTTTATGTCTTAATTTCTTCAATGACTTGTCATACTTGTCAGAAACGTCATTGTTATATTTTATTTTAGGAGGAACCGGCGTACACCTGTAAAGACTTACAACAACAAATATTTTAATAATAATAACAATTGCAATTACTTGGGCAATAATTCGACCATATTCTTCTGGGGGAGAACATTGTATAGAGAGATACGTAAAGAACTCAAATTCGACAGAAGATTCTCAGTTTAGTATTTTCTTAAAAAGAAAATTCAATCTAAGGATGTGAAATGAATCTTCAATTTTATATTCTTACATTTCTAAGAAATGGTATTGTATTGCCACGTGGAAAGAACGATATGTATCTAGAGAGAGAGGAAGACAAATAAAAGTAAAGAGGAGGAAAAAGGTTGAGAGAGAAAAAATAAAGAAAGATAAGACGATCAAACTTTTGTTTCATGACCTTTAAAGAACCTTTTTTTTTTTTTTTGATAATAAAAGAGGCTAGAAGCAACTACATAAAAGAAATTACACAGATAAGGGAATAGATCCCAGACAATCCCTATCAGCTAATGATCTCAAATGAGAAGGACATTCGCTGAAAATTTGAGACCTTGAAAGGCCCCATTTGGCCAACGCATCAGCTAAGCAATTAGAATCTCTAGGGATGTAGGCTGTGCATGGCAACTATTCTGTTCCCCAACACAGTTTCTGAGATGGAACAATTTTTTCTGATTCTGTGCTTGGGAAGAGTTCTGAGAATCAGAATTACGTTTGTTAACTCATTTTAATTTTACTCCGAGAATCAGAATTACGTTTGTTAACACAAATTTTTTTCATTAGATAATCGAATTACGTTTGTTAACACATTTTATTTTTATTTCTGTAATTTTTATATTCAAAAAATTATTTATGTGGTGGTGGCAGTGGCGGTGGTGGTGGCGGCGGCGACGGTGGTGGTCGTGGTGGTGGTGGCAGCGGCGGCCGTGGTGGCGATGAGGTGGGGGTGGCAGAGACGAGGTGGGGCGGCGGCGGCAGGGTGGTGGTGGCGGCGGTGGTGGTGAAGTGGGGGTGGTGGTGGCGGTGGCGGTGACGGTCGTGGTGGTGGCGGTGGTGATGGCGGTGGCGGCGGTGGCGGCGGTCGTGGTGGTGGCGTGGCGGTGAGGTGGCGGTGGCGGTGGCGGTGGCGGTGGCGGTGACGGTCGTGGTGGTGGCGTGGTGGCGATGAGGTGGGGCGGCGGCGGCGAGGGTGGTCGTGGTGGGGGTGGTGGTCGTGGTGGCGATGAGGTGGGGTGGTGGTCGTGGTGGCGGTGGCGGTGAGGTAGGGGCGGTGGCGGCGGCGTCGGCGAGGGTGGTGGTGGTGGTGGCGGTGGGGTGATGGTCGTGGTGGCGGTGAGGTGGCGGTGGGGGTGGCGGTGAGGCGGCGACGGCGGTTGTGGTGGTGGTGGTGGTAGTGGTAGTGGCGGTGAGGCGGGGTGGCGGCGGCGGCGTCGGTGGCGGTGGGGGCGGCAGCGGCGGCGTCGGTGGCGGTGGTGGTGGTGGTGCGGTGGTGGCGGCGGCGGCGGTGGTGGTGGTACGGTGGGGGTGGTGGTGGCGGACGGCGGCGGTGCAGTGGGGGTGGTGGCTGCGGTGGCGGTGGGGTCCGGTGGGGAGGGTAGTTGACACTGCGAAAGGTTTTCGAGAGAAAGAAGAGAGGTTGTGGGTTGAGGAATAAATTCTGATTTTGTGCCCAGAAATAGAAAAGCATGAATTTTACGCTTTTTTTTCTATTCCCAAGACAAAAATTGAACTGGTTCATCCCGGGAACCAAAAAAAAACCAGATTTACCAAACAGATTTCTCATTCATTTGTGTTCCGGGGAACAGAAATTAACAAAAAACACATTCTGGAAGCGTTACCATGCACACCCGTAGTAGATGGAAATCAACCAATCTCTACCCACCAACTCCTTAATCCGCTGGAACATCAGGCTACCCGAAACAAAGTTATCATCAGCTAAGCAACCCACCAGGTCAAGAGCGTCAGACTCAACGACAACCTTCTTGAGCCCTAAATCCCAGGTAATCATCCGACCTTCGAAAATCGCCCACTCCTCCGCAGCTCTAGCATTACAGATGCCAATATGCTTAGAAAAACCAGCCACCCATGCACCATTAGAATCCCTAATCACACCTCCACATCCAGCGACAGAGGATCTCAAGTTCACAGCCCCATCAACATTACATTTCACCCAACCTTCACTTGGTTTATGCCACCCTGGAGAAACGTGAATCCTCTTACTCCTACCATACAGACTCGCTATGGACTCCTCAAGACAAGAAAATTTCCTCCATATAAGAGAAATAACAGCTACTGGATCCCTTGGTTTTAAAAAATTAGATTCAAAGATAGCCAAATTCCTCCAATTCCACAGTTGCCAAATGGAGACACCAAAAATAATAGACCAGCCAGGGCTCATATCAGAAGCAAATGAACCAAATAAATTCATGGCCATCCAATTCCTAAGAACCTGTTTGGAGGTTCCAAAACTTAGCTTTTGTTACAAATCTGTAAAATACGTTTCTCTTTTTCAAAAACTATTCTGCATCAAAAACCTATATTTTCCAAAATCCAATTTTTTTTTTCACTCTCAGCTCTCTCTGCAAAGTTGAAAACGAAAGTGGACCCCACCATCACTGCATAAACCCCAAAATGCCCTCCATTATATCTGGGTATGCAACATCGACTGGAAAAAAAATAGAGGATGAGAGATAGAGTCGCGGCACACAAAAACAAGAGAGCTTCAGCCCTGCGCGACCTCTTGACCTTCAACCTTCTTCCTCTCTCGTCGGCCGCGTTATTCACCACCACAGGCCACCGGCGAACATCTCCTAGCCAGCACCACAGACTAAATGAGAAACACGGAGGTGAGAGACAGAGGCACCGTCAAAACCAGAGGAGGCGGTCAGATGCATCTGATCTTCTTCCAGGATTGAGGAGAGTCGAAGAAACAGAGAGGGAGGCGCTGCTTGTGATTATCATCATTTGCATCAATCGATCTGTGTTCTTCCTCATTAATTTTCTTCGTTAAATCTGAATATTATGCTGATGTTCTAGATTTTATTATAACCATGTGTGGCTAGTTTGTTTTGCAACCTAGACGAGCTATGAATTTATAGGTGGATTAGACTTTGCTTTCATTATTTAGTTATAATTAATATTAATTTTGGTTTCTTAATCTTGTTTAGATGTATCTATTTAGTGATTGGCAATCATTGAATATGAATTTGAGCATTAGGATTTACCTTGACAAAAAGAAATTTTAATTAGGATATGAGATTAAGTAATATGCAATTAGATTACAGTTTAATTTGCAATTAGGATAGACATACCTAATCAGATCATTTAATATAGACAAAACCAATAGTCATGTATTGTTTCCCTAGTTTGACGTACTCTATTATTTAGACTATGTGAAATATATTTGTATCCCTACCATGAACAAATAGATTATATTTATAAAGGCCTTAGTTAAATTTGTTACGAAACATCACTCTTATATGTTGAAGGTTTCATTTTTTAGCATTCAAACATTGAATTATTGAATAAATAACGTATATTAATATCAAAGATATTGTTTTTTTTTTCAATATCCTAAAATAAATTTTTAAGATCATGAGAATTATTTTTTTAGTATCAACCAGTATCCTTCTTATAAAAGTTAGTGTTAAAAATATTTAAAATAAAACCTTATCCTTTATATTCAATTATACCAAAATATTTTTGTTAATTTATTAATACGTATATGTTTGATCTAATTTTTATCATGTTACATAATTTAATAATGCTATAAAATTATTTTTTTAACAATTTTATGTAATTTTTGGTATTTATTATGAAATATAATGTTTATAATATTTAAAAGATATCCTTTAAATGCAATTATACAAAAAACTAATGTTCTTTTTGGTAAATTTGACCCTTCAAAAGCTATTATGATAACAATATCCAAACACTATCATTTTTCTCCAAAAGTCATTCTTACCTCGTAAATCCCAAAAGTTATTCTCCAAAAGATACATCTAAACGGGCTCTAAATCTCACAACCAAATAACAACTTAGAAAGTAAATTAGTTCTAGTCAGTGACACATGTGACTTGCAGATCAAGGAGAGAGAAGCTCTAACATCCTTTCTCTAGACTTCCCAAGACATTAGGGTTTCTCTCTCGCCAGCTACGTCCATGCCGCCCATGAGCATCATCCCGAACCACATGCGCAATAGAGGAGCAGATTGGAGCTCGGAGAACCAGAACCTAGTAGTGCTAGAGTGATATGAAGCTACGATATTTATATTGAAACAGAGACACACAATGGAGAGCTTCTATCATCATCGGCAACGGCCCTCAAAATATGTTCTCTGTCTTCACTGTTACTCTGTGTGTGGTTGTGGCCCTCTCTCGCCTCTGCGGCAAGCTTTTCCTCTCCTTCTCCAAAACTTTCTTGAGGCGGTGGGAGCTTTCCTCCTCGCCTTTGTGCGAGCTACTATTACGGTGTCTCCCTCCCCGACGGTCTCCGTCAGCGAAGGGGATGTCCGTTTTTTCTTACTTTTTTTGTGGTGTTGAGTTTTAGTTGTGGTGTTCTCTGTTTCTCATGCAATAAACAGATCTACGGGATCTGATTATGACTCCTCTTAGTTGGATGGTAATTTGAACGTTGATAGATCCGATCCTCACCTGGTGGCTTAGATTCACGTTTTTGGGGTAAGGGTTTTGCCGATGGTTGCTGCTACTATATATATGCTTTACTTCTCAGAGGACCATTGTTAGGTTTGTTTGATGGTAGCAAATCCAAGGCGTTAATGTTAGCCATAGACATCATCAAGAGGCGTTGTTTGGTGTACGGTCAAAGTCACCAAATTTGTTTGAATGGAGGAGCATAAATGTTCTTCAAGACATCATTCTTTCTTTTAAGGTTGGGTTTTCTATGTCTTTTACCCTAATAAGATGGGGCAACTGTGTAGCTGATCTATTTGCAACTAATGCTTAAGGAGGTGTGCCCTGTAGGGCAGATTTTGCAACCAACACCTTCTTTCATATCACTTCTAACCTTGAATGTCCAGAAGGCTGGTGCAGTCACAGATGATACTTCTATTCCTAACTCTTCAATGGGTGGTGATTAGCTTTTCCTTACATTTGATTTGTTTTAGCCATGTCCGTTCTCGTTGTTATATTTGGTTTGTTTTAATATATTGTATCAATCATACCTTCAAAATATTAATATAAGTACCTTTTGAGCGGGAAAAAAAAGTATATCAGCCCTTGATCATTATCATTTTGTGAGGAAACTCCTGCAAATGGATCGAGAACATATATTATTTACGAAAATCATGAGCTATATTATTACCAATTAGGGTGGGTTATTTCTTGTGCAATCAGTACAAGGATATTTGTGTCTCCACAAAAAAAGAAAAATGGAGAATGGAGAATGACTTTTAAATTCAAACTAAGGGAAATAATATCAGAAAAGTCCCTATTGACAAATGAACATGGAATTAACTAGTGAATCAGTTATCATTAAACTTGTCAATGTATTATTTCCTTTGGTTGTGACCTAAAAGTCATTTTCCCAAACAAAATTGCAATAGGTCTTAAGCAAAAGAAAATACGACTCAAAAATATTTAAAAATCTCCAATTTACAGGCAAGTTATGTGGACATTTGGCTAATATAATCTAATTATAAAAAAAAAAACTAAAATACCTTTAATGAAATAAAGAAAAGGCAGACAAAATCAAACACAAGATTCTTCCAATTTTTGTCCCCTCTCATTTGTAGCCTCAAATCCTCAATTGCTCCTCTCTCCATCCAAACGCCTTACCTCTTTCATCTTGCTTGCCTTTATCTCTGTTAATATTCCAAAATTAGTAGTCCACAACAGAAGCAAACACAAACAAAGAAACACAGAGAGACGTGGGTTGTTGTTTCCTAGGCTTAAGAACTCAGCCTCCCATGGCACCCTCGTATGTTCATCAGGACCGCCGCCGCCGCCAAGAAATATCCGGCAAGAAGTTCTGTGTGATTATTACAAGCCTAAAGGGAGAGTCCATCCCAAAAGACTACCCTATTAGGAGAGAGAGCCCATTGGCTTATAAATTACACTACACTTGTGAGGCTTCCCAATGTAGGACTCATAACATAGTTTGTAATGTAGGACTTATAAATTACCCCCTTTAAGAACTAACGTCCCTGGCGGCTCTATACCACGGTACTTCACTCGGCCTCCTGCCAGTCAAAACCCTCCATGGGTAGCCCTTTCCTTAAATATCACGTCCTTTCCATGAATATCGAGTTCTCAATGAAAGCACTAATGTGATTATTACAAGTCCAAAAGGAGAGCTCATCGCAAAAGACTAGCTTATTAGGAGGGAGAGCCCATTAACTTATAAATCACACTACACTTTTTTAGACTTCCTGGACATTCTATTCCAAATCCCAGGATGCAGAGTTCAACTCATGGATGATGGTGAAGCCGCGGAGCTAGCACAAGGCCACTTCGAGATCATCAGAATCGCGGATGACAACTAGTCACTAGCGACAATCGTGAGAGTTGCCGGCGGCAACCTTCAATGGCCGTTGACGAAGGACGAGCAGGTGGTGAAGCGACAGCGATACTCTGAGCTACGGTGTGACATTCTCATAATAGAGTATTGGGAGCTTGGGGTTTTGGTATTCGTTTTTTTTTTTTTTGGATAGAAGAAAGTAGCCAACCCAAATACTACCTATTATCCTTCCTAAATCCTAACAAGGTGATCCTGCTCCTGCTCCTACTCCAGCGAAGCTCGCTGCGATCACTTGAAATCCTGGCATCAAATACAGTCCGGACTTGACCAAGAATTCTGCAGGTTCATTCGCCCATCTCCTGACTTAGTTTACCATCACATTCCAATCCCTATTCAGCATCTGTTTGCCCTCTGGGTTTTTGGATTCCTTCTTTTCTTCTTTTCTTCTTTTTTCTTTTTTTGATAATAAAATTTTAGGAGAGGGGTTGGGTTCACCCACAGTTCAAAGGCCCCGTACTTTGGCTTTGCTCTCCAGGGCATACAGGACTGAGAGTACACATGCCTCCACCTCAGCCTGCGTTTCCACAAGTTCACATCACCTAGGATGCCTCCCCAGCGCCATGACCAACTCTAGGATCGAACCCCCTCCCTTTGGTGAGAGTGTCCGACCCCTTTGCCAGTTGAGCCCAAAGACGAGGGGTCTTTGGATTCCTTCTTGATTTTGAAGATTTGAATAATCTTGGGTTGATTTTGTTAGCATTTTTATTTGTTTTATTGAAGGTAGCCTTTTATAATTAGATTACATTACCCAAATGTCCTACAAGACTTACCTATAAATCAGATATTTTAAGAGATCTTTAGATCGTAGTTTTACTAGTTTGGGACCTGAATTCAATTTTTTCAAAATAAATAAGAGATTAATCTTATAAAATCTTGGAAAAATTTTATTGAAATAGCAAATGAAATTTCAAAACCCTAAAATGTCTGTTAAAATTGGTAAAGGACTTACAAGTGACTTGACCAAATTAGGATTTTAAAATGTTGGTGAATTTACATTTTTTGCCCTCAGTTTTAAATAATTTTTTTTTTAAAAAAAAAAAAAAACCCCTTGGCGGCCTGAGATCCAGCGAGGTTTTTTTTTTTTTTTGAGGTTGAATATTTTTTTAAAAAAAAAGATTGAATGAAAGTGGGAGGGTGGGATTCGAACCCAACCCACCTTCATAGGGGCTAAGTGGTCACTTAGTTCCTTTGATATATAAATTGCATTAATATATATATATATATATATATATATATATATATATATATATATATATATATATATATATATATATATATATATATATATCATATATATATATATATATAAATCTCATTTTTCATCAAGAATTTGTAAATCCAATTAATGAACTTGTTATTCTTATTACAAATTTTGTTCATATTGCTCAGATTTTGTTCAATCTTGTGAATCCTAGTGTGTGTGTACATATACATATGTATGTGTGTGTGTATTATATAATATAAATATATATGATGGATATATATAATGGGATTCATAAGACTGAACAAAGTCTGAGTACTTTGAACAAAATTGGAATCGGAATAATAAGTTCATTAATGAGATTTACAAGTTCAGTAATGGGTTTTACAAGTTCATTTATCAGGGAAAAAACATGTCAGTGAACTTGCAAAACCCATTATTGAACTTGTAAATCCCATTAATAAATTTGTAAATCTCATTATTGAACTTGTTATTTCCATTACAAATTTTGTTCAGTCTTGTGAATCCCATTATATGTGTGTGTAATAGGATTCACAAGATTAAACAAAATCTGAGCACTATGAACAAAGTTTGTAATGAAAATAACAAATTCATTAATAAGATTTACAAGTTCAGTAATAAGATTTATAAGTTCAATAATGAGATTTATAAGAGTGTTTCTTGATGAACAAAAATGTTAAGAATATATATATTTGTGTGTGTGTGTGTGTAGTAATAAGATTTATAAGTTCAATAATGAGATTTATAATAGTGTTTCTTGATGAACAAAAATGTTAAGAATATATATATTTGTGTGTGTGTGTGTGTGAAGATTTATAAGTTCAATAATGAGATTTATAAGAGTGTTTCTTGATGAACAAAAATGTTAAGAATATATGTGTGTGTGCGTGCGTGCGTGCGTGCGTGTCAAAAGAACTAAGTGGTCACTGCGCCCCTATGAAGGTGGGGTGGGTTCGAACATGTGTGTGTGTGTGTCAAAAGAACTAAGTGGTCACTGCGCCCCTATGAAGGTGGGGTGGGTTCGAACCCCACTCACCCACTTTCATTCAATTTTTTTTCGAAAAAAAAAAATCCCAACCCTACCCCAAAAAAGACAAAACCCCTCGCTAGAGCCCAGGCCACCAGTAGTTGCAAGCCGTCTAGCAGGCGGCCGTGGTAGCCCTCTGACGAGAGTCATTTTATTTTTCCTTTTTTAGTTTTATTTAAAAACTAAGGATAAAAAGATAAATTCACCAACATTTTAAAATCTCAATTTAGTCTCTGTCACCTTTAAGTCCTGTACCAATTTCAACAGTTATTTAGAGGTTTTGGAATTTCATTTGGTATTTAAATGAAATTTTCCCTAAAATCTTTAGTTGTCATTTTTCCTTAAAGATTAAATCAATATAAGAAAATGGAGGCCTGTCTACTTAATTATCTCATGAATTTTCGCTTGGTCACAACAATTTTCAATTTTTCATTGGTTGCCACATCAATCAATTTTGAAGCAAACATATGTTGACAAATGTATTCTTACAACTTGACCTTCTGCCAATAATATTGCTCTTAGACTGTATATATTTGTCACCACCACACACACACGCACGAAAACTATTTTTTATTTTTATTTTTTGGGATAATACGTGGAAACTATTATATGGCTTGATTTAATTTTGGGACAAATGCATGACATCACTGTTGGAGAGTTGAGTTAATCTGAATTGTAACCCATGTGTTAGTTCTAGAACATGACGTGCTTTGGACTTTTATACTCCTCCGATCTTAATTATAAATATATTTACGTAGTTTTAGAGATATCAAAAATAGTAGTTAAATTATTTAATTATATTTGTTTTTCCAAAATACACTTATCTAAAATTTAAAATAACATCCATTTAATCTGATTCTCTCTTCTTTGTCGGACCTCTTATACCTCACACATAACTTCTCCGAGCTCTTACAAAGTCCCGCATCGTTAATCTCCCTTAACAACTTCAAATCTACTCTTAGAGGTTGAAAGTGTAATTTAATAATGATCTCATTATTAAATATGACGAATTACACAAAATTATTTTATAAAAAAATAAATAATAGTAGAATTAAGATATGTGTGGCATTAATAAATTGCAAGCATTATTCACTTTATAGAATATATATGTGCATTATTAAATTATTATTGTGTTTAATAATTATTGAGAAAGTATCAATAATGGTATTTTAAGAAGAAATTGACAATAATTAGAACTTTATCCTATAATTAGGACCAAGATAAACCCCCAAATGTAATTTGGACAAGAGGAAGTATTTGTTTTGAATAGAAACTTGCACTTGATTTTATTCAACTACCTGCAATTACTCATACTCAACAACAAATCCATATGCTCCTCGGGTTTTTCCTATTTATAAAGTCACAATGCTATTATTTTTCACGTAAATAAAGCATCAAATTTCAAATGCAATCAAAACTTGTGAACTATACTAGTAGGAGCGAGAAAACTAAGAAGGAAAATTTCCTCAACAAGAAAAATAATTACAGATTTCCTGAGTCAGAACAAAATTCTTCTGTTGCTGCGAGAAATTACTTTATGAAATACTATCATCAATTACATAAGATGGTGGTGTATGACTTTAATCTGCAGGGTGGAATTTTTTCAAAAAAAAAACGGCCTAACCCACAACCCCTTTTATTATTACCATAAGAAATAAGAAAGAAGTTGATTGATGCTCTTATCACTAACTCCAGAAAAGCAGCAGTACCAAAGTTGAGAAAAATAATACCATGACGTAGGATCTAGACAAACCTTGAGCATAGATATTCTGCAAATGAGAAACCAATAATAAATACCCCATCAAGATAATATATACAGAGTTTATGAAGAAATAAAACTGCATATGCATGATGGTACTGACACGTTCTTCAGTAAATGAATTGAACCTTAAGTTACAGAATCCCTCATCAGTTGAACCTTAGTTTATTTTCTGGAGGCATAGGCTTAAAGTTCAGCCAAGTTTTGGGACTCCTTTCATATATATACACATATCAGTTTTCACTTCCAATGCTGTCTCACAGTTTTGGGTTCTCCTCTTTATTGAGATGTAGATATTCTAACATCAAACGATGCAGGAGATGAAAATGAGAGATATAAACGTAGGAATTGTATCTAAGAACAATTGAAACTTATGATAGCATTAACAAGAACAGTGCACTAAGAAACAAGGAATCGTGGAAGTTTACCAGGGCGAGGAAAATGATGAATGAACCAAGAAAACAGAACTAATAGGCAATTCCATTTTTTTATTTATTTGTTATTCAAGACAGATGTAATAAAATTAACTGATAACTCTGGTATATCCATGGATTGAACAGGGTTGGCTCTAGAAATTGAACAGATATATTTCTTCAACACTCTTCTCACGCAACTCTGTTTCTTATGCAATGATCAATTGGTGGAAACCATTGGAGTGATAAGACCAAGTAGTAAGAGCCTCCTTAGATAGTTTCTTAAATGTGTAAAGACAACATGAATCAAGGAGAACTACGTATATTTAGAGCAATATCATATCAATCATTCATGTATTATCTTTTAAAATTGAAAATCCACCAAGGCCATGAATAGGTATAGCAGAAAGAATAAGGATCCGGAGAAAAAGGAAAGACCAGTGAGAATAAAAGGCTGTTTTTTTTTTGTCTTTTTCTGGTTTCTTTGTTATTTTCTCACTGTTCTCTGTAAATTTTACCCCATCAACCTTTTTTGGGTGGAGTTGTTTGACTAAATTCTAAGAAATACATAGAGGAAACATCAAATTATAAAGCCAAAAGGAAAGTGAAAAGCAACATAAAATGGCAAACGCAATATATATCTGGCTACATGCAGCTCAACACTACAATTCTTCATGTGAAGTATGTCAACTGGTAAGGGATATCCAGAGAAAGCCAAATGGTTCTACGTCTCTCAAAACTTTCCTTTTTTTTTTTCTAGCACTATTAAGTTCCTTTTTGGCCTTCTTTAGGTATAAATCTGCAAACGCCGAACTCCCACATATCCTCCAGATACAAAAAGTGCTATATCACTTAGTATTAGGTCAAGTTTTTTTGAAGTTAGTCCCTTATCAAGAATTAAGAGTTCAGAAGTTCAGAATATGCTAATCAAAACTGTATAAAAAAGACCAGCTAAGAAATGTGCACAGGTTCTGAAAATTTTTTTGGTGTTAAACCTAAAATTCTGTACCTTGATGGACAAAAGACATGAATCTCCGGCATTAAGTCCATGAAACCCAATGTCATATGATATGCTCCCATCAGCCTTGAAAAGTCCATAATTCTTCTCAGAACCTGCCCCTCCCTTCTGATCCTCATTAAAAAGCGCAAAAATGTAAGCCTTCACTACATTTTTTGGCCTATGAGGGGTTCCTTTTTTCTTAGCAAGTCTTTTACGCAGGTTATAGTTATATGTCCTCGCATTACTTAGGGTTGCTGCAGGTTCACTCTCATCTCCATGTGAGGCCCACCCTGTCTCAGTAATTATGACCTCCATTTTATCAAACCCAGCATCTTCCAAAGCTGCATAAGCTGCATCTATCTGAGCATCAAGCATATTATCATAATGCAAACGATACTTAGGATCATAAATTCCCTTTGTTGACTGGAAAAGGGCGTAATTTAAATCAATATTCTCCGGATCATACGTGTAGGCCAGGAAAGGGTATGCATTTAAACAGAAAGGAGAGCCAATTTGGGAGAAGAACTCCATAAGTGGCTTCATAAACTGATTAATATCATCTGCGAATCTACAAGAGGAAGGAGGATAAGAGTTCTTAAAAACAGCAGATGAGTGTGCAGTAGTAAGCTGAATATTATCCAGATTGAGCTTCTGTGTAGCATTATATATATTCTTTACAGCACCCAGAAGAGCCACCCGCATATTATTGTCAGCAGCGAAAACCTCATTGCCCACCGCGATCCCCCGAATCCGTGTGTCAGGAAGGAACGCCTGTACATTGTCCTTCACCCAGTTCAAAGCGTGGTCCGGATTGGAACTCATGTCTTGAAGCTGTCCATTGGGAAGTCCAATAACAAGTTCAAGCCCAGTTTTACTAAAGGCCTTGAGGACACTATGATCAGCATCATAAATTCTAACATTTCTTATTTTTGCAGCTCTGAGAAGTGTAGCAACTTCATCTGGTGAGGGAATATTATCTGCAATTCTCCCATAATTGATGCCATAAGTTCCAGTAAATGCTTGCACAGTATTGGGTGCTGAAAAACAAGCAAAAGAGAATTTTGTTAAGATGATGCCTCTCTGTCATATATCATCACAAATCAGTACTCCCTCCGACCCAAAATATGAGCTTCATCATTGTAGGTTTGTCAAAGTATGTATTGCACTAATTCCAACTTTACCCCTAATTGTATTTATTGTATTTGTTGCATTTATAGTCCCTCTCACTTTTCCTCTTTATAAATAAGGGCATAGTTTTTAAAAAATACATATTTCTTGCTCTTAACTTAGTTAACTGCTCAAATCGGCAAATCGGTTATTTGAAGCTTATAATTTGGATGGAGTGAGTATATCTCGGTATCAGTCGGCATAAGACAATATGAGACCTAACATATTAATGAGCAAACTTATAAACTAGGAGGAGATGCGCGCACAGGTCAAGAATTAACTGACAGTTTCAATGTGTTGACTCCTTCAATTTAAATACCAGAAAAGGGGAGAGGAAGATAATTGGAACTATAATCAATATAATTCAACTAATAATCAATAGTAAGAGACGGTGGTCAAAGGTGAAGGAAGTTAACACACTTATCGGAATAACAGGAAGAAATCAAACAAACTCGTAAAGAAACAAATATGAACAAGAACTTACCGGCGATCTAAGGCGAAATTTCAGCAAAACTCAAAAACAACTTCAATTTCAAGCTTTGTAACAGAAAAAAGAAGAGCAAGAAAGTACCAATTTGAGTGAAGACGACAAAGAACGTGAGAAGAGGAGAGGAAAACAATCGCAGACTTGTCATGGCGTGGAAAAGAAAACAGTGGAAGGCGATACAATTTTCCATCAGGAACCGTATACGGGTCGGTGGAGCGGGTCAAGGCACGGTCCGAGTCAAGATTAGAAACGGCTAAATCGCACTGTTTCTTCTTCTTCCTCAGGCATGCCATGCCATAAGACGAAGATTCCCTTTCAGCCGTTAAAATAGAACTAGAGATTCGCCGCCTCCATTACTTCATTTTGCTTCCTCTCTCTTCCAACCCCAATATCAAGAAAAGATCTTTCTGCGTTTGAACAGAGAGATGAAGCGGATAAGTAAGCAAAGTTGAGAACTTGAGCAACGATTCTCCAGGAATATGAAAGGTTTTAGAGGTGGGGGAAAGGGAAGAGACAGGGGGCGGAGACTTGGCACTTTATAGCAGCGAAGTTCCTTTTTTTTTTTTAAACGACAAGAAAGGAGAGAAAAAAATCGCGTGAAATTCCTTAGTGTACTGGTTTTTTTTTTTTTTTTTGGAATCGTGGGTCAGTACAGGTCAGGCTGCTAAGGAAGCTAGTGTGAATGTTATGAAGGGATGAGGGATTGATGGAAAGTGGATGTTCGGAGATTATTAGGTCAGGAATGGTTTGATTGTTCGATATTCGCACTGTGACTGTTACGGACCGACTTAGGAATTAGGATGCCTGGGTTCAGTTATAAATATTGGTGTCGTATAGCTTATGGTCGGTTTGACAAACATGGGGCGTGGAGCCCTTTTTTTGAAAAAGAAAATTAATAATTTAGTACCTGTAATTTTAACTTTAATTTATTTAAAACTTAACTTATATTTGAATTGAATTTTTTAAGATAATTTTTATGATTTATAAAATAAATATATGAAAAACCTAAAAAGAATATTTTTGAAACTGTGGTTGGCTGTATGTATATAAAATCCTCTTTCTCTCCTGACACCTTCGGCCGACATAAGTCCATCATTAATGAGGTATATTTTTTCTCTCCTTCTTCCTTGTAGTTGTGCATCCTCTCTCCTGTAGTAAATGAAATCGAAAAAAAAAAAAACAGAGAGAGCAGGAGAGTAGTGTTCGAACTCGGGACCTCTAAAGTGTGTAGAGACTAGAGAGTAGGCTTATAACCAACTAGACCACTTATGTAAGTTGATAGAGAATTCCTTCAAAATATATATATATTATCAAAATGTTTGTGTTTGCACTTGCCCACACTAGCACCCGTGTGGCTCCGCCACTGATCTACGGAGCACCATTTTTTTATACACCACACCCACTTGCTTTGTTGCATTTTTTGTAGATGCCAGAGTACATGTATTTTTATCTATTACCCCCACTCTACTTTCATTGTATTTGTTTAGGAAAATATTTTTAAGAGAGAAATATCACTAAGATAAGAATCTGTGTAATTAATGTGTATAATCTGTAAACATACAATATTTTTGCACCAAGAAGAAAATCAATAAAAACTCACAAGACTGCCAAAATATGACAATGAACTTTTATGAAATCCAAGCCCAACATACGTTGTTTCTTTAAGACAATTTGTTCCCTCTATTCGGATATCCAAGGATAATGAACAATTGTCTCCCAGGATAGCGCGGATTTTCGTCTTCAGAATGATGACATTCTCAATCAGAAAGCCCAAGCGAACACAACGAGTCTGCTTTCAAAATCGCACGGATGTGACTTATAGCAAAATACATTAAACTATATTTATGAGAGCGTAGTGTTAGAAAAATGATATTATTTTTCTGTCATACGCACGTCTATTTATAGACGATAAAACGATCAGATGGAGTCCCTTTGGTGAACCGACGCAACCGGCGGTGGTAAACCGATGCGACTTCTTATTTATAAGTCATGGGATTTAAACAAAAAATCCAACAATACCTTGTGTATATATAAACCGAGACCGGTTTTCCTCCTATGCTCCTTGAGTCCATTGCCTTCTTTTGCTTTCAAACGGTGCCGTTTTGGTGTAAAACACAAGCTGGTGCCTCTTTTTTTTAAAGAAGTATTTCAGAATACTGACTCATACTAAAATGATACTTTAGAATGCTTACTGGTACTGAAAAAATACGTCATGATCTTGAAAAATTATTTTAAAATCTTGAAAAAATATCCTGCAGTATATTTTTAATATCAGTCAATACTCTGAAATATTTTTTCAATATCATGAAGTATTTTCTTAGTACCAGTTAGTATTCTGAAGTATCTTTTTAGTATCAGTCAGTACCCTGAAATATTTTTTCAAGATCTTAAAATAATTTTTTAAGATTATGAGGTATTTCTCAATACCAGTCAGTGTCCTAAAATTTTTTTGGGTTAAGGTGCAAAAATACACATGATTTTTTCAAAAGTGCATCTAATACAAAAAAAAAAATTTAAGTACAAAAGTGACTATATTATTACAAAAGTAAGGCAAAAATACTCATTAACTGTTAATTTGACATTTTTGTATTTTTAAAGCTGACATAGACGATGACTCAACTAAATTTCATCTCAACTGGAAGTGGAGAACTTGAGAAAATTACAGAAAAGGGCCCAGCTAGTTTTGAAAATTACAAAAAGGCAGTAACGGCGGCGAGGAGGCGAAGATGGATGACCCAATGGGTAAGATTGGGATTGAGATAGAGAAGGGATGAACTGTAATTTCTAAAATATCTATGTCATTTTATGTAATTTTCTCCAATCCTTTACAGCCAGCTGGGATAAAATTTAGTTGAGTCATCGTCTAAGTCAGCTTTAAAAATACAAAAAAAGTCAAACTATTAGTCAATGGGTAATTTTGCTCCATTTTATAACGACATAGTCACTTTTGCACCAAATAAAAACACTTAGTGTTGGATTCACTTTTGGGAAAACTACATGTATATTTTTACACCTTAACCCAATATTTTTTTAGGACCAGTCTATAACCTGAATTTTTTTTTAAGATTCTAAAATAATTTTTCAAGTTATGACGTATTTTTTCAGTAACAGTTAGTATCCTGAAACATTTTTTTAGTACCATACAATACTCTAAAATATTTTTTTTAAACAAAGAGGCACTAACTTGTGTTTGACACCAAAACGGCGTTGTTTAAAAGTAAGGGAGTGCAGAGGACACAAAGAACAAAGGAGGAAAGCCGGTTCGATATAAACTCGTCTGCCCTTTTCTTTCTTTTTTCTCTGTTTTTTCCCCCTTCTTGCGTATGTAGCTGCCATTTTTCCACTGAAGTTATGAGTATGTTTTATCAATAATAATCAAAACCCCCTCTCCCACCTTGATCCGTGTGTGTGTTTTACTGAATCTTCCTTCATAATATCTTATTCCCCCTTACACAGTTATGCGATGTATATATGTGTATATATATATATTAAAAAGAAAATCTTAAGAAAATACTATTTGAATTTTAAAATTTCAAGTAGATGATTTCTCAACAAAAAAGAGTTGTCAATTGCTTTATTATTTTTGTTAATCTTAATATTATTGTTGTCAACAAGATTTTGAAATTCAAGTGATATTTTTCTGTCATCTTCCTTATATTAGACATATTTCTTTTATAGTTTTATACTTCCCTATCATCTAATAGATATATCATGCTCAATTTTTTTTCTCATCAGCCCCTTTTATTACTGTTGATGCGTCACATATATATGTAATACAATTCTTAACATTTTAAACACACGCATATATATAAAATCTAATGTACACAATCTTCAATACCACATAAATATATACAATCAAGGGCGGAGCTTTTAAGGGACTAGGGGGCCATAACCCCCCCCCCCCCAAAAAAAAAGTGTTTAGAATTTTTTTTTAAAAAAAAATTAATATAATGTAAAATTAAATTTTGGCCCCCCAATTCCCCCCCTCTTTTTATATCTTTGGGGCTTAAAATTCAAGTTGTGTTCCATGTGGGGTCTTATATGATTTATGTTAATCTTGTCAATTTTTTTATATTTCATTCTAATTACCTGAAATTTTTAGCTTATCAGTGAAATTTACTTTTGTGGTGTATTCTTTAGTATGCTTTTACCCATTTTACATTACACATCTGGATGAAGTTTATTGATTTTTCATTCTAAACCTCAGCCTCTTGCCTTCCAATGTTATGGTGTTCAATTACATGAAGTCTATGGTTGAATCAAAGATTCACAATCACATAAATTAAAGCTTCTTGCCTTCCAATGTTTGTGGTGTATTTTTTATATTATTTTCTTTCATTTTTTAATACATATAAAACTTTCCTTTAAAAAAAGTTTTCCCCACCACTATTTGCCCCCCCCCCCAAATTTTTGTCCCAAACTCCGCCCCTGTATACAATGGCGGATCTAGGTACAAGATTAGGGGGCAAATGCCCACCCTTGAATTGGGGATTTTTTTTAAAAAAATAAAATTAATAAATGTTTAAATGATTTTCCACCCTTAAATTAAGTGATCATCCTTAATACATCAAGACTGCACTTCGTAATCGAATGTTGAATGATTGTTTAGTGCCTTATATTGAAAAAGATCTATTTGATAGCATTGATAATAAGGCAATTATGATGGAATTCCAAAAAATAAGACAATTATGATGACATTGTAATTATTTTTATTGTAATATACTTTTGTTATTGAAATATATGTACTTGAAATTATTGAGTGTCCACCCTTCAATGTAATTTATGTAGCTGTATTTCTAACAGCACTTAACCTTACTTTTCTAAATGACGGGTTTATAAAATAACTGTCTCTCTTATTATATCATCAGTGTTCACTTGATTTTATAAATATTTTTTTGATATTCTTTTCTTTTCTTGTTTATATTCTTTTGTTTTTTAATACATTTAAACTTTCCTTACAAAAAAAAATCCTCCCGCCACTGATACCTCCCCTTCAGTAATTTTCTAGATCTGCCCCTGCATATATATTTCCTTCATTATCCTATTACTAAACCCATTTTGTTATCTCTTTATTATTTATTTCATTCTAGTATTCATTTTTATGGTTAAATGTCTCCCCTGTCAGCCTCCATTCTTTTATTCTTTATCTTAGTCTTTCAAGAGACAAGCGTCGTCAGTTTAAGAAATAAATTATAATTCACTCAACCTAATCAAATATTTTCATCCTTGATTTTAATACCCATCAAGACTAAAGCAATTGGCACCCCCTCATACACACACACACACATAAATATAATAGTTATTTTTAGAGGGTAACCTTGTAGCTTTGAGTTATAAATTGATAGATATTTATATTAGTGTGGTAACCTTGTAGACTCTTATTGAGAATTTTAGAGTAATTCTTTGATAATTATTATATGTAAGCTAGGAATAACTGATAACTCTGAATATTCTTCTATATATTTATGAATTGTGTATACGAGAATACTTACATATAAAAACTTTTAAATATGATATCACACAGTTACACTATAATTCTTAAAATCTTACACATAATTATATATAAGGAACAAAAATTTGGTTCCTTCGTAGGTGAATTGACGTGGCGCCAGCCACAAAGTGTTAGTCAACGTAAGCTTTCCAACTCCGCGGTGACACATGATGATTATGTACGTTGTCTCTATAATTATTTTTACTCACTTTTTGTTTTCATGCATCTTTCTTAAAAATTCCATCACACCTATAACTTTTTTAAATTCCATCGCGTACACCTAACTCCTTTAAACTTCTTTTGTATGTAAAATTGTCTGATATAATTTTAAAACTTACCATATTATGACATCAATGTTTTTTTCAGTTAGACACTAGTGTTACTGATCATTTGCAGGGAACTCACATCTAATTTTATTTTTTAAATAAATCAAGGTAATAATTATGAACCTTATTGCATTACTAATCTGTACTGACGATGATAATGCATTCTCACTCATGAGCATAATTAAAGCGTAAAGGAAGGGCCAATATATAATTTTCAATCTGTACTTTAAAAAAAATAACACGCGCACACATTAGAGAGAGAGAGAGAGAGAGAGAGAGAGAGAGAGAGAGAGAGAGAAGAAACCATATATTGAAGTAGTGGAGATCACACGTAAAACCTAGTGAATGGTGATGGTGATAACTTAACACACATAAGCTGTTTTGTATAATATTATATATACATAGTAATTAAGTATAGAGGTCTAGTAAAAATAAAATAATAGGAAAATGACATCAAGGTCCCAACTAAGAAAATAATATTAAAAAAATCTCATAACTTGTCAATGATAACTTATTCCCTGGTCAATGACTGCTTTTTCACTTGTTATTGACAAGTTATAAAACTTTTATAATATTATTATTTTTTAATTGGGACCTTGATGTCATTTTCCTCAAAATAATTAAGGAAGATTCCGAAAAGTCTCCATTTAAAAAATTCATTGCCCCAAAGCTTGTTAACTCTTTTTATGGATACAAGAGAGAGTTGTTCGGTTTAGCATATGTTCTGGTGTAGAACACAAATGTCTAGCCTCAACAGGCTAGGTGATGTTAATATCGGATCAAGTATCTCCTTCAAAGTGTCTTATGGATTAAGCACCAAGGGAGGTTAGAGCATTCACTGATATCTATCAATGAGGTATCAGAGAATGCTTGCAGATCACTGTGCTACACAGAGAAGGCGTTTCGCCAAAGGGGTGGGGTGTGTGCACAGTGAGACTGGATAGTAAATAATGGAATAGTGAGTCTGGGAAACACACCTGTTGGGCAACCTCCTATTTATATGGATTACCTAGGGTTTCGTTCTCATTACCTTGAGCCCTATCCTCCAGCGATATGCGCCTCTCACGTCCTGTGAGTGCCTGCTCCACTACCTGTACGGTCCTGGATTATAGGCATGCTCAAGGGGTAATTAACAACATACCTGTTCAAAATCTTGAAACAACATACCTATTTAAATGGAGATTCCAGCCTGAAGCACTCTCACTGGGCCACAAATCCGCCAGGCTCATTATTCGAGTCCACAACAGCATATAAAATAAGTTATTTTGTGCTTTACGTGGTAGAATTCCTACAAATATAAAAGTCTCTATTTAAAAAATTCATTGCCCCAAAGTTTGTTAACTCTTTTTATGGACACAACTCAGAGTTGTTCGGTTTAGCATATAAAATAAGTTATTTTGTGCTTTACGTGGTAGAATTCCTACAAATATTTACTTTGTATACCATATAAAATCACTTAAAATAAATTAATCCCCATGCACATTTGAAATCCTGTAGAAAGATATATTCTTTTCAGTCATAAATATAAGATCCGGTTGACTTACTTTTTTTGGAAAGATTAATGAAGTTAAATAAGTTACTTAATCATATTATATGTCATGTGTCATTATATTATATACCACTATGGTTTTATTTATAAGTCCATTTTGATCAAAAAAAATTGATCATATTTATAAGTACAGCATCATGTAATAAATGAGATTGTAACAATTTTACCTATATTAATTGTACTCATGAAGATAGAGAGAAGAAATAGTTGAAAAATACCCAATCATAAATGAGGGCAAAGTTAAAAATTTACCCCACAATCATTGAGTTAAATACCTCTCGCCCTTGGTATGTGAGATTTGATCAAAATTGACTTATAAATAGAACCAGAGTGGTATAAGTTTATAAGTCAAAATAAATTAATTTGGAGAGAAAAAATATAAATACAAATATTTTAAAGGAATTTAATTAGTTTTCTTAATATTTAAAAAAAAAAATCAATTGGTTTTATATTTAGGATTGGAAATAATATACCTAATAATCAAATGACCAAAGTATCCTTTAAAATGGAAAGTTGTACACCTCATACACTTAGGCTTTGTTTGGGAGTTCCATTTTGGAGGGAAAGGAAAGGGAAGGGAGGGTTTTGGTAGTTCCTTCCCTTGTTTGCAAGTTTTAAAAATAAGAGGGGAGGGAATCAGAGATTTTTACAAATCCCCCAAAACCCTCTTTCTTCTAAAAAATAAAGTTCCTCCAATATGGGGGGTTTTAAGAGGGGAAATAGATTAATTATTTTGTTACCCTCGTTCACCACCACCACCCCACCGCCGCCGCCATCACCACTGTCACCGCCACTGCCACCACATAAATAATTTTTTGAATATAAAAATTACATAAATAATTTTTTTAGAAAATTTAAATTTATTTGTAAAGTATAATAATTATATTAATTATTAAAGAAAAGGATAAAATGGTAAAAATAACTCATTAATTCTCCATCTTCCTCCCTTACTGTTTCTTTAACTCCCAAACAAGGGGAGGAAATATCCTCCATTTCCCTTCCATCCCCTCCCCTCCATTCTCCTTGCATTCCTTTCCTTCCCCTTCCTTCCAAAGTCTCAAACAAAGCCTGGTTAGAAGTTCTATATATTTTCCACAGAAACCTAAATCCTTAAACATATTTCATATACTTTTGGATAACGCGTCTGAAAAACTTTTCACCAATTTTTCTCGGAATTAATGAATTTTTTCCTGATAATATAATCCACCAAAGTACAACCACCTACGACCCAGTGATAACCGATCAATAGAAAAATATTATAGTTGGCAACATGGAATAATTTAAAAGATACAAACCTACATCAACAAAGCACTGCAGAATGGGAAAACATAATATTAGTGATTTAAAAAAGTAAAGTAGAGATGAAAGTTAAAAAGGGAGAGTGATGAAGAAGATAAAAAGCAGTGTGAAGGGTAGTATGAAAAAGGAGTGAGAACACAAAGAACCAGGAAATGGGGACTTAAAGAAGGAACAATTATTTATGTACGTATGCTAGAAAATGAAAACCACACTGTACTCTAGTTGAGTGTACCTGCTTTAAGAATTGAGATGATAATAATAATATTAATTATTAATAGTAAATGGGACTGAAGCAAAAGATGAAGCCATGAAGGAAGAACGTGTCTGTCTGGTTTGAATCACCAACCAACAGAATATGGTTTCGTCATCAAAAGCTGAAGAGAAACTGACACACAAACACTGAGATAAGTTTTAGGAAAAGTCCTCTCTCTGATCTGTCCCCTACCCATTGGCGCAACACCTTCCTTTATTAACTTTTTCCCCTTAAAAAACTTTGCCTTCAACTTGTATTTTTCTTTTTTTCCTTTTATTTTAAAAAGACATCGCTCTTCATTTTTATACTTTAATTGTATTTTTATCGCTTTTAATTCTTGTAGTTTATCTTTGTGATTTTCCATAGCTTTTACTCACTATGTTTAAACTCTAGCCTATTATTTATTATTAAAAATGTTCATAAAGACCAGGGGCGGACCCACATCAGTGCCAATGTGGGCAAGTGCACACACAAAATATATATAATTTGAAAGAAATTTTTAACAATATGTATAGGTAGTACAAATGGTAAAAACTCTAATCCCTCTTCTCACTCACAGGTCCACTGTTCGAACTCTACCAAAGTTCCTTTGACCCTTCCCCCCCCCCCCCTTTTTCCATTGCCCTCTCTCGTCTTTCTTTTCCCCCAAATTTCTGACGCTCCTTACCCCCAAATTTCTGACACTCTTTGCTTGACGTCCTCTGCCGCCGTCGCTCAAGGCTCAAGCTGCTCTCTCTCTCTCGTCACCTACTTTCCCACGCCCCCCACCGACGCTCTCTACTTGGTCTTCTTTTGTTAGTAATATACATTAGTCACTAAAGAACCCTAGAATAGAAACTAGAGTTAACTGGGCTGAGTTTTTTTTTTTTTTTACTGAAGTTTAATTCTTGTTGTGTGATTGTTGATGTTGATGGTAGGTGTTTCTGGTTGTTCCTACCCTTCATCTGAAAATCATCGTTTCAAAAAGAATAAAGAATCGCGACCGTTTGATTTGATGTGCTTCTGGGATGCTCGATAAAGCAAAAGGTGAAATTAAAAATATGTATATAAAGCTGAAAATTTACTGATTATTTCTGATTTTTGCTGTCATGGAACACTAAAGCTCAGAAATATGAATTGCTGGGATGCTCGAATCGCGACATGTGAATTGCTGAATGGAATATTTGTTTTTAATTTTTGAAGTTAAATATAATAGAATAAGGTGAAATTATGATTGTAGTCTCTTGATTTTTCCAAGCTGATATTTAAGTCCTTGGCTGCAGTTTTGAGCAATTTTGTATTAATTACACAAATAAAAAGCTGCAACAACACTTTAACTAGGTATGAGGTTAGTCTTGATTTTTGGTGAAACTATCACTGAGTTAATGCAATCGCTTGTTCCCTCCTTCTATAATTTGATATAATTAGAATTTAGTCTGTTGGTAGGGGCAAATCTTATCTAGTGTTCCATATATTGATAGACCAGCATTCCATATTTTGCAATGTGCTTGCAAGTTTCATACTTGGCTTTAAATATGGCATTTGACCTATGCAATAAAAAAAGTAAAGGTAAAATTCAGTATACAATGTTGATTCCCTTTGATTTTCAGCTCACGTCTTTAGGATGTGAGAGGAGATGGGTGGCTTTGCTATGTCATTTTTGCAAGGGACATTGCTGTAATGTTTGTTCTGTTTTATGTTAGATTGGATGGTTGATTCTTGTTTTTTTATGTTCTCTTTTTGCCACAAAAAGTATTTTTCCCCTTAAAAAATTTTTTTGGGGGTGTTGCCCCGTATCCCCAAATTCCATCACTAATTGTGCACCCACAAACCTAAAATCCTGGGTCCGTCACTGATAAAGACCATGAACCTAAATGCTTATCTAATTCTCTTCTTTCTCTCACTTGCATATCACTAGTACTCCCTCTGATCATAATTATAGGAACACTTTTGTAATGTAAATTACATTACAAAAGTATTCCTATAATTAGAGGTAGTATCATTTAAGGAGGTGAGGTTGCCTTTTTCTGTTTTTAAATCAAACCAAAAATTTTCAATCAGACAACTTTATTTTTTTTCCCCTAAGTGGTGGATTTAACAGGGTACCGTTGGCGTCAACACCTTATATCATACAGATTGTTACCGGCAGCTGCTACAAAACCACAACAAATCCCAAGAACATTGTCCATAGGAGATATTCCCCAACTCTTTTAATAAATTTGGAAGCGGCACTCTCCAAGATAAAACAAGTCCTTCCTATAAAAAGTAGGGCGATAGAACAACAAAAATATAACAGTGCAATTTAGAAGAAGATAAAGGAAAGGAGCCTAGGGTATGTTTGGTTTGAGGGAAGGGGAGGGGAGGGGAGGGGAGGGAGGGGGAGAGAAAAAAAATGAGAGGAGCTTTCCTGCCAAATTTAAACTTTCCCGCCAAGTTCGAACTTCCCGCCAAGTTTGAATTTCAGGGGTAAATCTGTCAAAAAAAAACTTTCCTGGGAAGATTGCAGCTTTCCTTTCATTTTCGGATGGAAAGCATCTTCCCTCAAATAAGGGAAGATGAGTACTCACTGGAAGATGTTGACTGGACTTTCTTTCTACCAAACACCTAAAATCAATGGGAAGATTGAGATCTTTCTTTTCCCTCCCCACCAATTCTTTGTAACAAACGGGTCCTAAGGGTATGTTTGGTTTGAGGGGAGGGGAGAGGAGGGGAGAGAAAAAAAATGAGAGGAGGGAATTTTTTTTTGAAAATTGAGTGAAGTGGGATCCACATATTTTCCTCTCCCCTCCTTTTTTTTTTCCCTCCCTCTCCTCCCCTTCCCTCAAACCAAACATACCTTAAGGTCTAAGGATAAAGCCTGGTGTCACCAGACGTCAGGCGCTCTATACTCACCTTATTCCATGCTCTCCCTTTTATGGGTAGAGAAGATTTGACCTTTGAGCAGTCCTAATGACCATTAATGACAGTTTAAAATAACAATTAAAAAAAGAAGAATTTATGAAGATTTAATACAATAAAACCATTCAAATGTTATTAAAATAACTAATTAAATTACATTTAAAACTTGGGTTAAGGTGCGATTTGGCCAATAAACTATTGGCTCAGGAGCGTTTAACACAATTAATTATTAAGTTGACCAAAAATACCAACAAACTTTTAAAAAGGTGCTGCCAACACAACACCGTTAGAAAAAGTTAACGTCCGTTATCTAAGGTGCAAATTGGCCAATGAACTTTTACTCCAGGAGCGCCCAGCACAAAATTACTCAGGAGTGCCCAGCACAAAATTCTAAATTTTACTAAATTAAATAATTTTTTTCTCTATTGTCATTATTCAAAACTACTTGTATAGATATTTATGGACAAAAATTACTCATTCTTTGACAAAATTGAAGAATGAGTAATTTTTGTCCATAGATATCTATACAAGTAGTTTTGAATAATGACAATTGAGAAAAAAATTATTTAATTTAGTAAAATTTAGAATTTTGTGCTGGGCGCTCTTGAATAAAACTTTTTTGTGCTGGGCACTCCTAGAGTAAAAGTTCGTTGACCAATCTACACCTTAGATAACAGACATTAACTTTTTGTCTAACGACGTTGTGTTGGGCGCTCCTGAGTAAAACTTTTTTGTGCTGGCTGCACCTTTTTAAGAGTTTGTTAGTAATTTTTGGTCCACTTAATAGTTAATTGTGTTGGACGCTCCTGAGCCAATAGTTTATTGGCCAAATCGCACCTTAACTCTTAAAACTTCAACGGTCATCTTTAACGGCCCATTCAAAGATTCTTCTTGTTAACCTTTTTACTAACTCAAGCTTATATTTTATAGGGTTAAGGTGCAGATTTGCCAACGAACTATTACCCGAGGAGCGTCTGATACAAAAAAAATTGAAGGGACCAAATTGGCCAACGAACTATTAAAAAGTGAAAAAAATACCAAATAACTATTAAAAAAAACTATCACTACTACGTTAAAATATGAGGCACTGGCGTAGGATGATGACGGAAACACTGGAGAAAAGAGCGGTTAAGCCTTTGTTGGATAAGGAAAACATCAACAGAGATGGGACCCATGCGAGCAAGCGCTGTGGCAGCGGCGGTTGCTGCTTGTGGCATCAGAGGGACGCAATCAGGGTGCAAGGCGCGTGTCGGTCGAAAGCTGTGGACTGTTGATGAGTTCAAGAGGGTGAGTGGAACACCCAGCAACAATGGAAGCTTGGAGATGCCGACGTCACCGACATTGTGACAGTCAATGGAAGACGGAGACACCAAGACAGTGAGGGGGTAATAGTTCGTTTGCGAATCTGCTCAAAATTGTTTTTTTTTTTTTCACTTTTTAATAGTTTGTTGGCCAATTTGGTCTCTTCAATTGTTTTTTGTGCCAGACGCTCCTCGGGTAATAGTTCGTTGGTAAATCTGCACATTAACGCTATTTTATATACACAAGGGCATTCTTAATCTTGAGTTATATAAAACTCCTTTTTTTTTTGACACACCCACCCCTAATATTTACAAGTCCACCGCGGCAAAGTTAATGTTGTTTGGGTTAGTTTATGGCGATTATGAATATTTTTTAAAATAAAAACTAACATTTTAGACACGGCAAATAAAAAGAATAAGACACTACTAAAATAAACTATAAAATCTGGTAAATCATAAGAATATACAGTGATGTATGTATTTTTTTTCCCAGTTGGATTGATGGTGTGCATATATTGAAATAAAAAGATGATAATAACTCACCAACTGGGTTGGGTCTAGTAAAAAATATTAATCTTTTACAATATGCAAACCAAAGTCCTTATCCCTATTGATAAAGGTACCAAAATTTAGTGTCCAACAATATCTCGAATATGATTACCTTCAATAAGAGGATACATGTACCTAGCCAAAAAAAAAAAAAAGCAGAGAAAGATGATAACTAATAGTAGCATAATTATCAATTATCTTGTAATCTACTAGCATGAAGGCTCTCCAAGTGAGAGGTGATGAGTTTAATCTTGTTAACAATATTTGGTTGTTAGCTTTCCTAATTGAAAAAAACAAAAAAAACACACAAATGACTAATTATACGAGCTTCCAACACACTAAAGATATAAAGATGAGGGAGGCTTAATATTGTATCTGTTTGGATTAGCGGTGAAAACTGTTTTTTTAATGTAATTTACGATATATGGGGTAAATTTATGAAATGAGTTTTGTCTCAATTTATGTAAGGGTATTTTTCCAATGCAAACTCAAACTGATCAATAATCTTTGGTTCTCAGGTTTGCTACCATTTTAAACTATAGGTTTTGGTTATTCAAACTTCATTTTATTTAAAACATTGATTCTTAGAATTTAATAAAAATTTGGATCTTTTACCTCTTAAGGGATCAAAACCCACAGTTGGAGAGGCGAAAATCCTTTATTCTCTAAGCCTCGAAAGGAGAAACCCTTAACCATTTTTTTTTTTTTAAATATGGTTGGAAACTTGGGAACTAAAACCAAAATGCAAGCAAACTTGCGGGAGCAAAAATTATACTTCTTTTGGTTTTAATATAAGATATATTTAAGAAATTAATTTTGGTTATAAATATAAAACATAGTTTTTATATTTGTCAATCTTTTTCTAATTTATCCCTATTGATGCTCCCTCAATAATAATCAAGGATAAGAGGGAATAAGGGAATTAAGAAAGATGATTAAAATATTTTAGAAAATACATGTTATATTAATTAACTTTCTCAATATAATTAAATTAGATAAATATGTCTTATATTAAAGACTGAATGAAATATTAACCCATGGAGTAAACATACCTAATTAGTACATGTTTGAGTTAGTGGTAGAAGTTGATTTTCTATTTTGATTTACGGTATACGAGATAAGTATATGAGAGAAGGCTCAACTTCCATAAACATACTTTAGCTCAAAAATTAATCTTCCTACCAGCAACTGGCTTCCTCCATCAAAAATACAATTTTTGTGCCTTTGTTGGGTGGCCCACATAGAAAAGTAAGAAGAAAACTGCCCAATTATTCGGTGACATGGTTCGGGGTTGGCTCCTTCACCATGGACGATCGTGGAGGTAGCTACGTTTCAACATGTCTAGAGAGAGAGAAAGACTAGAATGCCCACTAGCATCTTCAAAAATGACTGGATCAGATTACAGAATCCAGCAACCTTATCTTCAAAAAGTTCCAAAATGACTATGCCTTCTGAACTCCCCCCAAAATAAGGGCAGAAATAAAAAACAAAACAAAACAAAACAGAAAGAAAAAATGGCAACAAATTTTCTCTCCACTGCAGCTAATCCCATTCTTCCTCCATTATCACCATCACCACCATCACCATCTTCTTCTTCCTCAGCCTCTTCTTTGTTTGCTTATGGGTACCCCATAAAATGCAATTTCAAGAGGCAAACAATTCTCTGCAAATCGGTGAACCGCCTGCCGGCGGCGGCATTACATGGTCCTGTTGTAACCAAAAGAACTCTGTCTCTTAGCTTCCTCACTAGCTTCGTGCTTTCATTTACTGGTAAGGGAAGCTCTGATGCGAATGCAGCTATACTAGAGGCAGACGATGATGAAGAGCTCATGGAAAAAGTGAAGAAGGACAGGAAGAAGAGACTTGAGAGGCAAGGCGTGATCAATTCCTCCAAGAAAGAAAAAGGTCAAATCCCTCCCCCTCACTAGATTTTTTCTTCATTTTTGAGTGAAGTCGAAAAGAGGAAGACCGAAGGCAACATTGAATGAGTGAGGATCTCTTTTAATAATATATCTAAAAGAGCTTGATAGAGTGCAATGGCATCCTCCGATATATGTAGCGACCCCACCTAGTGGTGGGATAAGACTTCTTGTTAATGTTCAGTGAATGTCGAAACCCTCTAACAGATGGCTGCTAAGATGTATAGTTTGATGTTCTTATCAGGTGAGATCTCCATTTTCATCGCAATGCAAGTTTTGAGGTTTTCCACAAATTGAGCGAAAAACATTGTCTTTGCAAGAGCTTGTTTCCCAATGAGCTATGTAAAAGTACTGGGAAGTTGTCCTCTGAGTGACTTGACTTAAAGAAACTTTCTTTTGAACTGATTTATCAGATTCAGGGGACATGTTATTCAAAATGTGTGTAATGCAAATGCAGAATATCTTCAGGATGTGGTGTACAATCTGAGCAAAGTTGGTCAAGCCATTGAGAACAATGATTTGACCACTGCAAGTTCTGTTCTTGGGGGAAGCACTAATACAGAATGGGTCCAAAAGGCTAATGTAGCCTTAAACAAGGTAAACTTACTCTCTAAAATGACTGCATTAGCAATGGATTGATACAAATGAATCACAAATAACTAAACACCTTTTCCAAGTATTGAGTGTTGGTGACTTTTCTTTCTGTTGTTCTGTTTTTCTTTCTCCTCCAGCCTCTAAAGGTTTAATGACATTTTTCTGGCAAAAAATCATGCAGCTGAGCTCCAGTCCTGAAGAGAAAGATGCGGTAGATATATTCAATTCATCACTGGCAACTCTGATTTCATCAGGTGGGTTGCACAGCCTTTATGGTATATATTCCAATAGTCAAGTTCATGCAAGAAATAAAATATGCTGAAATTTATAGAAAACTAGCTGGTTTATTTGTTTATTTATATTCTGTACTTCGAAGTCAAACGACTGCACTGATAATTCTTCCCTATATTTCATTTTTGTAGTTTCCAAAAATGATGTTGAGTCTTCCAAACTCGCCTTTGTGTCTTCAGCCAGTGCATTTGAGAAGTGGACGACCATGACAGGATTGTTTGAGCAGCTCAAGGGACTTTGAAGTGAAAGAAGTCATAGTTATTTTTTTTTTTCTCACCTTTCTGGAATGATCATGGATAAATCATCCAATCTTCCGCCCGATAAATGCAGATTGCAATTTTGATGCCAAAATTTGAGAACTAAAGTGTTTGCTATTTTTGTTTCTAACAGTACATAAATACCAAATTAATGAAACCATCCCAGTTTCCAACATCTGCAAAAAAAATGAGGTAGCTTTGGTCTATGGCGATGACTTATACATACCGTGAGATAGACGCAGAGGATAGCGAACTGGAAAGGGGGAACTAAACAGAATATTTAGGATCTTACATTATCATAGGTTCTTATCACATTACAAGTAAGATACAACAACTAAATGTTACACAGGGGAACTAAAAGCTACACATCTCTCTAATACACGGAAGGATGGTACATTATAGGCCTACTCTATAATTGTATGTGATTGTTTCCCTGAACAACCAGCTCAATAACAACGAAAGCTGCAGTCATCTTAAGATAGATCTTAGGGGGTCAGAATGACGGATGGCAAGCCTAAGCTTATAAATCTTATTCATTTCTCGCGGTACCACTCCCATTGGTGCCGTTATCAGTAACCTCTGCTTCACCCTTCTTGCTTGCTTCAGTGCCGTTGTGACATCCTTCATTATTTTCTTTTGCTCCTACCTTTTCCTCAGTTCTGAAGCTTATATCTTTATGCTCTCCTTCAACTTCAACCTTTTTCTCAACCAGGTTGTCTGTTTCAAGTTCCTTCAGCTCCTCAGGTCTATCCTCTTGCTTCACCTCATCCTCAGGTTGCTCAGTTTTGTCTTCCAATTTTGTTCCCTGGCCCTTATCTTTATTCTCAGAAGCCTCTGCTTCCTTCCCACCAAGGTTATCTTTCAGGCCCGGAAGCTCCCCCTTGGTAATCTTGGACTTGTCTTCATCATTTGATCTATTAACATGTTCTTCAGGTTTATCTTCCCCAGGAGGAATGGATTCATCTTTGACATCCGTACCGTCCTCTCTATTCTCTTTTTGATTTTCATTCACGCCAACCTTTTCCACAACTGCATCTTCCTTTGGTTCATCAGTTTCTTGCATCTGCACATCTGTTGTCTCCTTCTTCTCTTCCTGGTAAGCATCTTTCTTTGAAGCCGATGATTTTCTGCTGCGCTTCCTTGGGGATTCAATGTCTACTGGAGGAGACGCCTTGGCTTTCTCGCTGATCCTTGCTGACCTTCTTGGTGTCTCTCCAGTGCCCCAATCAAATTCTGATAAAGCTGGGCCACCAGGGTGCGCTTTCAAATACTGTTCCAGCTGCTTCTTGTTATTAATCTCCTCTCCTGTTGGGGCCGTGAATACAATCTCGTTTTTCTTTGGGGTTCCACCCTTTTTTGGGAAGAACTGCAAAAGAACACAAATGAATTATAAACATCAAGTTTACAAGATCACTAACAGAATGCTTGATAAAATGGTTTTTAGGGCCGAGAGCACGCTATCTTTTGGTGTAAGTGGCTACGGTGGGGGTTTAAAATTTAAATAACGTGAAAGTATCTAAAGCTCAAGTTCTATATAATATCCGCATAACATTTCTTTCTTTCATTCTCCAATACATGTTAATGAAGTCTTCCTATAGATATGGCAGGATGATTCTCTATTCACTCAGAACTATTGACTGCTCCAAACATCACATGGAATTTTACAATCTAGCAAATTAAGTATTTAACTTATGTAAAAGAGTAACGTGGAGCCAAATTAACCTTGTCCAGTCAGAAGGCTTTCATTCCCTCTTTAATCCTTCCATTCAGGCTCTACTTGGGAAATGATGAGGAGGAACCAAAATTAGAAGACAGGCATTAAAGTCAACAACATAGACCGAGGACCATAATGTGCCCCTAAAAATAAAGCACATCTGATACAGAATGCTAACGAACCATTTATCAATCTAGAAATGCTTCAGTTGAAATCAAACAATGTCACGCACTGAAAGAACCCAGAATTAACCCAAAAGAAAATGTTATAATGTGGTCAAGTGAGGGTTTTGTGTTCAAAATGACAAGAGATGGGGGACGAAAGATGTTAATCCAAGTGATCACCACAAGAAGAAAAAGATCAAAATAAACGATTGTGACTATGACATTGATAACATTGTGACAGTCAAACAAAAAAGAAACAAGAAAATTGTTTTTCTTCTTTTCACATGGTGGCTTAGTTAGGCGTAGTGAAGAGAAATGTGAAAAGGCATAAAATTTGAAATGAGAAAGCATTAAGGAAAGTCTTGAAAAATTTGATGGCAAATCTAATGAGCTGATAGCTCACAGCATGAATTTTGTTGAAATTAGGAGGCAAAAAATCATGCTTAAATGTCATTCAAGCTAATTTCATAGTAGTGCAGAAGTTGCACCACTTACACAAGGCTATGTTGCTCATAAATTTATAGCATGTGTCTATTTACAATTTAAGAGTGGGTCACATCGGTCATTCCAAGATTAAGAATAATTCAGATCAACTAAGGTACAATTTACAATTTAAGAGTGGGTCACATTGGTCATCCCGGGATTGCATTAAACTGACATTTGGTCCCACTAACTGTAAGTGAAATACTAGATTTTTCAATAAATGAGAAGCCCAGACTCTCATGAGTTTTGGATTCACTAATTAACAATAAGCCTGGATTCCAAACTCACCAGTTTAAAGGACAAAGCTGCTTAAGCAACAGCATCTCTGAATATTTTCAGTACTGTAGTCTAAACAACTAGTTGGTATAGTGAAGAACAACAAAGGTCATAAAAATAAACTAAAATAAAAGGACAGTCGGCTCATAATCCTATGGCTAACAAAACATTTCAGCGTAAAGAAAATTTATGGCAACTTTACTCGCAGGTAATTTACATTTAACCAACAACTAAAACCAATATTTTTAGGTTGTTTATCCTATAGAAAAATAGTTTGATTTTGACAGTTACTGCAAATGTAAGGCATATCATCAAATCAAACTGATGGACACGGCCCATAACAATAAAAATCATTACCATGCAATTAAGCACCGAGAACTGCAAACAAATGAGAAGCCATGCATAATGATTTTTTTTTTTGTCCAAGTGCAAATCAAGACCAACGGGGCAGTCACTAAATTAGAGCAAGCAGGACCATTCATATCAAAATCCCAGTCATCAAATCAAAGATTTCAAAATCAGAGAAAGATAGTTTTTTTAAAAAAAGGCTAGAATATATAGAGCTGGTTTTATTTAGGGAAAATGATAGAAAAATATCGCTTCAACCTCAAAATCCTTTTGACAACAACAGTAATGGGTTTATCAAGAGCAGTAAAACAAATGATAACTCGTTTTGTTGGAAAATTACCTATTTGGGATTTTGAAATTTGAATGGTATTTCTTTAGGATTTTCCCTATTATTTACCACGATGCAGTTCTGCGCAGAGTGAATTTCTTCAGCATAATTAATTGGTCAGACTCAGAGCATCTTCTAAGATAATAGAAAGAAAATGAATTCTTTATACAAGAATGCAGAAAATTTGAAGGTAAACGCTCCACACTGAACTTGAACCGGAAGCGGCACTCTCACAATTTTACCGATTTAGGAAAGAAATAGTCCTAAACGTGTTTTAGAAAAAATAACTCTGCACAAGACACAGTAAGAATCTGACCACTTCGATAGTACTCCTAGTAAACATGTCGATCACAACGCATAGGACACACAGTAAGAATCTACCACTTTGGAATATATGAATTTTAGGAAGGTCTAGAACGGATTACAATCACACAGCAGCAGGATAATTTTCTAAATTCATTAATCCAAAACCCTAAAGCTTCAATGTGAATTTCCAAGCATAAGTGCTCATAATTTAAGACGAGCCGAGCAAATGCGAACATGCCCTAGCTAAGGTACCATAAGCAACGTGTCAAATTAGGCCGTGAAAGGCCGGGATTCAAAAAATAAAACCCACCTACATCAGAATTTAACGTCAAAGCAAGAACTAGAGCATAGCCACAACGAATTATAACGAGAAGCGTTAATCTACATAAACAGGCACAAGTAGAGAGACCGAGAGAGATAGAAGTGGACCTTCTTCTTCCAACAAGGAGGAGCAGGAAGTTCCACGGAGAGAGCTTCCTCCCCTGATAAATTCTCCTTTTCCACTGAGCTCGCCATTTTCACCTACAAATTCAGATGGGAATTTTCACAAAACATGAGATACACAGAAGAGACTAAAAATCCCTTTTTTCTTACCCACAAAAAGCAAATTAGGAAATAGAGATGAGTACAGAGGGAAACACTTGCTTTATAATTTCGTTTATCAGAGAATTGGGTCTTGGGTGTTGTATCTGGGGACGAGGGAGACGAAGAAGATGGAGGAGAAAAATGATGAATGATGAACGAATGAATAAATAAATAACGAGGGGAAAAAAGAGAATTTTGCAGGGAGGATCACAGTGCTCTCTTTTTCTGCCACGTGCCCCCCAGATTTCATTTGGCGCCGTTGCTTTGTTAGTTCGTTTGAAAAACTCCTGATGACTGATGACATGTTGAATCGAATATGCCTGGAGTTCGGGAGAGCAGGGGAAACCGGGAAAGGATGAATTTAATCGTGGTATTAAAAGTCGTTAAACCAGTCCCATGATTGGTTTGGTAAAAAAAAAAAAAATCCAAAATTTTTCTGACAGATCCATCAAGTTAAATTTTATATTCTTTTCCATTTAAATTTAAGGTTAAATATATTTTTAGTCCTTTAATTTTATAAGAGGTATAACACTGTTAAAGTTACTAAAGGAAAATGCTAATTTAACAAAATTAAGTGGTGACACTACAATGCTGACGAAGCAAGCTGGACTTCTACCACAACACCTCATTTAATTTTAATCCTACATAATTACTTAATTTACATTATTTTATTTTTTAAATAAAAATATATTTTAAATAAATTATTGTAATCCATTTCTCTCTTCTTTGGGGAACTTAGCCTTCCGCAATAACCCTTCTTCATCTTCATCCTCTTCATCTTCATCGTTCATCAATGAAATTTTTTTTGTTCTAATGTCTGGTTACAACTCTGCACAAAAGTATTGTTGGATTGAACCCATCATCAACTCCTTTGCCATCAGGAAGGAAAGAAGAAATTGCAAGTCAGTTAAAAAAAACAAAAAACCAAACATGTCCTACCAAGGTGAAGACAAGGGCGAGGCGAATCTAATCAACCCAACAATATTTTGTAAAATTTTAGAAGGAGAGAGAAATTTTTCCCAGATACTTATCCTGCTCTTTATAATTCTTGATGCTCTTAATCTAATTTGTAGAGAATATTTATCGACTTGAGTGGTGCAATATACATGCACAACTTAAAGATGTTTAAACTGTTGTGATTTGTCACCCCTTTATGCCTGACGCTCCTAAATCTCCCTTTGGTCAATTCCTACCATGTATTTGGATTAATACTAATTAATCATTAAATCAAGAGAATGATCAGGAGAGTTGATGATTTTATGCTTGGAGGGAACAAAAAAATCATCAGGTCTGGTGGTATGAGGATCCAAAGGAAGTATGGGGATGAAGGATGAAGACTGGTGTTGCCGAAAAGACTAGGGTTTTTCAATAAAGAAAGAAGAAATGAATGGATTAAAATAATTTATTTAAATTATATTTAAATATAAATAATGTAAATTAAGTAATTGGATTGTTGGATTAAAATTAAATGACATGTTGTGGTAGAAGTTCAACTTGCTTTGTCAGTATTGTACTGCCACCCCTCAAGTTTTAAGGACTAAAAGTGCACTTTATAAATTTAAAGGACTAAAATGATACCTCATGTAAACTTAAAGGACCAAAAACACACTTTCGGCTAAATTTAAAACAACCTGGTTTTGAGTTGAAAGGGGGGAAAATTAGACTTCGTAATCATGTCTTGTTTATATTTGAAATATCATGTCTACTTGTAGATTACTGCATCTTTATTTAAATAAGACGTATTTAAGGGTTACATATAAATATTTTGTATATTTTAATTAAATTGTATTATTTTAATTACGGTTGAGTTGATTCTGATTCAACCAATCTGATTTTTAGTACCCTGAATAAATAAGTAAGAAATAAAAATATTTTAAGATGTTAAACATACTTTAAAAAATATTTTGAATACACCTTAACCCTAGGAAAAACTCCGGCCCTTAAGAGTAAAATAAAATGAGGTGCATATGAATATATACAATTTTTTTTTTTTTTTGATATAATGAATATATGCAATGTTTTTTTTTTTATAAAAGAATATATACTGGTTTTTTTTTTTGATAAAAAAAAGTTTTGGAGGGGTTCGACATCAGTCCCCCACCAAGGCCATGGCACGGCCCTGGGCTCTATGAGCACTTACTGGGGACTTACGAGATCGCCTACCAAAGAAGTCCCAGCGACGGCAGAGGGGATCGAACCCACAACCCAAGGGCCTGGTCCTAGATCCCTTACCATCTATGCCAAACATTGGCAGAATATATACAATGTTGAATCCACCAAACTCGCCTTTGTGCCTTGGGCCAGAGCATTTGAAGAAGTGGACGTTAATGACAGGACTGTTTACACAGCCAGAGTTAGTACTTCTCGTCTTTCTGGAATGAACATGAATCATTCAACTAATGTTGATAATCGCGAATTGCAATTTCGAAGCATTTTCTATTTTTGTTCAAACAGTGCACACATACCCATTTAAGGAAGCCATCACAGTTTCCAAATCTACAAGAAAAATGTGGTAGTTGTGATCCCTGGGGTGACTCATGTACAGATTGTGAGACTGATGGCAAATGGGAATTTCAGGAGTGAACGGAATATTTAGGAACTTACATGATAGTAGGTTCTTATCACATTACAAGTAAGCTACAACAACTAAATGTTACACAGGGGAACTAAATGCTACACATCTCTCTAATACACCGAGGAGGATGATGCATTATAGACTACTCTATAATTGTATGAGATTATTTCAATGAACAATCAAATCAACAACGACAACAAAAGCTACAGTCATCTTAAGACAGATCTTAGGGGGTCAGAATGAGGGGTATAAGCCAAAGCTTATTCATTATCAATTCCTCGGGGCTCCAACCTCGCCAGTAGCACCCCTATTGGTGCCGTTTTCAGTGAACTCTGCTTCGCCCTTCCTGCTTAATTCAGTGGCCTTGTGATATCCTTCATTGTTTTCTTTTATTCCTTCATTTTCCTCAGTTTTGTTTATATCTTGATGCTCTCCTTCCACTTCAACCTCTTTCTCGACTGGGTTGTCTGTTTCAACTTTCTTCAGCCCCTCAGGTCCATCCTCTTTCTTCGCCTCATCCTCAGGTTGCTCGGTTTTGTCTTCCAGTTTTGTTCCCTCACTCTTCTCATCTTTATTCTCGGATGCCTCAGCTTCCTTCCCGTCAAGGTTATCTACGCCCGGAAGCACTTCCTCAGTAGTCTTGGACTTGTCCTCATTATTTGGTCTATCAACATGTTCTTCAGGTTTATCTTCCACAGGATGAACGGATTCATCTTTGACATCTGTACCCTCCTCTTTATTCTCTTCTTGATTTTCGTTCACACCAACCTCTTTCACAACAGCATCTTCCTTCGGTCCATCAGTTTCTTGCATCTGCACATCTGTTGTCTCCTCTTCCTGGGAAGCATCTTTCTTTGAAGCCGAAGATTTTCTGCTGCGCTTCTTTGGGGATTCAGTGTCTACTGGAAGAGCCACCTTAGCTTTCTCAATGATCCTTGCTGATCTTCTTGGGGTCTCACCAGTGCCCCAATCAAATTCTGAAACAGCAGGGCCACCAGGGTGCGCTTTCAAATACTGTTCCAGCTGCTTCTTGTTATTAATCTCCTCTCCTGTTGGTGCAGTGAACACAATCTCGTTTTTCTTTGGGGTCCCAACCTTTTTTGGGAAAAACTGCATAATATCATAAATGAATTAGAAATCATCAGCATACAAAATCACTAAAAGACTGCTAGATAAAATGGTTTTTATGGTGACCACGCTATCTTTTTGTTGGAAATGGCTTAGGCAGAGGGTTCCAATACAACGAAAGTATTTGTGTCTCAAGTCCTATATAATATCCATCTGTAATTTCATTCTCTGCCTTTAATTCTTTCTTTGTCCAATTCATACAATTAAGTCTCCCAATAAATACGGCATAATGATTCTACATTGACTCAGAACAATTGACTACTCCAAACATCATGAGTTATTGCAGTCTAGCAGATTTAGTATTTAACTTCAGGAGAAGAGTAACGTGGAGCCAAATTAACCTTGTCCAGTCAGAAGGCTTTCATTCCCTCTTTAATTCTTCCATTCAGGCTCTACTTGGGAAATGATGAGGAGGAACCAAAATTTAGAAGACGGGCAATAAAACCCCATATACCAAGGTCCATAATGTGCCAAAAAAACAGCACATCTAAATCTGATACAGAATTCTAATGAACCATTTATTTATATAGAAATGCTTCACTTGAAATCAGACAATGTCATGAACTGAAAGAACCCAGAATTGGCCCAAAAAATGTCATTGTATTCACAAGGAGGCTTTTTATGTGTTCAAATTGCAAGAAAGAAAGTATGAAAGAGATAGAGTTAATCTAAAGTGATCATCATAAGAAGAAAAAGATTAAACAAATGGTTGTAAATATGATATTGATTATTGATATGTAAACTGTAAAGAATTAATTAGGTTAGTTAGTTAGGAAGGGATTAGTTAGTTGTTGGTTAGTTGTTAGTAACTAATAGTAGTTAGTTGGGATTAGTAGGTTTAGTATTGCTTATATAAGGCATATGCCTATCCATTGTATCTCTATGCTTGTTATGATGAATGAATGAATGAGCACCACCCTCGTCTCTCTCCCTTTCTCTTCTATAATTGTACGATCTGTTAATCTTGAATCAGACCTGAGTCTTCTTCTCAACTCACGGTTCAGACTCTCCTTCAAAATACTCATACAAGAATTTCAAAAAAAAAAAAAAATGGACCCAAGTGCAATGTGTGAACCAGCCGGAGTCATTCTCTAAATGGTTCAATTCTGCATCCAAGTCAGCCACGAAAATACCAAAGAAACCTCACGGACGAGCAAGACGACTTCAAGACACCATCAACAGAGTTTTGCGATTAACTCAGGATCGATCAAGACAGCCAAGAACCAGCCAAGAAATTGTTCGATCAGAACCAGAGTTCTTTTTATTACCCAGAAGTTCAACAAGACAAATTCCAGCGACACCCAGAATTTCCTTTTCGACCAGAACAAGAGTTTTTATTATCACCTAGAACTTCAGGAAGCCGAGACACAAACAGCGACATTCAGAATTCGACGGAATAGTGAGTAGAACAGTCTCTATCTTATTGCTTCGTCAATTCGGGGTTCAAGATTCTGGGTATTCAGCTCGTCAACGTCTGGGTATTTCAACGCTAGGCGCGACGCCATTCATCAGAATCGATCACTCTTTTTCATCGGAATTCTGGGTCGGACGTTTCACGTTTCTGGGTTCGCGTCGAATGATTCTCAGTCGACGGAATGGTGGGTATGTGTTCGGCTCGTCGATTTTGGTTCAGTGCTCTGTATCGTCGGATTCAGGGCATCACTCTGCGTCGGTGTTTGTTGGGTACTGGTTTGTCGATCTTGGGTTAAACCCCACCATCCAATTGCCCAAACAATCTCGAATCACACCTCCGCAACCTGCCTTCGCTGAATGGAACGCACTTGCCCCATCAACATTTAACTTCAACCAGCCAAACGGTGGTTTCTCCCACTGAGGGCCATGATCAGTACCTGTTGACCTCAAAAGGCTCGAAGGACCATTAACAACAACAAAACGGGTCCAAAGAGAAGAAATAACCAGCCCCGGATTACCAGGTTTAACAAAGTTATCATCAAAAATACATTGATTCCTCCAATTCCAGAATTTCCAAATAGCCACCCCAAAGAAAAGATCCCAGCTCCCTTCCCATTTACTCCCAACCTGATTCTTAAGATTCAGAATTAACCAGTCTCTCAAGCCCAAAGAGAAAAAGGAAGAGACATACCTGGGCTTAATCAAAGTGGACCACATACTCTTAGCATAAAAACAATCTCGAAGAATATGTAAAATGTCCTCCGGCCCAGAGTTGCACATGCCACAAGCTGCTGAACTACTCGACCAGGAACTTCTCCAGAGATTAGTAGGTAACTTGTTCAGCGCCACCTTCCACATAAAAATCCTGATTCTCTCCGCTCCATTCCACTTCCATATAGCCTTAAATACAGTATCTCACTGAGAGTGGGAGTTGGGTTCAATAAGGAGATAAGCACTCCTAATAGAAAATTGGCCATCCCCAGAAGCACCCCAAACCAGTGAATCAAAATCAGCCTCCGATCTAGGAGGGAGAACCGCTAAGACTCTCCTCAAACCATCAGGATTGACTACAGAAGAGATTTTACTTACATCCCACATACCTCCTTCCACCCATTCATACACCACCGACTCCTCTTCTTCCACAGATAAGGGCCGAAGACAACAATCAATGAGCTTAATATTGTCCCCCACCCATCAGTCATGAAAGAAATTCACGACCAAACTATTACGAACTAACCACTTTGACCCTAGGTCAACCACCTCCTTCTGATCACAAATAAATTTCCATAGCTTAGAATCCCCAGGGTACGCCGATAATAGAGATTCTGAATCCTCAAAGATGTAACGATTACAGAGGACCTCAGCCCATAAACCCTTCGCCCCCTGAATTAACTTCCACGCAAGTTTAGCACCACAAGCTTGATTAACCGAGCTCAGTCTTCTAAACCCCAAACCTCCGAACTCCTTGGAACTCGTGATTAGCTCCCAACCAACAGGATGGAAATGCTTACCCACCCCATCGTGCCCCCATATAAAGTTTCTTCGCAACCGTTCAACTTCCCTGCATATGCTCATCGGAAGATTTGCAACTAACATAGTATACATAGGAATAGTGCTAATAACAGATTTAGCAAGAGTAATTCTTCCAGCCATAGATAAACAGTTAGCCTTCCAAACACTCAACTTTGCTTTGACTCACAATAACATACTGGAACTTCTCCCTAGGCCTTCTGTTTCGAGATAACGGGAAGCCAAGATATCTACCAATCTCACAAGATATATGCATATGAGTTATTGCCTTCACTTGCATTTTAGTATGTAAAGGCACTCTGGGGGAAAAAACACAGATGACTTATCAAAGTTGACCCTCCCTCTTGAGGCTTCCATGAATTCCTGCAGACAGTTCAACATACAAGTGGCTTGTCTCTCAGAAGCCACCCCAAATAAAAGTAAATCATCCGCAAACATTAGATGAGACACTTTAGGTCCACCTCTTGTAACATAAATAGGATCCCACCTACCATCTTCAACTGCATCACAGATCAAATGAGATAACCTATCCATACATAAAACAAAGAAGGGGGGAAAGCGGGTCCCCTTGTCTAATTCCCCTCATAGGAGTAAAAAATTCGGTTCTAGCACCATTCCATAACACATTATATGAAACCGAAGAGACACAGTCCATAATAATTTCCACCAGCTCCCTTCCGAGGCCAACATCAAGTAAGACATGTCTCAGAAAAACCCAATTGATCCTATCATACGCCTTCTCAAGGTCAACCTTCATAGCCATAAGCCCCTTCTTATTCCTATGTTTCCCCATAATATGTAGGATCTCTTGCCCCACAATAATGTTGTCTTGAATGCATCTTCCTTTGATAAAACTTGACTGGACAGGGGAAATGATGTCATTCATGACGCTTCTCAATCTCGTAGCTAACACTTTCGTGACACATTTATAATGCACAGTACACAACGAAATAGGTCTAAAATGAGACACATCTTCAACCCTATCTCTCTTAGGAATGAGAGAGATAAGCGTCTGATTAGCCTCCTGAAGCGAAACTTCCCGTTTAAACACCTTTTTGACAAACTCACATAATGCCGCTCCCACCGTAGCCCAATTAGACTTGTAAAACACCGCGAAAACCATCAACACCCGGCGCCTTGTAGCTCCCCATAGAGAATAACGCCGCTTTAATCTCTTCGTCCGAAGGAACAACCGAGAGATCAATTAGCCGATGCGACTCAATGACCGGAAACCTGGATCTAGTAGTTAATACTTCAACATCTTGAGGCACAGAGCAAAAAATATTTTTGAAATAACGAATTACAAGCGACTTCAGCTCCTCCTCATTACTCACCCACAACCCATGTTCATCTTTCAACATCTCAATTCTATTTCGCCTACTTCGCATCTTAGCCTTCAGATGGTAGTACTTAGTATTCCTGTCACCTTTAGAGATCCACTCACTCCTAGATTTTTGGAACCATTTGATCTCTTCCAATTTCAACACCCTCTCCAAATCTGCTTGCAACTCAACTTCAAGATTACAAAGAAAGTCAGAATGGGGATAGCCAGAAGCCTTTTGAATACCGTTAAGTCTATTCAAAATGCTTAGTTTCCTCTGTTCAATCCTACCAAATACCTCTTTATTCCAGGACTTAAGAAGAGGTTGCAAAGCTTCTAATGAAAAATTAATGTCCTCATTAGAAGGCCATGCATTACGAAGAAAATCAGAGAAATTATCATGCCATATCCACATTGCCTCAAACCTGAACGGCCTACTAGCTCCCCTAGTATTGGAACAATTCACGCATTTTAAACAAACTGGATTATGATCAGAAAATCGAGAACGAGGCAATACCTGTACTGAACAATCAGTAAAAGCCGAGATGAAATCCATGTTAGCAATAACACGATCCAATCGCTCAAACAACCTGCACTGACCCCTTAATTTTGGGCCCTTCCATGTAAACTTGGGGCCCACAGCTCCAAGATCAATTAAATTACAGTCACGCATCCTATCCGAAAAGAGGGTGTATCGAGCTGATTGAGAACTCAAGCCACCCGTCCTCTCAGTCGATAAAGCTATGTCATTGAAATCACCAATAACCGCCCATGGATCCACCATAGAGAAAGCAAACTTACGCAGCTCCGACCACAACATTTGTTTATGCTGTTGATCTGGGATTGCATACACTGCAGTTACCAAGAAGAAACATCCCCCAGGGAAACGGCAACGAAAGTGAAACCATTGTCTATCTTGACTAATAATTTCCACATCGATCCGATCAGACTTCCATGCCGCAAAAAGCCCACCTGACCTCCCCACACTAGGCACACACGCAGTCCCATCAAAACCAAGCTTGCTCACACACTGCAACTTCTCAATCTTCTCACACTTAGTCTCAGACAAGACCACCAAACAGGGGTTACTCCTGGAACAAGCTAATTTAATATTTTGAAATAAGTTAGGTCCACAAGCCCCTCTTACATTCCAATAAAATATACTTTCATCCATCAACCAATCAAGACAACAACAAAAAATCGAACTCAAATTTTTTGATATAAAAAACAAACTCAAATTCAATTAAATGAATTTCAAATGAAAACACAAGAGGCCCAAACAAATACTCAAAATTGAGTGTCTGGAACTACCGTGTCCATATTGTCATCGCTGGACCTAGCCAATTGGACCTCCAACTCGGATTCAACACGCAAAGATGAGGCCCAGAACTTACCATTCGGCCCACCAAGAAATGCTGATCCACTAGCTTCCAAAAACCCATCCGTGTCATTGTTTTCTTTAGACTCAGGATTCTTTTCACAAAGGGGACCCACCGCTGAATAGTCAACTTCTTCCTCCTCATCCACTTTCATCGATTCACTTTTTCTCTCCTCTATCCTCACGCCTGTCTCCCCATAAGTTACCATCAAGCTTTCTTTTCTTTGCTTTTCATCCTGTACCAAGTCTCTCGCCCTTTTTTCTTTTCTCAATTCGTGTTTACTCTGCTTTTGCACTCTTTTTTCCCTCACCTGCAACTGCTCTTTCCTTTGCTTTTTTTTTGTCTCTGATTTTTTATCCCTTGACTGCAGCGCCGACGTAGGTATCCTCGGAAGGTTGACCTCAACGGCCACCTCCTGTACGGCCACTCGATCAGTCGCTATCTGCTCCTCAACCCCACCGTTACCTTCCTCGGCAAGAACACCGAACCTGGACCCCTCCTCCTTTCGCCGGCCGTCGCCTTGCTTTGCCTCCTTACTGGGTTTTTTCTGCCGGCGAGGACGTTGCACCACCTTCCACTCCTCAGCGGTAGCAGCTCCCTGACCTGAATCCACCTCCTGCTCCGTCGAAGGTCCGATTACACCACCTCCAACATGCGACCCAGAAACCGGCTTCCTAGTAACAGCTTTGCAATCTTCAATTTTATGACCATAGAGCCCACATCCAGTACAGAGCCAATGAAGTCCTTCATACTCAAGGTATTGTTCTTCTCCATCAAGAAAGAACCCAGATGGTAATTTCTTAGTCAAATCCATAAGAACACAAATTCTTGCAAAATGGCCCCTGAGTTGACTAGAAGTATTAAAATCAATCTTTATAGTTTCTCCTATCCTGTCTCCAATCCAAGTCAGTGCCTCCCTATTGTAGTACTCTAACGACACATTTGGTAAACGAACCCACACTGCCACTTTGTTTATGGACGCTGTTTTCGACTGGAATTGGGGCTCCCATGGTCTCACTGTGAGATAGTGATCGAATAGCATCCATGGTCCTCCCGTTAAGGCATTACAATAATCCTCTTTATTAGAGAGTTTAACCACAAAAAAACCATTCCCAACATTTATCAGACTGAGAACTCCCTTCTTGGCCCAAAGTTTCTGGAGAATGGATAAAAGAATCTTATATCCAATATTTCTCCCTAGAAGCTTCACAATCACAGCTTGATTCCATGCTCTACATAGCCGTTTTCTCATTTTTCCTGAGAACGAAAAAGAGGGAAAGTTCCTCTTAGGATCTTCCTTGATAACACAGATAGGTTCATTGTCATCTTCCTCTGAGATGCTGTCATCGGATAAGCCACAATCATTCACATTGTCCTCTACCATTCTTTCAACCTGACTTGTTCCTTTGAGTTTGTCTGCAAAGGAGGTGCCTGAGATTTTCTGATTAATCCCTTCAGTGCCAAGCTTTGGCCATTCTTCACCATGATGGTTCCCTTCATCATTCTTACTCTTCTTAGCATTTCGGTGTAGAATGTCATTTTCCTCCTTGGACAGAGGAATTTCCGAGTCATCTGGCATCAAGAGCGCCATCTCTACTGGTTTGTCGATCTGCTTCATCGGGATTCTGAGTTCTTGGACATCTGAACGCAAATGGGTACCGGATGTGGATATGGCAGCAAGATATTATTGGGCTGGTTTATGAAGTTGAAAAAAAAAAAAACAGGAAAAAAAAAAGATTTCTTTTCCTGTTGGTATGGGACAATAGCTGAAGGGGGAAAAAAAATCCTTTTCTTGTTGGTATGAGACAACAGCTAAAGGAAACTAAGTTGGAAAAAAAAAAAAAAACTCTATTTTTTATTGATTCAGATTTATATTTTTGAGTTTTGTATTTTTTGTTTTTGTTGTCAATCATCCTTGAGGGCAAGGATGTTTTAGGGAGGGGTATTGATATGTAAACTGTAAAGAATTAATTAGGTTAGTTAGTTAGGAAGGGATAAGTTAGTTGTTGGTTAGTTGTTAGTAACTAATAATAGTTAGTTGGGATTAGTAGGTTTAGTATTGCCTATATAAGGCATATGCCTATCCATTGTATCTCTATGCTTGTTATGATGAATGAATGAATGAGCATCACCCTCTGTTCTATGTCTCTCTCGTCTCTCTCCCTTTCTCTTCTATAATTTCTCTAACAATTACATTGTCACAGTAGACATACAAAAAGGAACAAAAAATTGTTTTTCTTCTGTGCATATGGTGGCCAACTGGCCTAGTCATGCATGTACTACAATTGGAAATGAGAAAACAATAAGGAACGCCCTGAAAATTTGGGATTAAAATTGAATAGCAAAGCCAACAAAATAATAGCTGGCACCAATTTCAGTCTTTGAAAATTGAATTGAGCTTGATGTCAACGGGGTTTGATCACCGCCCTTGCCCCTTTCCCCTCTACTGACTTCCAAGTTCTTAAGAACTCCTTCGTTAAAAGAAGCAAAAATGATTCAGAACCTCACTGTTTTCAACACAATCACCAGCAATATACTTTCTAGAAAGGGGTTTATTAACAACCATTCAATATTAAGCAGCAAAATTGCATAGACATACTAGATGTCAGGAATTGATTCTAACAAAGCATCTAATGAATAAGAGATGATATTCACGATATACAATATTTTTAATTTAATAAAGTAATTTAACCTCCGCAATTGAAGTTAGAAGGAGGAAAAAAAACACATAAATGTTAGCCAAGCTAATTTCATTGTAATACAGAAGTTGCACCACTTGCATAAAGCTATGTTACTGTTTAAAATTATAGCAAGTGTCTTATTTGCAACTATATTAATGAAATGTGCAGAATCTAAGGCTAAGTATAATCATCTACCAAAAAAGGAGATCATTTAAGGTATACTAGACAATTTGGGAGTGGGTTACTAAATTGACCGTCATAAGATTGCATTAAACTGGCACATTGGGTCCCACAAGTAAGTGGAATACTAAATTTTCCAATAAACCAAGAGGGCCAGATTCTCAATAGTCCTGGACTAAATCTCTAACTCATCAACAACAAGCCTGGATTCCAACCTCACCAGCTTAAAGGATGCAACCTCACCAGACTCTCAGCAATGTGGTCTAAATTAGCATAGTGAAGAACAAAAAAGGTCATAAAAACAATATTTAATGACTTTATGCCTCGTACTTTTATTTTCTTTGGTTAGATCAGGTATTTTTAAAAAACAATCAGACTGATGGTTCGTGATCCTAGGCTAGCCAGATGTCTCAGCAACTTTCAAATTTCAATTAGGAGCTTTATGTCTTTATTAAATGGTTTAACAGAGTTCTGAAAATGAAGCAAACATGGAATGATTTATGATATTTTCTACTTTCTTAGCCCTCCAAGAATGGCTATATCTAAAAAGATGTGTGTGTGTTGGTCTATCGTGGCAGATTTATGACAACTATACTCACAGAGTCACAGTTAGTTTCACTTAACCTACAACTAAAACCAATTTTTTACTTAAACCAAAAGGCTTGACAATTGCTGCATATGTCAGGCATATCACTAAACCAAACAGATGAACAAAGCCCACGACAATAGAAACCATTATCCTGTAATTAAGCACCTATAACCAGAAATACGTAAGAAGCAATACTTAGATGAAGTTTTCATGTCCAAGCGCAAATCAAGACAAAATGATGCAATCACTAAATCTAGAGCAACCGGATCCATTTATGCCACAATTCTACTTGTCAATTAAAAGATTTCAAGGAAATAAGCCATAACAAACAGTGCAATTCTTATTTTCCACGATACAGCCGTGTACAGAGAGTGAACTTCAGTATGATTGGTCAGAGACTCGGAGCACCTTCCTAGATAATAGAGAGAAACCAAATTTCCGATACAAGCATTCAGAAAACTTAAATGTAACCCTCCCATTGCGAAATTGTACTGGAAGCGGCACTCTCACCAAATTTTACCGATTTAGGAAAGCAATAGTCTTTACGGGTTTAGGAAAAAATAACAGTGTAGAAGACAAAGTAAGAATCCGACCTCTTCAATAGTAGTAAACGTGTCGATCCCAAAAATGCACAGGACACAGTAAGAATCCAACCACTGTGGAATATAGGAATTTTAGGCAGGTCGAGAAAACCCGAACGGATTACAATCACACAGCAGCAGTATAATTTTCTAAATTCATTACTCGAAAACCCTAAAGCTTCAATGTGGATTTCTAAGCATAAGTGTTCATAATTTTAGACGAGCCAAACAAATGCGAAGGTGCCCTAGCTAAGGTCCCATGAGCAAAGCATCAAATTACGCCGTGAAAGACCGAAATTCGCAAAAACAAATCAAACTCGCGTCAGAATTTAACGTCAAAGCAAGAGCTAAAGCACAATCACGACGAATTACAGCTAAAAACGCCAATCTCCATATAACAGAACTGTCAAATCAAACGAGCGTAACTAGAGAGACAGAAAGAGATAGAAGTGAACCTTCTTCTTCCAACCAGGAGGAGCAGGAAGTTCCACGGAGAGAGCTTCCTCCCCCGCCAAACTCTCCTTTTCCACTGAGCTTGCCATTTTCACCTACAAATTCAGATGGAAATTTTCACAAAACATGAGATATATATTGAAGAGAAGACAGAAAATTCCCTATCAATACCCCACAAAAGAGGAGTTTATGAAAAAAGCTACGGATGCAGAGGAAACCACTTGCAGTACAATTTCCTTTTTCAGCGAATTTGGTTGTGGTCGTTTCGTTTCTGGGGACGCGAGAGACGAAAAGAAGTTGAAGATGAAAAATGAATAGTGGATAAATAAATATAATAAATAAATAAATAAATAGCGAGGCGAAAAGAGAATTAAGAAGTGGGTGCGAATTTGGGAGGGACACGTTGGGGAGTCTCGAACTTCGCGGTCCCAGAGTCAGAGTGCTTCGGTTACATGTCGGTGTTGACTAGGGCAGAGCAATGGACGGGTTGGGCAACCCAAAGCTAAACCCATAGCCCGTCCATTTAATTGTAAATGGGTATGGGTTAGCCCATACCCGTACCTCAACCCATTTAAACCTGTGTAAATGGGCTAGCACATAAATAGGCAGGCTAACCGGGTTTTGGGTAACCCATTTACATTTGACTTGCTTATTTTTTTAATAAAAAAAACATATATAAGCATCCATCTAAATTCATCATTCCAAGTTTTGAAATCTAAATCTTCAAAGTTCCATGATTACAATTCACACAAAATAACATAAATTTAGACAGGTACCATCCTTACATGATCTTGATGTTAAAACTCCAACTTTTAAATTAAAACATTACAACCACAAGTTCATAAATTAACAAAATGGCATGCTTCCATTGAATCTGCATGCTTCAGTCTTCATCATCTTCAGATTCACTTAAAAGAATCTTGTATCCGACCCAATACGTATTAAAAGCTAATTTTGAAGATACTATTGATGCTAGTATACCTAACAAATCACATGCTAACAGATTTAAAACTTAATACTTGGAAGCATTCACTCTCCACCATGCTAAAACATCAAATTTTGGATCACGAAAACCAACTAATTTAGTTTGAAGATATTCATCCACTTCTAAAATATTCTCTACATTACATGTAGAGTTAATAGCAACTCACAAGTTTGAATACACAGAGCCATAAAGAGAGAAAGTGAGCGAGATTGAGAGTTGATGATCATTATGGTTATAGATTACAGATGGCTAAATACTCGAATAGGAAGGAATTCAGGGAATGCTTTACACGAATTGCAGAATGGGATGGGTAGTTAATAAAAAAATTACACTAAATGGGCGGGTATGGGCAGCCCATAGGTGTGCCCATAGCCCGCCCATTTAAATCCTAAATGGGCGGGTTCTAACCCAACCCATTATAAAGTATTTTTGGGCGGGCTCAATATGACCCAATTACACTGGGTTTTGGGCGGGCTCATGGGTTTTGGGTTTCATGCTCAACCCTAGTGTTGACTGTGGATCGCCGAGACGCCTCACAGTGCTCTCATCTACTGCCACGTGTCCACATATTTCCCTTGGCGACATTGTTTGAAAAAACTAAAGTGATAAAAAAAATAACTTAAATATTAAAAATGGTAAAGGTGCAAAAATGCATATGTACTTTACTCTAAGGAACGTCTAATACCAAATATATTTTTAGATGCAAAAGTGACTATATGGTTATAAAATATATGCAAAAGTCACATTCTTGGTTAAATCTAAACCGTTGACCATTAAATGAAAGGTTTTTGACCAACTATGATGACATGCAGGGGCGGACCTACACTAGTGCCAATGTGGGCAAGTGCAGACACAAAATATATATAATTTAAAAGAAATTAGTAACAATGTGTGTAGGTGGTGCAAATGGTTATGACTCTAGTCTCTAGTCCTTCTCTTATAAGTCGCGTGTTCGAGCCTGCAACCCACCAAGCCCTTTTTTTCCCCATTTCCTTGGTTGCTTCGTCTCGTCTCCAATTCTTTTTGCGCAGCCACGCTCTTTGCCTCGTCCGCCTCGGCCGTCGCTCAACCGTCGAACGGCCCTCTCTCGTCTCAAGGTTTCCCTAGTTCTCGTTCCCCATTTCCCTGGTTGCTGGTCCTCGTCTCGTCTCCAATTCGTTTTGTGCAGCCACGCTCTCTGCCTCGTCCGCCGTCGCTCAACCGTCGAACGGCCCTCTCTCGTCTCAAGGTAATTTTCCAGATCCCCCTCTCAACGGTAATTTCCCTTTGTTCAATCGATTCTGAATTTTCCTTTGCTCAATCGATTCTAAATTTTCCAGATAAAAAAACTGTATAGGAAAAATACCCATGGGGGTTCGGAATCTTGTGCTTCTCTGTTCTCAATTCTCGTGGTTGTCTCTTGTATTCTCCCTAATTCAGGTTAGTTTACTCACCGTGAGATCATCGTCTTTGCTTACATTTTCTTTATTTTCCTGTGTTTTCATCGTTCTCTTTATGTTGGTAACGTGTATTGTATATTTTCCTTATAAATTATGGGAATACAAATGTGCAATGATTATTTTCAGTTTCTATTTTCTGGTGATTCTGGATACTGCTCTCTTTTCTATTCTGGATTCTGGAATACTAGACTTTTAGTCTTTCCTTTATGTGTGTTTTGGTGCAATTGAGTAATCATTTTATAAACCATAGGCCTTCTTGCTTGGAGAAATCTTCTACGGAATTTCATTATATTGGCATGTCAAGAGTTTTGTGATCTCTTTTCCTTTGTGTTAACCTTATTATACACACGAAAGTCCAAGTAAAATTGAGTTCATTCTTATTTGGAACTTCTATGGTTGAAGTCTTAGTTCTGTTGCAGGAATTAGATTTTGAGCGCCTTGCATCCTAAGTTCCTCACAACTAATATTTGACTGATAAATCTTAGTAATTCAATGGCAGAGCTATTCCCCCCCCCCCCCTTTTAGTGTTCTCCTCTTTTGTTTCCTCACAGCCAAAAATATCTGGTGACCCTGTTCTTTTGGTTGCATTTTAGGAAACTGGTGATTTCTCCAGCTTCTTATTTCAACTGATTAGATCTCTACACCAGCCTTTGTACTGTTTTTTTTAAGAAAAAAAAAATTGAAGGCATTTAGATTCTTTTGGAGATTTTTCTATGCTCTGGGCTGACAGTGCGTTGAAAAATGGTGCTTTAGAGTTATATTGTGCGGTTGATATAGCTGTTGACTGTTAGATTAATGTCTAACGTTTTTTATTTTTGAGGTAGAAAAAGGGAAATGTTTTTCTCTTTTCTGTTATTTTAAAAGTCTAAATATAAAGCTAGGTTTGAATACAAGACTTGTTGAGTATTAATTATTCCATTAAATGGTTTTGTTTTAAGAGCCTATTGGATGTGGTCGCCTAGGGACAGGAATTATGGAAGGATATGGGTGTTCTGTAGTGTGAATTTCAATAGATCACGAACTTCAATTTAAGTTAATTGACATGAACTTTATTGTCAAAGTCCCTTGAACTCTTGCGTAAAGTGATGAACCATTTTTGTAATGGGTGGGGAAATGGCTAAATGTGTTTTATTTTAAGTGCTAGTTTCACTCTATCAAAATTGGTGGCAAGTGGCAACCATCCACACTGTTAGATTCTCACCACTGTACATGGATCATAAATCATTAACAGTTTTAACTTCTAACTTAGGAAAGTAATATATTCCTGCTTTCCTTTTTTATTGGGTTTTCTTGTTTTATTTATTCTTAATAGAATTGTTCAAACCCAGTTTTTGAAACACAACATAAATCGGAAAAAAAAAAAAGTGGAAATAAAGATCTGATTGGAATAACTGATACTGACTTTAGCTATCATAAGATCTAATGCTTTCATGGTTCATAAACCAATAAATTTTGATATATCTTGGTGTATCCTTGTAGCAACGAAGTCTACTGCATCAATCATTGATATTCACTTGCTAAAATATAACTTTATTTGTTTGTAGCTCTTTGCTGTATATTTTTATTTTATCATGCAATTCTTACATTGATGTGTAAACCATGCCTATGTTTGGTTTTGCTCCTAAGTTGAACAATCTACCTTCTTACATTGATTAGCTTTCTTTTAAATTTCATAGCTTCAGTTGCTTAGTGTCCCTATATGAAAGAATATGCAATCTTATAGGTTTCGATAGAGGAAGCATTGAGATAAGTTAGCTTATAGGTTGCAACATGTTCCTTAATCTTGTCAAACTTTTTTTCTTCCAGAAAATGTCAACGATAAAATCTTATTTCAAACGTCTAAAATCCACAAATACAGAACCTGAATCTCAAAGTGAGCAACTTTCAAACAGTATTTCAATTCCAATTGTCCAAGAATCCTCCTAACCATCACAAGCATTTCAATTTCAAAGTTTTCAATCACCACCTCAAGTTGATATAGAAAATCTTGAAGCGGATCCGGGAAAAAAGACCTTCAATAGAAAGAGAGAATATTCTGAGAGCTTATTTGCTCAAGTGGCCAACTCAACCAATTCTTAAATCATTCCCTCAAACGGAACTGTATGGAAAAATGCGTAGATTCAATCCTAAGTGGTATGAAGAATTTGGTTCCTAGTTGGAGTATAGTGTATCAAAAGATGCATGTTTTGCTTGTATTGTTATCTACTTGATATGGAGGTTGGATGTAGTGGTTCGACGCATGAAGCATTTGTCGGTGTGGGGTTCAAAAATTGGCATAAGAAGGATAAAATCAAAGTTCATGTTGGAGATCATAAGAGTGCTCACAATAGATGTTATCAAGCTTGTCAAGATTTGATGAAGCAAAATCAACATATTGATATTGCTTTTTCAAATATTTCTGAACAACAAAGAATTGATTATCGTATTCGGCTGAAAACTTCTTTAGATTGTGTTAGATTCCTACTACGCAATGGTCAGTCTTTTTAGGGACATGAAGAATCTACAAGTTCAAATCAACAAGGTTTATTCCTTGAAATTCTAAAGTTTTATTCTAAGCCAAATAAAGAGATGAGTGATGTGGTCTTGCAAAATGCCCCCGATAATCACAAATTGACTTCACCAAAGATTCAGAAAGATCTTTCTCAAGCTTGTCTTGATTTGATATTAAAGCAATAATTAGTGATCTCGGTGATGATTACTTTTCCTTGCTAGTGGATGAAGCTCGTGATGTTGCAATTAAAGAACAAATGGCGGTTGTACTTCGGTATGTAAACAAAAAAGGGTCCATTGTTGAACGTTTTATTGGCATAATTCATGTTTCAGATACTACTGCACAGTCACTAAAAACATCGATTGATGGGATATTTTCTAAACTTGGTTTAAGTTTGTCTAAATGTCGTGGTCATGGCTATGATGGTGCTAGTAATATGCGGGGTGAATTCAAAGGGCTTAAGAGTTTGATTTTGGCAGACAACTCATCCACATTCTACATTCATTGTTTTGCTCATCAGTTACAATGAGCACTTGTGAAGGTTGCAAAACATCACAAGAAGATTCAAGAATTTTTTGACATGCTTCAAAAGATGTCTACTATTGTGGGGGGTTCATGCAAGCGGAAGGAAATTCTTCAAATGAATCAGTATGAGCTAATAGTTGAAAGAATTGCTAATGGTGAAATACCAACTGGAAAATGTTTAAATCAAGAGACAACTTTAAAGCGACCTGGAGACACTTGTTGGGGTTCCCATTTTGGTACGATTACAAGTGTTATCTCATTATTTTCTCCAATAATTTCCTTGATGAAAATTATTGAAGATGAGCCGAAAAATGATGCTACAAGAACTGATGCAAGTTGCATTTTGTATGCCATGGAGGATTTTGAATTTTCATTTTTGTTGCATCCTATGAAATTGATCTTGGGGATTTCTTATGAGTTGTCACAAGCACTACAAAGAAAAAATCAAGACCTTTTAAATGCAATTGTTTTGGTGAAGGTAGTCAAGTCTCGTTTACAAGAGGTGAGAGATAATGGTTTTGATGAATTGCTTCAAGAAACGAACATTTTTGCCAATAAATATGATATTGACATTCCAAATATGAATAATGTTTATTGTCCTAAAGGGAGATCGAGACGGAGATTGGAATCAATCACATTCTTCCACTACTTTAAGGTGGAGTTATTTAATACAGTGATAGATACTCAGGTTCAAGAGTTGAATGATCGGTTTGATAATGTCAATACCAAGTTGCTTGAGTGTTTGAGTTGTCTATATCCACTGGTCTATTTGTTGATAAAGTTGGCACTTGTTCTACCAGTAGCAACTGCTAGTGTTGAGCGGGTTTTTTTCTGCAATGACTTTTGTTAAAGATAAGTTGCGCAATCATATAAGTGATGATTGGTTTAACTGATCATGCATGCTAACTTATGTTGAACGTGATATACGATTAATGATGAAGATATAATGCAATATTTTCAAGGAATGAAGAATCGAAGAATGCTTTTGTAATCGTTCTGATGTAAATGTTAGTTGACTCTTGATTATTATATTTCTATGTTAAGTTGAAGTTTTCTTTTATTTTATTTTTTATATTCTTTTGTTTTTTAATGTGTTTAAAACTTTCCTTAAAAAAAAATTCCAGGGGCGCTGCCCCCGAACCCCCGAATCCCACCACTAATTATGCACCTAAAAACCTAAAATCTTAAGTCTCCCACTAATGACATGGATGCTGACTTGGGAGATTGAAGAAGCATCTTGGCGAAAATTAGAGGCGGAACTGCATGACGTGCCTAACCTTTGTTCCAAAGACGAAGGGAAACCAAAACCGGAGTTGTATTGTGAATCAGAACATCACCAAATGGTTTTGCTCTAATCGCCATCACTAGACTAGCACCATCACCATCAGTTTTTCGTAACTCGGTTTTGAGTTTCAGAGGAGCTCGAGAATGGCGTCTTCTGGTGACCACCGTCTTCTTTCATCAACGAAGTCGAGAACGAGAAGGCTGGATAGGAGGAGTAGTGAGCCGTTCGTGGGTAACAGCGACGACAACTTCTATTCGTGCTGAGAACGATAGCAACGACGGTGACCTCTATTCGACGGCGACCTCCGTTTGAGTTTCGATCATTATCTCGTCACCTATGTATATACTCATTGTAATTCAACAAAAAGAAAAAAAAAAATAACAAAGAAAGAAAATTTGCCAATAATGAAGTAGGTCTCTCAACCTATTAACCAGGTTCTTAAATTGATTTGGATTTTGAATTCACGTCCTGGCGAAGTATGGCTTGCATCGTCATGGATTGAACCAAGTTATGTTGTCACATATTGAAAGTAATATTTAATACTATAAATTTTCACCCTTTCTTTTTTTACTTCCCATAATATTGTAATTATTTTCCATCAAATACAAATCCCTGTCTCTAAAAAACAAGTATGCTTTTGAAGTCTCAAGCAATAAGATAAGGAAACAAGAAATGAACTTTTTGGTATGTCCCCTGTCTACTGGGGGCTTAAACAAACAAACACTGACATATGAAAATTGTTACAACGTATGAGCCCATCTTTTTGCCCAGTGGATACAATTAGCAACCTCTAAGATAGTTACCAATAGTGATTTTGTCAGAAGAAATATTATGCCATTGATTCACTTAAAAGATGAGCAGAAAAGAAGCGAAAAAAAAAGCAAATGAAAAATGGAGGAAAAGTATATTCAAACTCTAGAAGAAGAATGTAATATAAGTTAGTTTCTTCCAAAATCCACATTCACATAACAACAAAGTAATACAATTTCCTAAAAACAAAGATGAATATCATATTGTACTGTCTCCATTGAGATAAACTAAAATTCCCTTTTCGGCCTCAGAACCAATTGACTTCGCTAATGAAAGAAGACGGTGGTCACCAGAAGACGCCATTCTCAAGCTCCTCTGAAACTCAGAACCCAGTTACGAAAAACTGACGATGGTGGTTCTGGTCTAGTGATGGCGATTTAGAGCAGAACCGTTGGTGATGTTCCGATTCACGACACAACTTCTGCAACTCCAGTTCTGGTTTCCCTTTGGCTCTGGAACGAAGGTCAGCCATGGCGTGTTGCTCTCCCTCTGATTTTCGCCAATATGCTTCTTCAATATGCCAAGTTAGTATCCATGTCATCATAGTTGGTCAAAAACCTTTCATTTAACAGTCAACGGTTTAGATTTAACAGGGAATGTAACTTTTGCACCTATTTTATAACCACATAGTCACTTTTGCACCTAAAAAAAGCACTTGGTGTGGGGCGCTCTTAAGGATAAGGCATATGTGCATTTTTGCACATTTACCCATTAAGAATTATGTTTTTTTCCACAGAAATATTTTAGGCAGCCACTAACAGCTTTAGTTACAAACGAGATCCGCAACCTCTTCCTTATAGAAAGTTATCCATACTACTACCTTAATTATTTCTCCACGTTATTGATGCACAAGAAGACTTAATATTTTTTTTTGATAAACAGTCGCAACCATACAAGACTCTAACGTTTATTCGTAGCTATCAAACTATCAAGCTCCATATCAGTCTCCGGGATGATGTGGAAACCTGTCATGGCTGAGAGAGCAGCTTTTGCCAAATGATCCGCGACAGTGTTTGCCCATTGACTAATAAGATCCACTTCTATTCTCCAATCCCTTTTCATCAGACTATGGATTTCTTCAATAAGGCATCGATCTGCATGTAGGTCATTTAACTCCTTCTTCATCAGGTCCACGACATTTGCAGAATCTGACTCCAACAAGACCTGCTGATACCCCAAGTCCCACGCCATCTTCAGACCGTTCAGGCAACCCCATAGCTCAGCCGAGAGACTATCCCCTTTCTTCATCAGACTATGGATATCTTTAGGATAATGTTTGGTTCATTACTCATTGAGGTGTAAGAGGAAAGTTAAATTCTTGTTTGAAATACCTACTGAAAATGTTATCATCTTATATCTTGTTTTAATTTATAATTGTCGGTTATTATTTATTATTATTTTTAATGTTATGCGATATTATTTAGTAAATAGTTCAACATGTTTATTTTTTGGCCCAGGCTAAAAATATTCTCTGGTTCCGCCACTGATTAGCAGGGGATCATTTGGAGACATCATGCTATATATGTTTATTATAAACGACTTTTTTTTTTTTTGCTCGAAAATAAACGACTTAACTTCTCTATCTAGAATTTTGAAGCCACCATTATCTAAATTTGATTAAGTTTCCAGCCAGGCGCATAAAGAGAAAGTTTTTTTTTTTTCTGCTCAAACAAAGACAAGAGAAATCTTTTCGGATGAAATAGTAGACACGTGGCCTTTTGATTTTGGGACTTTTCATACTCACGTCGTGTTACTGTCTTGGGACATTCATATTAATTAGGTGCCCGTCTTTTGGGGGGGAAAATAGATTATTAATATAATTATTAAAAAAATAATTGATTAGGTCAGAAAAAGGGACATTATTGAAAAGGATATTTTTTACTATCTGGAATATTCTATCATTATAATGAAGGGAAGGACATGGTTGGAGGTGAGGGAGGGAGGGGAGGTGCCCCTCCCTAGTCTGAAAAGTCATATATGTTCATGATGTGACATGTTTTTAAAGTTAATATGCGGAAAACAATGTAAAAAGTTATGTAATTTTTAAATTTTTCCATGAATAATTTGGTCAAAAATTTTCTCCCCTCCCCCTCAAATCAAACATAGGCTTAGTAAAGGTCAGAAATTTTCAGAAATTGGAAGGCAAAAACCAACCGCACAATTTATCTGGCTTTGGCCCTCTTTGCTTAGCATCCTATTCTTTCATACGGCAGCTTTTGGTGCAAAATGCACCCATGTTCCTTTTTTTTTAAATAGAATTCACCATTCTAAAATATTTTTTAATACTAGTCAATATCTGAAGTATATTTTTAATATCAGTTAATATTTTGAAATATTTTTTTAAAATCCTAAAATAATTTTTTAAAATCATGAATTATTTTTTCAGTACCATTCATTATCCTGAAATATTTTTTTCAGTCAGTATCTTGAAGTTTTTTTTTTTTTCCTAAGATCGAAAAATAATTTTTCAAGATCACGAAGTATTTTCAATACCAGTCAATATGTCTTGAAAAAATATTTCAGGGTAATTACTGATACTAAAAAGATATTGACTGGTACTGAAAAAAAATTCGTGATCTTGAATTTTTTTTAGGATTTTGAAAAAATATTTCAGATGATGAATGGTACTAAAAAGAGACTTCAAGATACTAAATAATTCTGAAAAATTATTTTAGGGTACTGACTTATACTAAAAAGATACTTCAAGACCGTGAATACAATTTTTTTTTAAAAAAAGAACAGGAATGCATTTTACACCAAAACATTGGCGTTCGAAAGAATAGGATGTCAATGAATGGTAACCGAAAAGAACCAAAGCCAGATCACACAATTCAGTTCCATGGCCCTACAACCCCATTAATACCCATCTAACAACCCCAAATTCCACCTTTTTCGGCCTCTATTATTAGGCTTCTTTTTCTTGTTTTTATATTTTTTTGGCCATTTCTTTGTAAGATTGTATGTCCAACATTGGCTAATTTTTAATACTTCTATCCATCCTCGGGTCAACCAAAAAAACAAAAACTACCTATTTCAATCTCTCTAAATATCTGTAAGATCCTTTTTGCAAACTTTTCTGCCACAACAGAGATCACCCGGTAAAAAAAAAAACATATTTTTATAAGTAGAAATAATATCAATATTGTTGCTTTTTAAGTATGGTTTTTTCACTTTGCACCTACAAAGTATGAACTTCTGACCTTGCTTAGGAGGAATCGAATACATCTACTTGACTCATCCTGGTAAGATTGAGTTATGCTTTTAATAATAAATTTGTTTCATTCCACGATTGAATTTTTTTATTTTTTTTAAAAAAAATTGCTTCAATGATATGGTTTCTATACACCCCTCTTGTAATTTGGGCCTATAAGAAGTTAACGGCCCAAATATAAGGATTGGGCTTCACGGACCCATTGGATAACGTGGGCCATGAGGCCATGACCTCTGACAAAATGAAAGCCCATATAAAATCCAATAATTCTTCATCTTTCATGTGCAGAACAGGAGAAGTGCCCTTGTGTTCTTCGTTTAGGCTAGGCAGATTGAAAAAACAAGCAGTTTGCATCATATATAGGTATGTATACAAACACACATAAAAATAAAAATGGTAAAATTCCATATTGACATTAATATATATAACATATGAAACAAAATCACTTGTTACAATTAATTTACCTTTTTTTTATTCATTTAGATAATAAGTGTTTCGTTGCAAATGATTTTTCTTTTAGATTCGAATATTCTTATTCATATCTATAAGAATACCATTTTTTCCTGTTACTTTAAATAATCAACGGTAAGAACAATATTTTTTTCTTGTTTGGAAAGAAAGAAATATTGCTAAAAAAATTTAATTTGATGAAGAAAAAATAAATATAGATTAGGCCAGGAATGATGCGAAAATAATCAAACACGACAAGACCGTATAATACCTCTTAAACAAATAAGTACAATCAAATACAATGTAACACAGAGTCTAAGAGAGATCACTGTACTTTATATATGAAAAGACATCAAGTCATCAATTTTGTGTGTGTGTGTGTGTGTGGGTATGCCCTATAGCTCCCATACAACAAGACTCATAAATCATAACACAGTCAAGCTATGCATATAGTAACGCCAAAAACCAGAATAGGATTGGGACAAAGAAGGTAACATGAAGGGAGTTTTGAGTTGCGTGCATCCTTAACAGACAGCTGCAGACAAAGATAGCTCCCTGTGGGTCTGAACAAGTGAAAAGGTTGTGTTGTTGGTCCGTGATATATCACAAAATTGAATCAATATGTGTGTGTGTGAGTGTGTTATAGTGATTAGGGAACACCCTTCACATGAGACCCAATTTAAGTTTGTGTCTGTGTGTATGGTTAAGGTATTGCAGAAGTTTTGAGGAATCATGCAAGTTCATCGTGCTCTTGAAGTAATTCCCCACATACACATGCTTTATTGCAAGTAGGTGCCTCCTTTGTTTCAGAAAAAGCCTTCACTTTCGGTTTCATGATTCAGGAGATCGATGCTATTCCTTTTCTTTCTAGCTTAGCTTATAGCCAGTAGCGAGCTTTGATTCCTCATCCATTCATGTTTTAGCCTTTCTTCTTCTTCCCCACTTTCCAATGAACCCTAATCACACAGATACGACCCTACCACCCATGCCTAGCTGGCTACTACTGTACCTACCTACCATATATATATTTATATCTTGCCCTCGCTTTAATTTGTTTGTATATGCATGCCTTTTCTGCTAACTAAATGCAGTAACAAATATATAAGCGAAAGTCGTAGTGCAGTAAAGTTTTATCCAAATGGTATAAACCGAGAGAGTACTTGGTAATTAAGGGAGTATATATATATGGCTGGTTCTTTTGTTTTTGTCCATTGGGATAGGAGGTGCAATTGCAAGCTTTTCTGTTATATATGGCGAGAGAGTTCAGAAAGTTGAAACAAGTGAATGCAAGCAGATGCTGTCTCCTTTGCTCTTAAGCCTCATATTTACTTCCTACTTTGGACTCACATGGAATATTTAAACTACATGTGTGTGTGTGTGTGTCATATTTTTCAATTTCATAAGGTAACTCAAATAAAATGATTGTAATATGTGTACGTTCATTTTTGGACAGAAAAATAGAAAATACAAATTACAATTAACTAATTGGTCATTCAAAAAAAGTATATACAGTTGAAATTAATAAAACTGTATTATATTTATTAGATGTTTAGATGAAAAACTTGATGAAATTAAAACATAAAGAAACAAAGTCAATACCTACTTCCAGCCGGGACATATATATATATATATATATATATGGGACTGTTTTGAAATTAATTGTTGTTTTGTGGTGGCACTATGTATATAGGGACAACGTATGGCACGTGATGTATGGTTCTATGATTTGATTAAATTAATAATGAGAAGTTTCAAAACCTATTATATATGAACTACTTAAAATGGTGGTTGGAGGGCAGCAAAAAGATAAACAAGATGACAAATTTGGAGCACTATTTGTGCATAATTAAGAACAAGCAAACATTAAGTTAATTAATATATATTATATATGATCTTTTTTATGTAATCATATTGGGAGCTCACTTGATTGATTTAGAGCCCGTTTGGATTGACTTAAAAAAAAAGTGCTTTTTTTTTTAGCCCCATGTTGTGCTTTTTTTTTAAGCTCAAAATTTGAGCTTTTGAAAAAAGCAGCATTTTAGCTTTTTTTTGTGACTTTTACTTTTTTTAAAAAATATCATCTAAACACATAAATTAATTTTTTTTGAATTAAAAAAAGTGCTTTTTTTATGAAAAAAGCCCATCCAAAAGGGCCCTTAGACAAGTCAAAAAATGCATCTCACTTTTAAGTTATTGGGATGCTTAATGACTGCGTTAAAAGGCACTCACTTTAGTACAAAGGAAAAGTCTGAGGAACGGCATGAATTTATAACTCGAGCATTGACAACTGTTGATTAATTAATAAACACTCACCAAAACTAGACTTTATGTTTTATAAAAGGTTAAGTACCAATTTTATCCTAGAAGTATATGCCAGAACCAATTTTTCCATGGAAGTTTTTTTCGGAGCAATGTTGCCCCAGAAATATAAAAACGTAGCAATGTTGCCCCTCCGTTAACTGCCCTAACGGTCAAACGTTAGTTGACCCAATTATGCTAACGTGGATTGTCTACGTGGCATCTTTCTCACTTTTTTTTGGGTTAAGTAGCAATTTTGCCCTGAAAGTACATGCTCAGGAGCAATGTTGCCCTGAAAGTTTTCTTTTTGTCTCAATGTTGCTCCGGAAGTTTAAAAACGTAGCAATGTTGCCCCTTCGTTAACAACCTAATTAATTGTATGGGTTAAGGAGCAATTTGGCCAATGAACTATTACTTCAGGAGCGCTCAGCACAAAAAACTTTTAAGTAGACCAAAAATACCAAAAAAAATTTAAAAATGTGCAGTCATCACAAAAAATGAAGTAAAACTTTTTTGTGCTGAGCGCTCCTGGAGTAAAAAAATTTTGTGTTGGGAGCTCCTGGAGTAAAATTTTGTGTGTGCTGATTGCACATTTTTAAATTTTTTTTGGTATTTTTGTTCCACTTAAAAGTTATTTGAGTTGGACGCTCCTGAGGTAAAAATTCGTTTGCCAAATTGCTCCTTAACCCTAGTTGTATTTGACACTTTTTTAAAGCTTTATTCACTCTCAGTCATCTCTGCTTTCAATGCACCAGGGGTTCATTAATCGTTCGCGTAGATAATTTTGCAAGCGAGTGATTATTGTTTGGAAAAATTTGTTCGAACTGCCTGCGACGTACTTGTTTGATCTTTTGTTTGGACAAATTCGGTCTTATTTTTTTGTTTGATTTGTTCGAAACATTTTTTTTGGACAAATTCTGCAAGTGAGTGATTATTATTTGATTGGGGAATGCCTGCGATGGAGGACACTATGGAGGAAGAAGAAGTAGGCTATGTTTACTTTTTAAAAAAAAAAATAATTGACACCCCTACTCCCTCCTGTCATGATTATAATTATAAGACCGGGTTGACTTTTTTTCGAAGAAATTAAGAAAATTAAATAAGTTACTTATTCATACTACCTCTGGTCCTAGTTATAAGATCGGATTGACGTTTTTTGGAGAGATGAAGGAAACTAAATAAGTTATTTAATCATATCATACGTTTTTAGATTTTCGGGACAACATTAAGACCAAAAAAAAACTTTTAGGGCAAAATTGCTATTTAAAAAAGTGACAGAGATGCCACGTAGACAATCTACGTCAGCATAATGCGGTCAACTAATGTTTGATCGTTAGAGCTATTAACAGAGGGGCAACATTGCTACGTTTTTATACTTCTGGGGCAACATTGCTTCAAAAAAAACTTTCAAGACAAAATTGGTCCTGAGCGTGTACGTTTGAGGTAAAATTAGTACTTGTAATACCCCAAAATCTGACTTAGGGAAAATATCATAAATGAGTAAATATACCTATTGAAAATAGATGAATATGAGGTCTCAAACACCTTGTATTGAATTTACCTTGTTGTTAAGGTAATTTCTCTTGAAATTAGATAATTTGCAATTAGGTCCCTAAAACGTTTGGGAATTTGCAAATAGGTCCCTAAGCACATTATGGGTTATAAATACCTGTGAAAGCTATAAAAGAAACAAGTAAAAATCTACTTGAAATAGGGAAGGATATTGTCCCTAATTTAGGTAATTTATTAAGTTACAAACTTGGAGAAATTGTAGAAGAATACCCAAAAGTATTGAAATGACCGTAATACCCAGTAGATGCTAAGATAATCTGAGAACACATGGAAGCAAATGTGTCAGTGTAAAAGTCATGAGGTAATGAGGTGTGATAAATTTATAATTAAGAAAACTATCAACTATTGATAAGAAAGTAATTAAGTAATATTGGGCTAATTACTTAAGCATAAGCAAGGAAAATTCAGTAATAATTATGTAGAGCTCAAAAATTAGTGGAAAGTGGTTGAAAATTAGTAACAAGTATATTTACTAATTAATTGGAAATTTTGAAGAAAAATAGGTGAGTTTAGGTATTTTTAAGCCTAAATGCAAGAATGGACCAATAGGGAAATTTTGTAAAAATTATGTGAAAATAATTATTTAATTAATTAAATAATTAATTAAATAATTAATAATAATAATAATAAAACGAAAATCAAGGGCAGAGAAAAAAAAATATAAATAAATAATGAAAAGGAAAAAGAGAAAAACAAAAAATATATATATATGTATATAAGTTTGCAACTTGCAATTAAAATATAATATAATTAATTAAAGTGAAAAAGGGTGAATAGTAAAATGGGAATTAGGAAACGGATCCTATCTAGAGATCTAGGAATGGGATTCCCAAAGTCAAGGTAAAATATTAATCAGTGGGATTTTATCTTTCGTTAAACTCTTGCGGAAGTTAATTAAAGCCGTTTGTGCTTTTTCCTAATAAGACGAAATAGGAAATTACGAGAAAATGCCGAGATAGCCAAAAGGACGAAAATGTTATGTTGTGACATTTGGAAAAGAATTGGGAATTTTCATGAACATATTTGGATTCGGTGAATTTTTCGAAGAGATGGGTGTTCCGAAAACAGGTTTCGACACGGACGCGTTTGGACACGTTTTTCGAGAAAGACTCAACTGGACTGTTGGAGCCCTATATGGAATCAAAATATAGGTTAACTTGGACATTTCTACTAAGTGAGAATATGTTTTCAAAGTTGTAAATCCGAATTTTGAGATTTTTCCGAAATCACGCGAATCGGGTACCGATCGGGAACTTATCGGTAGGAAACTTCTCAAACAAGTAGATGACATCACCACCATGACATCATGGCTTTAAATGATGATGTCAGCTGCCAAGTGGCCCGGTGAGGATCGTGACATGTGGCAAAGTGCGATCCGGCGGCCGATATCCGATATGAAAAAGTAGTGAATAGTGTCACATTTTCTTCTATAAATAGCCAAGTTTCCTCTTCATTACACACACCATTTTGAAGAGCAAAACCGATTCTAGAGAGAGGATTTTAGAGAGAGGTGCTCTGGGAAAATCTGTAGCGAAGCTCTGGGTAAGTTTTTCGGTACTTAAGCTTTCGTAGTTCTTTCAGTAGTAAGGGTAGTAATGCTAGAATAGCCTTTAATTTTTCAAGTATGATTGGATATCATATGGGAGGGCTATTTTAGTCTTTGTTTTCGAAAATCAAGATGGCGTCGAAGTTACGCGAAATTTTGGGAAGAAAGTTAGTAAGAGTAACGAAGTGCTGGCGAAATTCCGCCAATTAGGGGTATAGGGGCAAAATGGTAATTTTTACCTAAAATGCCAGTTATAATGTCAAATCACTAATGAAAGTGATATTACCCTTATAGGATATCAGAAATCTGATTTCTTTGCCGTTCTGTTGCCCGACGAGCATTGTTGGAGATTTCACGATTTTAGTAAAAGTACGGTTTTACGTAAACGTGCTAGAAATACCGTAATCCGTCAACGAAGGTACGTTCGCGTACTGTAACACTAACTCTGATGGTTATTGTATGAATATGTGTGTTTCCTCTGTCATGTGTGTACTACGATTGTCTTGTTATGCGTACTTGATTTATCTTGTTATGCATTATACATCCGATTGTATTATTCTCTGTCATGTCATACATCCGATTGTATCACTATCCATTATGCCTTAACCTTACATCCATTGTATTGTTACGGCCGTGCATATCCGATTATGTACATTCCTCATTGTGCTTTAACCTTACATCCATTGTATTGTTACGCCGTGCATATCGATTATGTACATTCCTCATTGTGCTTTAACCTTACATCCGATTGTATTGTTATTGCCATACATATCGATTATGTATTCCCTATGTCGATCATAGTAAATGTTGCCAAGATATTTGAATGTCATCGTACATATATGTTGTATATAAACATGAGGTTAATTACACGAGATCCAATGTGGTAAATTGGATCTCGGCTCTTAACATAGCGTCGAGTTCGGGAGGACCGAGGATCGAGGAGAAGGACAAGCGGCACGCCTAGGAGTAGCGGTGAAGACTTCTTTCGTTATACTTTTGAAACACTCTTGTACCGCTATTTAAACAGCAAGACATGCTACCATGGGTATTTTAATATATATATCAGTTACTCAATCGCTCCGGTGCACTACTCTGATCATTTTGAAATGATGTTTAAAAAAAAAAAATTTATACTGCTTTAGAAAAGTCGGGTTGTTACAGTACTTAACCCTTTTATAAAACATTAAGATAAAAGGCATATGAAGAGAGAGAGAGAGAGAGGGAGGGAGGGAGGGAGGGAGGGAGGGAGAGGGAGAGAAAGAGAGAGAGAGAGAGAGAGGCTAATTGTGAGTTTCACTTTTCATATGTGTGTGTATGTGATGAAGGTTGGTCACTTGTGTGCTATATGGACACCTATATATATTATAAGAACAAAACTCGTACTCCTCCTTTCAACCAAAAACACTTGAATTGCCGCACATAGATATTGTGTAAGCTCAATGCAAAAGGGGTTATTGTGTAAATACAGAAAGATATAGATCTAAAAGAGGAATTTCATCTTTATATATAGTTCAAAATACAAATTATAATAACTTCTTGATGCTCATGATATATGGGATTATGATCAGTTTGTGGGGGCCAATTGAGATACCGATAGAAAACTTCTTAAAACTGTTCTCTCTAGTGGTGAATCTGCCGCATTAACGTTATTAGAGTCCATATCGGTGCTCCAATCTCGTGTAGTTATTTAGTGAGTCAACAGATTCTAGATACACCCGAAATCCTTCAGTATGGTATTAAAAATAGTTTAGCTAAGTGATGAATCGGTCGTTTGGCTGGTCATGGCCAAGAGTTTTGAACATAAGGACATTAGTTCAACCATATTATACCATATAGTTAAATCAACCCTTAATCCAACACAAAATTGGTCTAATGATGCAAAGCCCCATTAGATCCCTTTATATCTCTTCGAATCCCAAGGAAAACATTTGTGCTGGGAAGGGCAACCACAAACCTCAAAACTAGAGTAGTCGGTTGTTCAAGTACCTAATAATAGGGTCTAGAAAATGCATCGGATACCAGTCGATAATGTGAAAAAAGCAATTATTGAATCATTGTCACCATCAGTTTAATAATCCGTCCAATTTGCAATGACTTGATAATTAAGTAAAGTAGTACAGTTGATCGTGTATGTCAAACTCTGTAAATATACAAAGTTTAAATATGAAATCTCAAGGCGATATATTACCATAGCTATCCGTTGGTCCTTAATTGTTATACTTATAGCGAGACAACTCTCGTTTCTTTTTGAAACCAGATCCACTTCATTGATTTTATTATATGTTTTATTGATTCTAATTATTGTTGGATGTCTGAGGAGTATAAGAAGAAAAAAATGAAAAAGAAAGTAGTGTACAATATCTTTAAGGTGTGGGCAACACTTTTCTTTAGGTTTAATTTGCCCCCATGCAAGATGAATTAATGGGCAAATTTCCTACAGGATACAATGAAGACCCTTGACTACAGATTACACTCTCAACGCTTAAGCCAAGACAACAGTGATTTTTACTAAGTGATAATTTGATTTTATTTTTCTTTGTACTCAAGAATAAAAGCAACGAGTTTGATATTTTATTGTTGTGTGATTTCTGATGTGTGTTCTATAAGTAATGGTGCAGGGTATTTATAGACCATGAAGTGATGTCTTGAAATGGTGCCTCTTCAAGCAACATTTCTTTAATAAAAAATAATAATAACCATAAGTTAAATTCATGAACTAACATAACTTCAATAACCAATATTTATTTAAAATAACTCTTCATAGGGTTACACATTTATAATATGTAAAGTTTTCATAAAAAACCAACACAACCTTCCACCAAATAGTAAATACGACATATTTTTATAGGTATCTTTAGAAACTAAAAGACATGACCTTGGTGACTTTTAGTGTTATAACTCCCTACACAACTCTTCACATAAGTTCCTTAATTTAATGAACATGACTTTACAAAAAAACACTTCTCTTTATTTAAAATATTCCAACAATTCTCTCCCTTTCAGTTTCATTTTTCAACGTTAAATGTCTGGCTTCAATTTAAAACAAGGCAAGTCACCGAAAAACTAGGAATAATATTAAGGGTTCAAACCCATAGCAGGCCTACAATGATAGTTATAATTGCATTACCCAGTGAATGTATGTTTGATTGTTCTTTAGTCTGGTAATAATTAGAGTTTATAATGAGAACAAATTTAAGGAGGTCAGAAGATTGATCTTTATAACGCCCCTAAACAGGTCTCTCAGAAAAGGTGAACTTGGTGTATCAGTAAATAAAACATACAAACCAATATTATTCTTAAATTTAGATTTTTCAAAAATAAATGTCGACATTTTGATGCGTTTCATTCAAGAAAATAGATAAGTTTCAACATGTGCCTTGAATTTTGCAAATAAGAGGATCCCACACAACTGGTGTATGTTGTAATGAAGGTATATACACAGAAATCGAGTACGATCCAGCCATATGAACACAATTTAATTGTAAACTCTATGATCCACAAATTGAGGACACATAATAGAGACATTACACATATGGCCCTTGACTAAATATCTGGTTTGTCTACTATCCTCAAATGCCATCACTTTCTTTTAGGGTATGTGGATCAATGAGTTAGAAATATTGGAGAAGAAGCCAACAAATTAAGCAGAAATTTTTATTTCCAATTTTTTTAACTTAATTATAGGTAATGGCTTTTCCCTTTTACAGCAGGCACGTTTGATTGAGAAAGAGGGTTGGATATCAGATAAAGTTTCTTGGGTGTTTATTGTCAAGTTCTCTTCATTAAAATATGGTCATGACAATAATGTGATATTGATGAGTTATACAATTGTAATGCATACGACGACAGCAACAATATAATCTTTATCTCTCATTAGATGAGGTTATGGTTATTATATCAAGTGATATCATTCTACTATATCAATATTGAAATCTTTGAGGTAATGTTTATAAACTATGAAATACTCCCTCTTATTCTTAATGTATGACCTAATTGTAGAGTTGATTTTTGTCCTAAATGTAATGCATATTTATCATATCTGTCTATCTTTTCTCAATTTACCCCTATTGATGTTCTCTCAACCATAATTAAGTAAAAGAGAGATTAAGGAAATTTATGAAGATGATTATGATGTTTTAGAAAAAACATGTCATATATTAACTACGTTAGCTAACTTTTTTTAATCTAATTAAATTAGGTAAGTATTAGTAAGTTTAACATTAAGAACCAGATAGAGTATGCAATTGTATCAGACCCCATGGCTGCCTAACACTATTCCAACAACAACTTCTTTGGTTAAGCAAAGGTAACCTCCTATCTATTAGAGACAATCTTGTTTAATGCACTAAATGTGAACGCATCTTCTAATCGATATTCAAATGCTCATTGATTTGTTACGTTGTGAGGAAGTATCCCCTTCTATTACCCCCGGCCCAGGGGAGGGGTTGGTCCCACAACAATTTTTTTCATATACAAGGTGTTAAAATTCAAAACGTAATTCAAAAGAAACAAGGTTCAGACCATTTGAACCAATCACTAGTGTGTGTGTGTGTATAGTTAGATGGTATATATATGCCCATAAGTTTTGAAATATTTTTCCTCAAGACCAGTATATTAAAATAAAAACAGAGACCAATCACAGTAATTAATTTGAGCGATGTGTATTTCTGTTAATTTGTAGGAGTTTCAAAATTTGACGCTTCTTCCTGTTCAATTATTCATATTCAGTGAACAGGGGGAGATCCTTCCTCATCTCTATGAGATATGGATGAGCCATGAACACCTTATCTTCTTCATCCTCAGCCTAACTCTCTCCTCGTTCTTCAATTATTAATCCCATTTTGTTTTGATCCATGGGAATATATACAATTACTTCACAACGGAAAACCTAGCGAGATACAAATTTTTTTATTTGTAAATTAATCTCTGTTTCATAATGAAACTTTGTTTATGTTTTTGGTTTACAATAAATTCATCACTAACAAAATTAAGTTAATATAGTTTTTCATTTATGTGGTTTATATTATTATTATTATTTCATTGTACTAATATTAATTCTCATGTAAAATAAAGTAGTGTAAGCACACACAAAATATTTCTCGTGCATCTTGTTATTTTTTTCATTTCATTTTGATGAATTTTAATTTCATTCTATGTATCAAACAGATTTGTGATCTGATTTTTGTTTGTTTCTGATAATACAGGAAATTGCAGTTAATGATGATAAAAACATTGTTATGTCTTGTATTTCAAAATTTCTACATATGAGCCGACATGAATAATAATTCGTAGTGTAGGGTAATGAAAATTAAAATGCCATTCACGAACAGAATAAGCATTGTCTAACCAAACCACTGGTAATTGTCTAATAATATATGCTATATATTAATATACCTTATACCCTAAAACTGTTTGATATTATTTTAACATTTAATTGATTCAAACAAAGAAAATATTCTCTAAATCTCCAATGAATAAGAATTATTCGTAGATTGTTGCGTGCAGAAAATGTTTAGTTAATTATTATATATATGCATAAATAATGAGCGAAATTCCTAGTGTTGGACAAATAAAAATTAGGGTAAAGTATACGTTTGGTCCTTCATGTTTGCCTTTGGTATCATTTTAGTCTCTTAAGTTTGTAAAGTGCACGTTTGATCCCTTAATGTTAACATCGTTAGTCTGGCTTAACGGAAAATACTGACTCAACAATTTTAAGCGATGATTGTACAATTAAATGCTGACCAGGCATGCTTTTATGTTTATATTTTAATAAATTAATGTTTTAAATCCTATTAATTGAAAAATATTTAATCTTCACAGACTATTTTACAGTTTTTCACAGTTTGTGAAAATTAAATATATTTCAAATATTTTAATAAATTAATAGGATTTAAATAAAATATTTAATCGCTTTAATATATATTTTTTTGTCAAAGAAGATTACATATTTTCAATTAATAGGATTTAAAATACTAACATATAAACATGTTTGATAAGCATTTAATTACATAGCCATCGCTTAAAATTGTTGAGTCAGTATTTTCCGTTAAGTCAGACTAACGGTGTTAACATTAAGGGATCAAACATGCACTTTACAAATTTAAGGGACTAAAATGATACCAGAGGCAAAAACATGATGGATCAAACGTGTACTTTAGCCTAAAAATGATTGATAAATAGCTTTCATCAAGTTAACATGTAATCGACACCAAGTGTACGTTAAGTTGTGAACAGAAATATACGTTTTTCAATTAAGTTATATAAATGCATTAATTGAATTGAAATAATTTAAAAAGAAAATTAAAGAAACTCCAGATTTATTCTAGTAGAAAAAATTAAAGAAAAGAAGATAGGGAGCATCTATCAATAATACCAAAAGGAGGATGCTATAGTATTTATTACACCAGACATGGAAAGAGACCCAAGCTAAAGGAGCAATACAACAGTCCATTATTAAATGCCTAAATATTCGACAAATAAAAGATCCTTATAATCTCCCCTCTCCTTTTTCTTCCATATCTTTTATTATTATTCAACATTTTTTGGATTAATCCATCAGTAGTATTCGGAATTACTAACATCTAACTAATTATATCTTTACACAGTAACGTCACTACCTCTAAGTAATTATCATGACTGTATACTCAGGATTTAAGTTAGAACGACCTATGGCCAATTGACCCGTGACCAATTGATCTCCAAGTGTTTTGCGGTATTATTCAATATTTTTATATACATTTCTTAGCAAGCTAGCCGATGAATACATATTTCCACACACACACAAACATCTCAATGATTTTGATCTATGTTTTCCATACTCCATTTTTTGAAGATTTATCGACGGATCATTAAAGTTCAAGATTATAATACTCGTTCCTGTCTTAAATGTACGAGTTAAATAATTAATATTTAGGAGTTAAAAAATTAATCAATTTCGTTTTTTTGATAAAATAATGTGTTGGTTTTTTAAAATATCCTTTTAATCATTTGTATTAGAAACTACTCGATCCCTTAATGAAAAACTCCTTTTGATATGTGCAATCTATTAAATGAATTTATAAAATTATAGATCTATAAGATAAAATGAATTGAAATATTACATCTAGCATCGAAACAATCTACTACTCTATGGGCTCTTAAATTTGGGGTAGAAGGGAATAACAAAAAAATATGTGACTAAAACGCTAAAAGACATTTCTTGGTTGCAAACTTGTACGACCAAAAAATAAGGTTGCAAGTCTCAATCAAACTGTTTAATGTTTTTTTAATAAAAAAAAACGAGAGGCACAAAAGCATTAAGTATATAGGAGGCAAATTTAGTGGTCTTATAGGTTTTTTTTTTTTTTGCTCGAAGCTCACAATCAAACTGTTGTGATGTATATATGATATGAGATGTTTGTTATTAATTTTTAGTGGTCGAAATAAAAAGTGGTGGCAAAAGTCCTTGAAAATGAAACCAGCTGGTTTAGTTTAGACTTGCCATTAGGCTAACCATTTATGTTGAAATGTGTCGGATATATATGTGATCGATTTACTGTGATTAATTAACCAAATCGGACACAGATAATAATTTTTAGCGCGGGCGGTTAAAATTTTACCATAATTAATCAGTTAATTTTTCATCTACATTTTAAAGGGGAAAAAGGTTTGTACACGTTTATATATATATAATTCCCCAAAAATTTCTAATTGAGATAATAACAAATAATAAATGTTCTTTCAATGACAAAATGATGAAAAGTTTACGATTTTTCAACAAGTATATAACTTTTATCTAAATCAAACACAAGTTATATAACTCTGTGTACTTAATTATATCGTTTGATTAAAAATTTGATAATTAAACATAAACAAATGCGTATAATAGAAAACCAACCAAAAAAATGATTACTGTGTGAGGCACAATGATGCATATATGTACAGAAAAAACTTAATTAAATACCATTATTTTTTATCTCAGGTCTTAAATATAGGACAAAGTTTATAATGCAATTTGCACTACAAACTTTGTCCTATATTTAGGACCGGATGGAGTATTATATTACTTTTTTAATTAATGAATCACTGAAACAAAATTAAAGGAAAGGAAACAAAAGTGCCTTTGCAGATGCATAATTAGATATATTCAAATTCTAAAGAAGTATTTATCCCAAAAAAGCAGGAAATGAGACCATTAAATTATGAGACATAGCCTTGTTCAAGACCGACTAAGCACCCATTCCCAGATGAACCGGCTGGTCCAGTCTGAATCTGAGTAATAATCAAAGGGAAAATATCACTTAGGTCCAAGGAACATAAAAAATATCAAAAAAGTCCTAACCCAAAATCAAATATCAAAAAAAGTCTTCGAGACTTTTTTGATATCAGTTGTATTGACAACAGGAAATGCTATATTTACCACAAGAAGTGTTTATTGACAACAAAATTTAAAAATCTGGTCATTCACAACAAAAAAAAGCTAGATTCACAATAAGAAGTGCTATATTCACAACAAAATTTAAAAACATGGATTTTATTTCAAACTCAAGTCTCTAAGCGTACAGAGGCCATTCACAACAAAAAAAAACTATATTGACAACAGTAAGTGCTATATTGACAACAAAATATAAAACCTAGAGCCATTTTGAAACTCAAGTCAATATAGCACTTTCTGTTGTGAATATAGCTTTTTCTGTTGTGAATGACCTCTGTACGCTTAGGGACCTGAGTTTGAAAGAAAATCCAGATTTTTAAATTTTGTTGTGAATATAGCATTTCATGTTATTAATCTAGTTTTTTCTTTTGTGAATGATCTCTGTACGCTTAGGGACCTGAATTTGAAACAAAATCTAGGTGTTTAAATTTTGTTGTGAATATAGTACTTCTTGTTGTGAATCTAGTTTTTTTTCTGTTGTGAATGACTAGATTTTTGAATTTTGTTATCAATATAGCACTTCTTGTTGTGAATATAACACTTCATGTTGTCAATACAATTAATATCAAAAAAGTCCCTATAGACTTTTTTGATATGTGATTTTGGGTTGAGACTTTTTTGATATTTTGTATGTACGTTCCTTGGGACCTGAGCGATATTTTCCCATAATCACAAGCTATCAACACACAATATTAAAACAAATACATCACAAATCGATAATATAAAACATAAAATTATAATACTGAGTCGCAATAGTGAAAATTGTTGCTCATTTCCTTAACTCCACAAATATGCGCAATACAGAGCGATCCATCCACTTAATTAATTACAGGAATATTTTAAAATGAAAACATGTTTTTTTTTTTTTTAAAAGTCATGTTCTTATAATAAATTAAAAGATTTATATGGAGAATTATGTAAAAAGTTATAACACTAAAAGTCACTAAGGTTATATCTCTTTAATTCCTAAAGATACATGCATGTGTGGTAATAACCATATCATCACTTGGTGAAAGGGTGTTGTGTTTTTAAGAAAACTCTACACAATATAAAGGCATAAATCTTCATATATTTGTCCATGAATCAACACAAATGAGATTCATGAATTTAATCAATTGTTATCTTTTAATTGAAGAGGTGTTGCTTTAAAAGACATCACTTTATGACTTCTAAATACCTACTAATATTAGTTCATTCACATATCATGAATCATAATCCCACAACACAACAATAAGAGATCAAATTCATTATATTGTCTTTGTCTTTGAGTGCAATAAAGATAGATTCAAATAATCACTTTATAAAAGTCACTGTTGTCTTGACTTTAGCATTGAGAGTGTAATTCATACTTAAGAGTCGTCATTGTATCTTACAGGAAACTCACTCGTCAATGCAAATCACACAATTGTTTTGTCCACACATGGAAGACATTGTGCACTAATACTTTCTTCTTGTACTTCTCATAGAACTAGTCCCACAAACAATGATTACGGATAACAATATACGTTTATTGTATTTCAAATCACTAGTGAATAACTTGCTGTTGATGCTGAATTGAAGAAAGACATAAAATTAACAAAACTCCGGACTTGAAGAGAATGATCACATCCATATGTGACACACACACCCTGTTATATACAGTACAAACACACATTTATGTACAAGTTATAAGGTGCACGGATCTGGTAAAACCTTTCCCAATAAAAACCCTAAGCTTTTCTTCCCAGACAAAATATAAATATTTATAGATATACAAGTCCTAATTAAATAGGTGACAGCTGAATATTATTACTTTTTCTTCTACTATTGAACCTGGCTTTGTTTCGAGCAAAAAAAAAAAAACCTGGCTTTGCTTTCTGTCACAAATAGAAAACCCAACCCACCACTTTCTCTATTTTGCTTTGCCGGCCCCAGCAAATTTCAGCCTGCCGTATGTAGGCACTTCTAAAAACTACTTTTTTTTTTTGTTGGGGTGTAATTAATATTATTATTATTATTATATTCTTCATTTTCCCTTACCCTCTCCTTCTTCTCTTGGATTCCATTATCAACCTCTCTCTCTCTCTCTCTCAATCTCTATATATACAGCACCTTCCACTTTTACTGTTGTTAAACATACAAAACCTTGAAAGAGAGAATAAAGGCTTTTGCTTATTGTTTTCTTTTCTTCTCCTTCTTCCTTCTCTTTCATCTTCTTCTTCTTCTTCTGTAATTTCTAATTGTCTGTTGAGAGACATGTCGAGCTGCAACATCGATGTTGCCCCTGAGCAACTTTGCTACATCCCTTGCAACTTTTGCAACATTGTTCTTGCGGTATCAGCTCTTTTCATCAATTTCCACAAGCTACTCTTTCATTCTTTCTGATTAATTTATTTATTTATTTTTAGTGGGAGATCGATCTTCTCTTTTATTTATACATATATTTTTAAGCTTTTAATTGGATATCAAAGGGAGAAAGAACTCTTTTAGATCCTTGAAAAGGGAGGCTATATGCTCTTGATGTGTGCTTTACATGCGAACCTATAGAGCCAAGATATTGTTATTTACTGATAAAATTTAAATTTCTGTGTTTGCTTTCATTAATCTCTTTGCCTTTGTTTGTGTTTAAAGTGACGTCTCCATCATCCATCGCTGCACCTTTCTTTTCTTTTTCTTTTACAGTCAAAGGAAAAAAGTCATAACCCTGATGAAGCTCATCACTCATCAACTGATCCACCCACAAACATACTTTCTTTCTCTGTGCACACTGAGAAAGTGATGAAGAAATTTTGGGTTCTGTGGTTTTTGTACCTCTTAATGATATGGTCAAATTAAAACGATAAATATTATATGGATTTTTTTTAAAAAAAAAAAAAAGGGTTGATAGGACAACTCTGTCCTCTCTTCCTGTACATTTGAATATTTCATTTATCTTCTTGCCCTCTCTCTGAACCAATTAATTAATTTACCTTTCCCCTTATGATAAAAGTACTAAGTTCAGCTTCTTGCTATCTCAACTTGTTTTCTTTCGCTCAACAGCAAATTTTATGAGAATATCTGTAAATCCTTATAATAGGTCATGTCCATCCCTTGATATAATACCCTTTAATCCAGTATGCGTCTGGCAGCGCAGTTCTAGGGTTTTCTTACCTTCTTCTTCTTCTTCTTCTTCACCGATCCCCTCTTTTCATTATGTGATCTCTATTTGGGTTTCTTCTCTTGCAAGAGATTCATCTATTTTCTTTTGGGTGGGGGGTTCTAAATATATTTTCTTTAAATGATAAATAAAAACAATAATTAGGATCAAGGTATAATAATAATGTATGTATATGTATATGTGTATGTGTATGTGCAGGTGAGTGTTCCATGCAGTAGCTTATTTGACATAGTGACGGTTCGATGTGGACACTGCAGCAATCTATGGTCAGTGAACATGGCTGCTGCGTTTCAGTCACTGTCATGGCAAGATGTTCAGGTTTACTCCTCACTCATTTCTCTAACTAATTATTTTCACCTTATTTTCAGGGGGCTTTTACTTTCAGTTTCATCAACTTGATCTCTCTTAACACCCATAATAATCACAACATAAATAATATAATAAATTAAACACATAATATAATATTTATTATATGGCTGGATAGCTAGCCTCTTTGTGAGTTCCGAATCCTAGGGTTTCTGGGTGTTATATTCTCTTTTTTGAGAAAATCGAAGTTCTTATATGGCCTTGACCTTCTCACTTCTCTCAGGTATCTTCTCTGTGCGTGTTTCTGTAGTGAATGCTATGAAATCGTGTGTGTGTGTGTTGTGTTTGTGGTGAAAACCCTAGAGGGCATTGGCAAAAAAAAAAAACAAAAGAAAAGAAAACCCTATAGGGCAGCTGCAGCTGCAGCCGCCATAATGGAGGCTATCACACTTTTTTGTTTCAGCACTTTTAGTAGAGTCGTCAGGGTCTGTCCCTTAACCCCTTCGAGCCAAACTGAATTGGGTTTTGGGGGTTTCTTCTTTTTAATTATTATTATTATAATATTTGTTTTGATGGTTTCCAAGATGCCTTGATTTGATAGACGTGTATGTATGAGAGGGAGAGTTCTTAGGTTGCAGTGATTTCTTTTCATCATCTTTGTCTTCTACTGTGCAAACAGCCCTTACTCAGGTTTCTTCTTTCTTTGTTTTTTAAAAAAATATTCCCTTTAGATTCTTAAATCAAACTCCTACATTAATTTGAACAACTGTCAATCTGGGTTTTATGTACTTGTTGTTGTGGTTGTTAGTCATCTCTGATTATAGCTAGGCTTCTCTTTCAGCTAGACTAGTCTACTACTTAGATTGAAACCCTTACTGGTATCTAGCTCACTGGATCTGTTCACCTAATTGATAATAATAATTACCAAAGTAAGCTCGCAGAATCAGTCAGATAGCCATTGTGTTTGCTCTTCAGAAACCAAAAAGATTCCATTTCATTGCTCTTGCTCTTGACATGGATTAGAAATTAAGAGGGAGAGGGAGAGAGGGAAGAGAAAAGAAACCCTCTTTTCCCATCTGGAGAGAAAACGTTAATCATACGAACTCACAGAATTGCACGATTTTTTTCTTGGTGACATTGCACAATTTATTACTAATACGTGTACTACTAAGCCTTTTTCTCATATATGCTAGACACTGATCAGAATATGAATATATATATATATATATTAGTACACCTGAATCCAATAATGCATCATAGAATGTCTAGCTAGCTAGATATACTTCTGATCCTAATAGTTTGTAGTGCAATTTGTTTCTATATTTAGGATCAGAGGACTATCTCCTTAGCAAAATACAAATTCTATTGAGGATAACATGTTTATGATTGAAACTTCGTATTTTGTTTTGCTGAGTGAGCTAGCGCTCTTTTTCACTTTCAGTACAAAACTAACATTATGAGTATACGGGTATGTCTGAAATTTGTTTCTCTTTTTCTTCATTTCTTCCTCTCTATTTGTGTATGTTATGTATATATATGTGGCTGAAGTTAATGCGTTATTGTGGATTAGCTTGTTAAGTTGGGTTTGAATACATTATATCAGGCGGGTGGTGGATACAACAATCAGGAGTACAGAATTGAGACAGGTTCCTCTTCCAAATGCAACAATAACATGATTTCAATGATGAGTGCACCCTCCAATCATCATGTTTCTAAGGACAGAATTGTGAACCGCCGTGAGTCTTTATACATAGCTACTCCTAAAAGTTTTCATATCATGTCTGTGACATCTATATATTATTTTAAGCCTTTGTGAATATGTTATGTTATGTTAATATCAAATATTCACAATAATACAATATACTCCGTATATCTTACGAGGTGTTGTTTTCTATTGCAGCTCCCGAGAAGAGGCAGCGCGTACCTTCTGCATATAATCAGTTCATCAAGTAACTAGCAATTATATCGCATATCATCGCAGTTTCACAATGAATCTATACATTCAATTCACATTATATATATATATATATAATATATTCTCATTCAATAATAAAAATAATTTAAAGATAACATATTTATGATTGAAGCGTCGTAATTTGTTTGTGTGCAGGGAAGAGATTCAGAGGATCAAGGCTAATAATCCAGATATCAGTCACAGAGAAGCATTCAGTACAGCTGCCAAGAACGTAAGTTTTATAAATTGCGTAACCTTGCAAATTAATGAACTCAATAGTCAATATATATGCCCCTCTCTCTATATATAAGCATCTTCTTTTTGATTCAATATTGTCTTGTTTGATTGGTCATTCTATTTTTGATTAATTAAGTGGAAACTATTTGGTTTTAGTGGGCACACTTCCCTCATATTCATTTTGGGTTGATGTTGGAGGCTAACAAAAATCAAGCTAAGATGGAGAATGTAAGTATTATTATCAAAAGTCAAAACCAATTTCATACTCTTCTTTCCTTCTTTTCAGTCATTTAGTTAGTTAGATATCGATCTTAATTAATTTGAAAGAAAATTCAAGTGTTTATCCTTAAGCTTTAGTTATCAACTCTAGCAATAGAAATGTAATGTTAAAGAATTGGTCTCGTACATTATAATTATATTTCATTCACTTAAATTTCTTTTTAACATATTAGATCATATATATATTGAACATCATGGTGTACTGAGGCAAGACGATAAAAAAGGAACAAAAGGAAAGGCAATGCATGTAGCATCATCTCTAACTATATTATTTTTTGAATTATGTGTGTGTGGGTGTGTGCAGGGGAGTGAGAAGCATTTAATGACGAGGGCAGCACTTTTGAACAAATGAGAGGAAAAAGGCAAATAATCTGAACAAGGATGACGAGATGACTATGAGTTACCTAAGAGTGTATGAATTATTAGTAAACAATTATTGTTACGTTACGTTAACGTTGTCGTCACTTAATGTGTTTTTATGAACAATTAGAGCTCTCTCTTTTCCTTTGTATCAGTGTACGTACTTCTTGTTGTATCATCCATTTCTCTCTCTTACTACTACTTGTTCATCAGTGGACCTTTTTTACATATCTATCTTTATGTAAGAAGAACTCCTTCCTCTCTCTTTTTACCGCCTTAAATTTCTCATCGTCTTCAGCAATATATGTACAATAACAACTGAACAGTATTATTAGGCATCATAAAATCCAACAAGATAAATACAAACTCATTAATTATTTTATTTATGGGTTTATAATACTTGTCTTAGGCAAACTCAGGAGGAAAAGAGAAGAAGCTTAAATTTGTAAAACTAACCATGATATTGAATTAATTTATAGTATGGATTATAAAAATCTATATACTACTCTACTGATCCTCCTGTTGGCAGTGTACTTAATAATAATGTCTTTTCTTGGCTTGAAATTGGTGATTATATTAGATATATACATCAAGTTTCAATTTCTAGGAGATACAATAATAAAATTTATATGTATATTCCTTATTATGATATAAAGCAGTTAATAATTCCGTAGAAACATTGTCAAGCGCGATAGCTTACAGAAATAAAGAAAAAAATTGTTATATATAGTCATATATACGTACATATTGGCTCTTGTATTATAATTTCACGAAATGCTTATTTATATATATATATAGCACTCTATATTTGAAGGATATCGGATATACAGATATATATCACGTATATATAGAAGATGTATGATCAAATAATAGGATTATCCGTAGCTGATTATATAACTTTCATGACACTATTTTTCTGAACTATATATAAAGAGTCAGCAACCGCAATCACGTCCTTAAGTTGGATAAAGCTTCTTTTGCATGCTGTCACACACACACACACACACACATCATCTTTAGGTTTTAACAAATATCACGTGATTGACTTTTTTAAAAGTTTAATTAACTAGTTGATCAGTTTGTCCCACATGGTAGAGGGGCTAAGTACAGCTATGAAACTTTTATGTTGGACCTGAAGTACACCTATACGAAATTTAAACAAGGGATCGGATATATAGATGTATCTATATACTTTCTTCTTCTAGGGTTCAAGATTAACTACAATTGTAGTGGAAACTATCATTTACATAAATGCTTGCTTCTTCTCTTTTGTTGGTATGATACTACTATGAATAATATATATTATGAGAGCAGATAGGGTTTTTAAGATATATCATATATGTATATGCGTAAAAGGGAGGCAGAGAAGAGGGGTAGGACCAGAGAAAGAAAAAGAGGGTTGCTTTTGCCCATAAATTGAAAGTTAGAAAATCTGAGGGAAAGATATGGTCAGACTCTGATGCAACTGATAAATAATTAGTAATAAAGATGAATGAATGAATGACCTTTTGGTAAAGGGAATTTATGGACCACCATTTTGGCATTATGGAATCCTCTCTACCCTCTTTTATATCTAACAATATATATACAACATCCCAAGAATCTCTTCCCAAAACTATGAAACCCTATGATCAATATATATACATATATATCACTTTCGCACCTTCCACCTTTGAACTTAGTGGTTGCAACATTCATTATTACTATATTCTGACCAACCCACCTCCTCCTCTCTTTTTGCAGTCAAAGTTTCTTCTAACGGTCTTTACAAGTGCTCCTCCACATAAAGAAGTGTATCCCTCTGCACCCACCAAACTAATCCCATATATCTAATTAATTACTTGTATTAAATTTGTGCCTCTTCCACTGCGGTTGAAAACTAAAATATGCTTTTTCTTTATTTAAGCAAATTAAATGGGGCTCTCAGTTAAGTTCTTTATATATACCACATATATTCTCATTTAATCAACAATAGGAAATGAAAAAAATTGGTGAAATGATTTCATTATAATACAATGCAAACAAACATTAGTCTAGTTGAATCAATAAAGTAGCTGAGCTTGAATCTCATTGTCAATGTGAGGAGACTTTGTTAGTGAGAGATATGTAAGAATCTCTTTTAAACCTACGTGACTCACACAAACCATCTTGCACAAGGGAATAAAAAAGAAGGAAAACACTACTGTACTGTGTAGTGAGTGTAATATAAAAGTAGAAGAAGTTGTAATAGAGGCAACAAATTGAAATTGCTTCAAATATGATACTCCGTATTTTTTTTTAGTTAGGGTGCAGAAAAGTGAGTATATGCATAGAGGAAATGGGAATGTGGGGAAAGAAGGAAGGGAAGGGAGAAAAGCAAAAAGGAAAGAGAATAGAGAAAAAGGGGGGAGGGAGAGGGTACGTATGACTGCAATTCTGGGCATATTGGCTCAGTGTGTATAGGCTGCTCCTTCTGACATTTAGAATCTGAAACGTCAATGTCACTCTTTGTACGTTTTTCACTTATTTTCATTCTCTTTTCACCTCTCTCCCCACTAGCTTTCTTTATATTTATACACACACACACACATACATTTGTCCAATATACAATTCCTCCCATTCAAACTCTGTCTCCATGTAACTTGTAAGTTGTAATTCTCACCACCATCTCCTCATATTAAACATTAGCACCTTATTAGGGTTTGTTTTGTTTAAATTGATGTTAGAAAAACATATTCACGTAAGTTAAGATAAAACTCTTATCATGTACTTACCTCATTCATCATAAACAAGATTAAAAGCAGTAAATCCAAGCAAACACTTAATCTTCGGTCTTTACTTCACAAAGTGGAGCCCTTGAAACCTTTATTTTCATAAAATGTAGCCACCACCCTCTAAAGAATATATTAAACAGTGACTAAAAACATCATCATTTACACTAGCTAGTCTACTTCTTATGATGAGCATACAATTAATGTTCTTATGCCGTTTTCAAGCCATAATTAAGAACCTTAAAAATTTACCCATTTGGTTGGTTAAAATAAGTTTTTTTTTTTTCGTAAATAATAAATTCTAGATCATACCAGATTGGTGTGTACTGTGTATCAAGAAGTAATAAATGAATGAAAGCAAAGTATATAATAGCTGATAGTGATAGCGCTGACTGTACCAACATGTTAGTGTAGGAAAAGTAAGAGGCTATATATGTGTATATATACATGCAAATATATAATGAATGACACACACACACACACACACATATAGGTGGGGACCGATTAAATGGCCAAGTTAGAGGGTGAAAAGGAAAGAGCAGTCAAGTGTCGTAAAAAACTAGGGCAGTACGTGATGGTGGTTCCTGAGGGCAAAGGCATATATATATATGAGCAACGTAACTATATATTATCCAAATTATTGCTTTTTGTGATGCCTATCTAACCCGCGTGTCGCTCTTTCTTCTTCTTAGAAAAGAGGACCACATGACCTTAGAGTATTTCCCGCTAACATGTTATGCCTTCACTTTCCATCAATCCTTCCAATCAACCCCACACTCATTTCCTTTACATTGGATTCTACTCCTTGTATTGTATTCTACAAAACACCCAAGTCCCCCTTCTTTTTTGGGAGCTAAAACCACTAAATGTGACACTTGAGAGCTTTCTCAAGAGCCCACCACATTCAACTTGTTTCTTCCTTCACCTCCAATGAGAAAATTAAGATATAAATCAAGGTTTTTGAGTCAATGCATGGCCGTGAAGTCTAGTGGCATGTAAGCTTTTATTGTAAGGTTTCAATGCCCAATTGTAAACTTTATGTTGTTGGTGTCTACTCTTTTAGTTGAAATAGGGTTTTGGGATGAGAGGAAAATATAGAGAGGAGAGAATACTAGAAGCAAAAATTTTTGAATTACGTATATATATGCAAGGGTGGACCCAATTGTACATGATTGGGGGGCAAGTGCCCACCCTTGAATTGGGGATTTTTTTTTTTTAAAATAAAAAATTAATACATGTTTGAATGATTGTCCACTCTTAATACATCAAGACAACACTTCGTAATCAGATGGGGGATGGATGATTGAATGATTGTTTAGTGCTTTATATTGAAAAAAATGTATTTGATAGCATTGATAATAAAACAATTATGATGGAATTCCAAAAAATAAGGCCTAGAAGGATGACATTGTAATTATTTTTATTGTAATATATTTTTGTTATTAAAATATATGTACTTGAACTTATTGAATGCTCACAATTCATTGTAATTTATGTGTATTTCTAATCGCACTTAGCCTTACTTTTCTAAATGACAGGTTTGTAAAACAACTGTCTCTCTTATTACATCATCAGTATTCACTTGATTTCATGAATATTGTTTTGAGATTCTTTTCTTTTTTTGTTTATATTATTTTGTTTTTTTAATGCATTTAAAACTTTCCTTAAAAAAAATCGGAGGCAGCGCCCCCGAACCCCGCCACTAGTGCCCACCCTTCATAAATTTTTTGGATGCGCCCCTATGTATATGTGTACAATTTTTGTAAGTTGTCCTTACTAGTATTCTTTGCTCCTACCATCTAAACGAAACCTAAAGGATTCAAGCTTCTCTGAAAGAGACTGATAAGTGGGGATGGAGGTGATCAAGTAGTAAACTTTGACTTGCCCATGTCATGCAATTGTAGCTTCTATTTCAAGATGATGCTATTTATATTATCCCAGGGGAGTGTAATTATATTAGCAACTCCCTGTTGCGAAGTGACAACGCAACGCAAAGCTCAGCTTGAGTGTAGATCGATGAACCTGGGTTCTACACTCAAGAAAACGACTGAGTAAAATAATTCTCAGTCTGGTCAAATTTTATTTATGGTTGTCTTGTATCTATATAGACATAACTGAGGTGACAAGCCTGCTTCCTTACTAAGATAATAATCCAAGTTGAATCTATCTAAATCCCTTGTAGGATAAAATAAAACAAATCTATCAACAAGCTGTTGGTTAAAGTGATAAACAGTTTCACCTCCATAAAGAGGAGAACACAGGTTTGAATCCTGAAAAACGTAAATGTTGGAGAGATAAAAATTCTTTACGCTCTACACCAAGTAAATAAAAAATAAACTACAACACCAAGGAAGGAAAGACACGCCATTCAACAAAAACAAATAGTATGTGCACAACCCACAATCTAATTTGTGAGTTCATGATCTTTGTAGTGTACATTTTATGCCTATCTATTTCTATTCCAACAATACTGCAAGAAGATCCAAACTATAAATCTCCGAAACCACAGTGAATAATGCTCTACCAACACTATAAACAAACGGCATTTATTTGCTGGGGTGTAAAAAGGGGATTTTACAAGTGTGTGTTGGGCATAATGCAAGATTAGGGTAGTTTGTTCGGTCCAAGGAGACAGATGGATTCAGTTGCCTTGGCTAAAACTTCTTTGTTTTAGCAATTTTAAAAACATGTTTACGGCATAAGATGATTTGTCTCAGCTATGGTAAAGTACTTAAAAATGCACTTTTTTGTGCTCCCCAGACAAGTAATTAAGATGCTTATAAACAGCTGGCTCATTCCTGAAGATGTGAACAAAACTTCAGCTCTCTATTTTATTCTCTGTTCTGCCTGGGCCACAAATTAAATTACAACGAACTGCATGTCTGGCATTGATTTTCTGGAGACAGATTGCAGGCAGGTCAGGTTTGTATCCCAAGACAAAAATGCCTCTCCAGGCGAAATAAGAAATCATCTGCTCGTCAATGTTTTACAATCTTCCAACAAGCCCAGCAGGTCGAAGTATAAAGGGGAAAAGACAATAGCCAGAGACTTAAAAAAGGATTAATTTTTAATTCACTCGTATCTTCACTCGAAAAACAGAAGCAAGAGTGTGCTGTACAAATGACTGAGGATGGGCAACAAGAGCTAAAAATAACAACTAGCCAGAGGAAAACAAAAATAGACGAGAAAATTTGTGGAACCTAAACTTCCTAGGTTCAGTCAATAGCAGACAGCATTTTTATCAAATGAACTGAATGACAGCCTAGCCTTCTCATTGGACCCAAAGCTGAACTTTATGTCACCAGCAGCATCATTCTGAGCAGCTGTACTGCTTGTAGATGGGAAAGAAAACACTACGGGTGGACTGGATCTTTTTAATCCGAAACTATATGAAGGTTCAGTTGAAACTTCTTTTGACTGGTGCTGACCCCCAGCAGAGAACAATGGCGTGATGGATGGTGTGGGTGGCTCGGACAATATAGAAGAGGATGCAGAAATAGGGAAGGTAAATCCTGAGCTCTTATCCGATGCCAAGGTCCATTTTGACTCAGGCTTGTTGATGGAAATAGATGGTAATACCGGTTTGCTAGCTGAAGAGTTGAAGAGAGGTGTCTTCTCTTGAGTAGTCACACTAGGCTTATCACCAAATGCGGCAATCTTCAATGCATCCTGCACAAAGATTAATAAATCGAAGTAAAAATGCAATGTCTTTTCAAAAGGAAATCAAGGCTGAACAATCTTCAATGAATTGACATAAAGAAACTGTTTCTACACCCATCAGTAGGAAAAAAAAAAAAACAGGAAAATGTCAAAATACAAAAACGATTTCACGCCCATTAGATGATTGTATTCACCTCTTCAGTAGATTTCCTTGGAAAATGTTGAGCGCCATTAGTATTTTGCAAGGACCTTGTATCATTTCCAATTTTCAGGAAGCTATTGCCAACATTGATTCCAGATCGCAAAGGCGTTACATTGTTGACATTAGTATTTTGCAAGGACCTTGTATCATTTCCAATTTTCAGGAAGCTATTGCCAACATTGATTCCAGATCGCAAAGGCATTACATTGTTGACATTAATAGATTTATCAGCACTCTCTCTATCAACATGGGAGCTCCCTTGATTTTCATTTAGGATAGATTTTTTCCCATCATGCCCATCATATTTATATGGATTGGCCTCTTTTAATTTCAGAAAGCCATTATTTTCATTTGACAAGACACCATTGGCATTAACAGAAGACTCAGGATTCTTCCATTTAGTAGCCAGCTTCAGCTCTGCAGATTTCTGTTGGGGAGTGGGAGGATTTCTATCTATATGCTCCAATATTCTCCTAGCCATCAAACTGGTATGCGTGTGTACTGTTGGAAGAGTAACCCCACTGCCCTGTGGCTTGTTATCTACTGAGTGAAATTTATGACTGAAGCCAGTCTTGTCAGGTTCCAAACTCTTTGTAAAAGCAGGCAAGAAACCTTCATGAACACCTGAACCTTCTTTCAGTGCAGGGCCATTGAGAGGCGAAGGAGTGTAAGCCGGCCTTCTTGAAGAAGACTGTGTACCAGCCTTGTGCCTAACTCGACGAATGGGTCCAACAGATCCATAACCACCCTCTAATGCATCACCTCTAGATTTATCCTACATATCATGGTTAAGCAAATAATCTGATGTTCAGTCAGAGATAATATACTTCTGCTAAATGACAAAAAAGAAGAAAAAAGCACGTTAGTAAAGCCCGGCTTGCATGGCCATTGCATTTGACAGGTTCATTTGAACTCAGTATATGACACCATTACAATTTCTCATGCTAACTTACATCATCAGAAGTTAACATGTTAACTCAAGACAGAAATGACTCTCTTTACCTATTCAGAATTAAGAATTACACCAATTTACACTTCAAAAGATCACTGAGAAAAAAAAACAGAGAAAACCTATAGCCCCAAAAACAAATAGGATAACAAAGTTTTTTCTGTTCCTTTTTTTTTTTTCTTTTCTTTTGTCCCTTCCTCTCTCTCTCTTTCTTCCTTTGGGTACAGGGATAACAAAGGTTCTCTTTGTTATTAAGAAATTAAAATTTGAATCGGTTCTCTTCATATTCTAACCAATCAAATCAACCAGAAAAAAATGAACAAAAATCCAAATTGAGTTTTTGGTTTACAAATTCTTTAATAAACAAAATAAACATCAGTATCTAAAGACAATCAAGAAATAATTGGTAAACCAAAAGATACCTGCAGATACAAAGTAGTCTGTGATTGGAGGGGAGTTGATGACATGTTACTGTAATTGCCTTGCATGTGAATCGACTAAACAAACAAAACAAAATCATTACATCTACAGAAAATCCTTGAAGCATCAGTAAATGGGTAAGTTCTTGAACAAAGTGTACCCTGGACTTGGATTTAGATAAAATGGTTCTAGAATAAGGCGTCCTGGGGAAGTTATGAAGCCCAAATCCCCTACTTTGGCTTTGTGGTGTTGTGAAAGAATCTTGTACCACAGCACCTGGCCAACATGCTGATGGCTTTGGCGTAAGCGATGGCACATATGGCTTTATAGCAGCTTCATTATCATGTAGCATGCCACTTTCAATAGTGTGTACTGTGATCTTAGAACTGGAGCCAGCTTCAAATGCACGGGAACCCATATAAGCCTTTGCAATCTCAACTGGTGAGGCACCAATATCATCTTGGACCTGAAAGTTGTTGATATGATCATAGTGTAAACTCAATGATCCGGGCTATCTTCTCTACAATTCAATGATTCTAAGAAAAAATAATAGAAATTTAAGGTAATACTAGACTAAGGTATCTGCAACTTTTTCTCTCTCTAATAAAAATACCTCAAAGAATAAATCATCTTACCCTATGTTTGGATGGAGAGAAAAGTGAGGAGAAAATAGAGGGAGGGAATACTAGGAAGGAAAACTTCTGTAAATGGTAAGAAAACTTACAATTTTTGGGAGTTTTCCCTCCTAGTTTTCTTCCCCCTAATTTTCTCTCCATCCAAACATAGGGTTAGAAACATGGTGGAAAAGTTTGATAAACAAATAATCCATATCTACCCTATTTTCAAGTTTAGTAGTAAAACATGAACAAAATGCTCAGTTTGTCTCCAACATTACGTAGATAGACCGTGGAAGAATGCATTAATGGGGTGTGGACTATAACAGTTTGAAAAGCATGCTATGTTGTAAACAATACAAAATTTTGGGAGCCAATGACTGCAATGAATACCAGAACAGGAGTCAAAGGTTCTGTGCTAGTCAATATTCCAGAACAATGAGCAGTAATTTGAAAACAAAACGTGCAATTGAACCATTAATTGATGATAATTTTTCTTGTAGACAAAGGGCTTGATGTTCCAGCATATACCAATTATTTAAAAAGACAAGTTGGAGTACCCACCTTTGACCTTTCAAGAGGTGTTGAGCTTCCCCATAAAGCTCCATTCAAGTCTTCATGCCTTTGTTCGTTTGACATTTTCAGATCATGTGACACTACAAGATCTTTGTTGTCATTTCTAACGGTTAGCCTAGCATTTTCCTCTCCTTGTACAACATTAGGAAAATCTCTTGTCCTCGAATTTATTATCTCCATCAAACGATGAACCTCATCTCTGCATGAGAAGGACAAAGACTTCAGGCATGACCATAGTTTAGAAATCATTATAACAATTTCGTAATGCTGTCCTCAAAAGGTCTGATAAAGCCATAAACTCACAACTACTCTTTAAAAGAAACCTAGACAAGCACATGTAAGCCCCCTTAACAAGGTGATGTCAATAAAATAAAGAGGTTGAAGTTATGAACAAAAATAGGATTTGAAATTCCAAGCTTCATCGAGAAATATCTAAGCCTTTAAGAATTGGGATGAATTAGATCGAAAATGTGATTGCCAGGATAGAATTCTGAAACTAGCAATCCAACCAATATAAATAATACTACTAAGTCAATTAAGTTGTACCTAGAAAATCTTTTCCCCTTTACCAGCTGCTCAATTTCAGATAACTTGTTATTTTTAGATTGCTCTCCATTTTCATCCTGCCTATGCAGAACAAAACCAGGACTTGTCCTCGGTTTATTACTTATTTCACCAGTACTTTCTGTTTCAACTGGTTTGGATGTCCCATCCTGCAAAAGACATAGTATAGGCAATAATACATGTAAAGAGCAAAGGAAAAGCTGTCAAATTCGGTATGATCCTTGACTCATGTGCAGGAGTAAAAATGGTGAAGAGGAGCAGCACAGATGCAGTCAAAAACTAACTTAGTGGAAAACCAAACAACCTTCCCAAGACGGAGATTTCAGACCAAATCAAACTAAGATATATATAGGCATTAATGTGAAGGGGAGAGGAAGAAAACATGGGCAAAGCACACAAGTCTACAATGAAAAGATCAACATAATTATTGACCAGTCACATTGACATAAATAAACGAGGCCAAGCCATCACAATAATGACAAATAGAAGAAGAAACAGAGATGTATTATTTTTGGAAGATTGGACTTTAAAACATTAGGGTCATCAAAGCACAAGGCATTGGCGAAAATGGCAATGCTCTAGAATAAGTGGTATTTTTTTTTATATGAAGCAAAAACATAGAAGATAAGGCCAGCTTCTTACATGTAAATCGCCTTTCTGTCTGTCATCCCTATGACTTTCTTCACCTCCCAGCCCCTTACCTATAGCAATGAACAACTTCGTTAGAAAAATGTGTCCAATGAATCGATAAAATATAAACGCAAATGGACATGAATGGTGATCAAGTATTCGTTATGCCCCCAGAAGCATTCACATAATCTACAAGCTACATGCAAAGGAGCACCAGATATTTATCAAAGGCATAGACAGCTCTAGATGATTTTACAACCATTTTATAGAAGAAAGAACAGAAAACAGAGATAGCAAAGACATTACACCTATGACATTAAAAATTGTAGCCTCAGGCAAGCTACAGATCTATATCTCTTTCAACTTCCTGATAGTTAAACATTTTCTTTACTTAAAAGGAAAAAATCAGGGCAACCCATCACAATCATCAATCTCATTCAAATACAGAATATCAAAGCAAAGTCTTAAAACTATTATTTTAACTAAAGCTCTATATTTTCTGTAATGAAAATCCATGTAAACTCCTTGGCCAATGATACAATTACATACAGTAACAAAAATATAAAACTTTATATTGTAGACTAAACCATAAATAGGTTTATTAGCAAAGTTCATTTAGCTACATATCAATACAATTAAGAGATTTAGGGCCAAAAGCCCAAAACCCAATTGCAATCACCAAACAAGTACTCCAGCTCCTAATAACATTGGATACACTCATTCCAAATTCATTTCTCAAAATAAGAACAATTCTATCTCCTGATAATTATAACACATTCCATCCACTCTTATTCTTGTTCAACTGATAAAATTGACAACAGTAATTAAAATAAAAAATGTTTACCAATAATCACAGTGTATGCTAATGACTCCCGAAAATGGCGCTCTTATGTGTATTCTTCCAATATATTCAGCCCTTAAGGCTTCTCACAAATAAATGCTTCTACACCAATGATTCTATTTTCCCATCCATTTTCTAATTTACATCAGTCATTTCAGTGCAATGAAAGGGATAATCAGTAGCCATAAAGATGACAATAACAGACCAACAAGTTGTTGGTTGAGGTGGTAAGAGGCCTCATTCCCGTAAGGAAGAGAACACAAGTTTGAATCCCGAAAATAGTACTTGTTGGGAGAGATGAGAACCCTTTACCCTCTAAACCTAAGGGGAAACCCTTCATCAAATCCAAAAAAAAAAAAAGATGACAATAACAGAACACATGCTCGTGCCTGATTTAGAGGCAAGCTTTATTTTAGCATAGGTCCAGTGTGCTGGGTTGGGTGTTCTTCAGTCATTGACTGTATCCAGCCATGATTTTTTATTGATACAGTTTTTTTTTTGTGTGACATGAATAATGAGTAATGACTGTAAATGCCAGACAAGGAGCCGTGTGGATTCTGCTGCTTAGAGTAACATTCCTTCACTCGTGTCATTGTATCCTCTCTTGGTTTGTTTCTGATCCTTAAATAGTTCTCTGTCAAATTTTATGACAATTTTGTTTGACATCTAGATTTTAAATGTCTTTACTCATGGCCCAAGGTGGCATGGTCATGTCAATTTTCTTTGGCTTAAATTAGCGATGTGTTTGGAATCAATTCATACCAATGTTAGTTTCAAAATAACGAGATTCATCAACTGACTTGCCTTTGAATTTCCAATTTAGAGACTTCTTTGCATCATAGTTTATTTATGTAGAAAAGGGGAAGACATGTAGATATCAAGAAATGGCCTATCCCTTTGATGCTGCTGGGTCTAGGCTCCTATCTTTACTTTAATTTTGATAGACAACCTTATTGAGGAGCCATTACTGCCAGCAAGCATGCTAGGTATATAAAAGTTAACTTTTGAACTTTACCATAAGCTCAATTGAAAGCGGGATAACGCTTGACTGACACATCAGTATGTGAATGAGGGTGAATGTATGCATCTGAGAGAACATTTTCGAGCTAAAAGCTAAACCACCAACAGTATTCTATAAAATGAAAAAAAAAAAAAATTCCCAAATAAGTGGTATAATGGCAAGGCCAATCCCCAACACTAACCTAAAATAACTGAAC